>OX637405.1:24204634-24769634 GCA_951799425.1 Ilex aquifolium
TACTCCCAAAGTCTGGACAGTGCAGAATGTGTCCAAGCAAAGTTACTACAAGCCTCTTCTTAGAAAATTCCAGCGGCATGAAGCATGAAGATCGCCAAAAGAAACAGCCTCTATCACAGGCTGTTTATTGCTATACTCCAACTACTCTCAAGAAAGCTACCCACCAAAATTGGAAAACAGAGTTCTTGACTCTAATTGAGTTCCCTGTATCAAAAAAAAAGGACTCAATGGCAGCAAGAACGAAAAAAAATCAAGAAGAGTGAGAGGATTAACAAGAGTCTTCGACTCTTTCTTTCCGATGCTTTTCGCTGAAGGCCAGTTACTGTCCTGTTACCAAAACATCCATTTACTGTTGAAGAGTCCTTAGACCCTTTAAAATCCTGTTTATTTCAGCGATGTTGAGACTCTCCCAAGGCACAAGTTACAAGAGTTTTCAACTCCTTGAGTTCGAAGTGCTCTCAAAATTACAAGAGTGTTTCACTCTTTTGCGAAACTAGTTCCTTCGAATGGAGTTTCCAACTCCCCTTTTCACTCACTCTTTAATCAAGACTCGATTTTTTCCAAAACCATATCAAAGAGTTTCCAACTCTTAAAAATTTTCTGATTTAGTGGCTTGTTTCTCCTACTATTAAAAGGAGTCTCTGAACATCTTTTAGAAACAAAAAAAAATGGCAGCGACTTTTGGTCTTTCAAAGACCATTTTATTGTAAAAAAATTCTGCCTTGGTCTTTCAAAGATCATTGTAAAAAAAAAATTCTGTTTTGGTCTTTCAAAGACCATTGTAAAAAAAGTTATGTCTTGGTCTTTCAAAGACCATTGTAAAAAAATTCTGTTTTGGTCTTTCAAAGACCATTTTAAAAAAAACTCTACTTTGGTCTTTCAAAGACCATTGTAAAAAAAATCTGTTTTGGTCTTTCAAAGACCATTTAAAACAAAATCTGCTTTGGTCTTTCAAAGACCATTTTAAAAAAAAATTATGTTTTGGTCTTTCAAAGACCATTTAAAAAAAATTCTGCTTTGGTCTTTCAAAGACCTTTTTAAGAAAAAAAAAAAATTCTGTTTTGGTCTTTCAAAGACCATTTTAAAAAAATATGCTGCTTTGGTCTTTTAAGGACCATTTTAAAACAGCAATGGAGTTTTTAACTCCTAAGAAATTTTACAGCAATTAAGAGCCTTTGGCTCTTCAAAAAATTCATGAATCAAAGGAGTTTTTTTTTTTTTTTGACTCCCACCAAATCAAAGGAGTTTTTAACTCCTCCGATAACGTGCAACGACATAAAATTTTGTGGTCTTTCGAAAACATATGAAAATCAAAACAATGGGGCCTTTGACCCATTTATGCAAATGCTACAGTAACTTAGCTATTTAAATCCTTCACTATTTTTGGAGTTTTAAACTCCTACAAATTAAATAGTGCCAAAAAAAAATTAAATTAAAGAGTTTCTAACTCTTTACTAATTTTCAGGAGGTTTAAAACTCAACAATCTTTATGAAAAGAGTCTTGGACTCTTAATAGATTTTTGAGTTTCAAACTCACATAAAGTTAATTATCTTACATGGATTTTAATTCCATCTTAAGTCACAACCTATGTGAATCTTAAAATTCACTTAAGTCAAGGTTGTTTTAAATACGACTCAAATTCATCCCAAAGAATAATGGGTCATTCACCCATTTCAAACCAAATCAAATTGAACATCAAATTTTGAGTCACTCACCCATTTCAAACCAAATTAAATGAGTCATTCACTCACTTAAAACCCCACTCAAATTCAAAATTATCTTCCGAACTACGTCCGACTTGATTCCATTTCTGGATACGTAGGCAGTTTAGTTAAACTAGGTGCAGTCACAAGTCCAAATTAACTTCAAATAAATTCCAATTCTTCATGAACTACGTCAGACTTGATTCCATTTGTTGGATACGTAGGCAGTCCAGCATCTACACTGGGCGCAGTCACACTCTCAAATAAATTTCCAATTCTTCATGAACTACGTCAGACTTGATTCCATTTGTTGGATATGTAGGCAGTCCAGCATCTACACTGGACGCAGTCACACTCTCAAATAAATTCTCAATTCTTCATGAACTACGTCAGACTTAATTCCATTTGTTGGATACATGGGCAGTCCAGCATCTAAACTGGGCGCAGTCACACTCTCAAATAAATTCCCAATTCTACATGAACTACGACTGACTTGATTCCCTTTTGGATACGTAGTCAGTCTAGTTAAACTAGGCGCAGTCGCAAGTCCAAATCAATACTCTCAAATAAATTCCAAATCCTTTCGAACTACGTCCTACTTGATTCCATTTTTTGGATACGTATGCAGTCCAACATTTACCCTGGGCACAGTTGTAATTTCAAATCACCTTCAATTAAATTCCAAATTCTTCCCCCGAACTACGAATCGACTTGATCCCGATAACGGGTACGTAGAGCAGCCTAGGTAATTAACCTAGGTCCAGCCACCAGCGCAAATAAAATGTCCTTGTGGGTAAATGGTAACGTGTGATAATTTCTCGTTAGAATCAAAGGGTATTCTCTTGAAGCAAGAGATTATAATTAACAGATATATACTATCTGGAATGGGTCTAACCTACATTTAATAAATCTCGTATAATTCTTCGTTATATGAGTGAGGTCATGTTTGGCAAAATATTCAAATTTTTGCCCAACAGCTGGCACTTTTCAATCTTTCAAAAAGTGGATAATTAGATATATCTTGGGTGAAGGGTGACTTTGAGGGTTGTATCAGTGCCTCAATAGCTTCGGGAGCTCGATCCCTCACTGTATTTATAACATTCCTAAGCTTTTCATTGACCTCCTATAACTTTTGTTCTCATTGGTCATTAATCTGTGAGCGTACAACCTCGCTCTGACTCCACTCTCTATTATGGCTATCTCCTTCATGCTCTTTGCCAGTTTAGGCGTTTTAACTCTTCCACCATTTTTCTAACTTCTCGACTCTCGCTGATTCGTTTTCTAGTTGTGTCTCCTTTCTTCGTTCCATTGGATGAGAACTCGTCCCCTAATAGGGGTGAGTCTGATCTACCTTCGTGATGGCCATAGGATCTAAGGTTTATAGTATTGGAAATGTAATTGTTGTTCCCATAGACAGTGCCAAATTTGATCCCAAAATCTATTTCATTTACTGATGATGAAGGGGATAATGATCTAGCCACCTAGAACAATAATCTGGACGCCGGCGGTTAAAGCTCCTGGAAAACAAGTCGAGGGTCAGAAGGGCTCCCACGGTCGACCCTCCGATGATAAAGTCAGAAGGAGTAAAGAGAAAAAGCTGTGTTAGGTCGTTAGTGTATTGCTTACTTGGGTGATACATGGCCTGCCCTTTTTGTAGGTTAAGCGATTGTAACGTTAGAAGAACTTCAACAATTATTTGAATAAAGTGGCGTTGGAAGTGGAACTGAAGCTGGCTCCTCGTTAGCGTGGATATCTTGATTTGTTTGAATTAGTCAAGACGAACTGAGCTATCGGGCTGGAGTACTGGCGAGTAGGGAGGTTCCTATTGGAGCTCGCCTTACCAAGCTGCAAAGCCTACAAGCTAATTACCACAGTATTCTTTGAACTGTCTGGAAGTGTATTCGCCTCCATTGTCTGTTCGGAAACATTTCAACTTCTTTCCCGTTTTCCACTCTACCATAGCATGGAACCTTTTGAAGCATTCGAGTACTTGGTTATTTGTCTTTAGGAAGTACACCCACGTCTTCCGTGAAGCATCATCAATAAAGGTCAAAAAATATATGTTTCCGCCTAATGATTCCACCTCCAGGGGACTACAAACATCAGAGTGTACCAGACTTAACAACTTTGATCTCCTTTTCATAGAGGAACTGAACGAGACTCGATGGTGTTTACCAAACAAGCAATGTTCTCAAGGATTTAGAGCAACATCCTTGGCGAGTGTGATGAGATCCTTCTTTGCTAAGGTAAACAATCATTTTTTCCCTATGTGACCGAGTCTCTGGTGCCACAGATTTGGTGAAGCCTCATTTTCAACTGCATTGAGGCTATCTAAGCAAACTTTCACATGGGTCTTGTAAAGTGTGCCACAAATTTGTCCTGGGACGACAACCATGACACCTTTTGTGAGCTTCCATGTGCCATTGCCGAAGTGGTTATCGTAACTCTGTCTGTCAAGGGTTATCCTAAAAAGTATATTTAACTGAAGGTCGGGCACGTGTCGGATATCCTTCAACACTAATGTACAACCAACATTTGTTTTTATTTGAATATCACCAATTCCCACGATCTTGGAAGAATTGGTGTTTCCCATCTTTACCGTACCAAAGTCCCCGACTTTGTATGTCGAGAAGAAATTAATGTGAGAAGTAGCGTGGTAAGAAGCTGCAGTATCTACCACCCACTCAGCATCATGGTTAGAAACATGAAGGCATGTCTCCTCATTGACAGAAAGAATGGCTACATCCCCTAATAGAGTGACTAGCGTCTCTCCGTCTTGTTTCTTCGGCTGATTACTGCCTTGGCCTTACTCTCGTAGCAACTTGCGGCAATTTTTCTTCATGTGGCCCTGCATGCCACAATGGTAACACTTGTATGTCGGTCTTCCACCACCATTTGATCTCCCTGAATCTTGTGACCGTCATGTACTTTTACTCCACCCTCTTCCCTTGCCTCTACTACCTCCTTGCTGTCTATCCCTACTCTCAGTGACGAGCGCATTTGATTGGTCCATACCGGCATCATTTCTCATTGCCTCCTCATTGAACATGACATTCTTAACCATTGACATGGTAAGTTTGCCTCCTGGTGCCGAATTGCTGAGAGAGACTACCAACATCTCCCAGCTGTCTGGTAGAGAACTGAGAAGTATGAGGGCTTGTTCTTCATCCCCTAGCTTCAATTCTACAGATGATAATTGATCTACTAGGCTCTGAAACTCACTGGTGTGCTCGAAAATTGAAGTTCCATCTTTTAATTTCAGATTCACCAACCGCCTCATAAAAGAGATTTATTCCGAGCTGTCTTGGCCTGGTACATGTCTTTTAGCTTCTTCCAAAGATCTTCCATCCGAGGTCTCCGAAGTGTATAATTGGAGGCAATGATTTTGATCATAGCTCCCGACGTTGATTCCTCCGTGGACATTTTGTATATTTAGGCTCTAAATGTCTCAATAAAAAATTTTTGGGGCTGAATTTCGCAAAACGAAGTGCACCGTTGCGTTCAGAATGATTGAAATAGCTGGGAAAGAGTCCTAGTTCACAAAAAATGGAGCTAAAATGAGCTTAGAATTGGCTCGAAATTTTTTTGGTAAACCTAACAAAATATTTTGTTAAACTTGATGGAATATGTTGATGGTGACAGAATATTCTCTAGATGGAATATTCTCTGAGAATATTCTTTGAAAATATTCTCTAGATGGAATATTCTTATATTCTTTGATTGAGATAGAATATTCCTTGGGAATATTCCGCTGTCTTCAAACTTCCTTCGGTCACCGGTCCGACAAACTTTTCCCGCGAACTTCTCGGCTCCCATGAACTCTAGCAGCAACTCCGGCAGCAGGCGAACTTTACGGCAAAATTCCGGCAAGGACCGTGAGAGCGCGTACGACGTTGGATTGATGCGAGACCGATGGGGGTCGACTCGTTTAGACGAGAGGAATCCAATGGTGAGGTCAAAATTTGATTTCGAGTTCATTTAGAATCCATATGAACCAAAATAGTGAGTGGAAAAAAAATTCCGACGACCCAACCAAAGCTCTCATACCACTTGTTGGTGACCCAGGGCCAGAAAATCACATCTTACCTCATGGACCCTAAGTTTCTTCCATTCTGTTTCTTTTGTAGGATATGGATTTACACATTTTACCTCCAAGGGATCGTACAAGTCTTTACAGCTTAAGAGATCTTCCATCCGAGGTCTCCAAAGTGTATAATTGGAGGCAGTGAGTTTGATCATAGCTCCCGACGTTGATTCCTCCATGGACATTTTGTATATTTAGGCTCTAAATGTCTCGATCAAAAATTTTTGGGGTTGAATTTCGCAAAACGAAGTGCACCGTTGCGTTCGGAATGATTGAAATAGCTGGGAAAGAGTCTTGATTCACCAAAAATGGAGCTAAAATGAGCTTAGAACTGTCGAAATTTTTTTGGTAAACCTAACGAAATATTTCGTTAAACTTGATGGAATATGCTGACGGTGACAGAATATTCTCTGGATGGAATATTCTCTGGGAATATTCTTTGAAAATATTCTCTAGATGGAATATTCTTATATTCTTTGATTGAGATAGAATACTCCTTGAAAATATTCCGTTGTCTTCAACCTTCCTCCGTTCACCGGTCCGACAAACTTTTCCCGCGAACTTCCCGGCTCCCGCGAACTCTGGCAGCAACTCCGGCGGCCAGCAAACTTTCCAGCAAAATTCCGACAAGGACCGTGAGAGAGTGTACGACGTTGGATTGATGCGAGACCAATGGGCTTTGACTCGTTTAGACGAAAGGAATCCAATGGTGCGGTCAGAATTTGATTTCGAGTTCATTTAGAACCCGTATGAACCAAAACAGTGAGTGGAAAAAAATTTCCAACGACCCAACCAAAGCTCTCATACTACTTGTTGGTGACCCCGGGCCAGAAAATCACATCTCAGACAATATAAACAAAGAGGAATTCTTTATTTCTCTCTCAATAAATAAATACAAGAATTTTTCACAAGAAAAATCTCAAGACCTCTCCAGGATCTCTCTCTTGGTTTCTTCCTCACCATTTTTTGGAAGGAATTTTGGCTTTCATTAAGCACTCTATTTATAGGGACTTTCTAGCCAAAAAAAACGGAGGGCACCCAAAAATTCCGGCGGGCAAAATTTTCGGCTACGATTTTTCCCGCGACAATTTGGGATGAGGCTTGTGGATCCTTCATTACTGTCGTAGTTCCATAGGTGAGCAATGAACACCCAACACGGATTCACCAAGGATGGTCCTACTCTCTCCGCAATTTGCTCAACTCTGTCCATATGATTTCTCTGTTGATTTTTTTTTTTCTGTTTTTTGTTTTTTAACCCTTTTTTTTCCTTTTTTTTTTTTCCTTTGATATTTCAAGAGATCGACAATAGGAAAAGGTGGTGTTAAGAAATTACACCGAAGAAAAAAAGTTTTGCTATGAAATTACAGTGAAACAACAACAAGAAGAACAACAACTAAGTGTTAGTGCATTTACGAGAGACAGACGAAGAAACAGAAACTCTTACAGGCTTGAATGTACCTATAATATATATAGTTGAAGCAGGAGCATACCATATAGGAAGAGACAACTTCAATGTTTCTCCAGCAGATGTATCAAGCAGAGGTGAGATATTGAGTAGTCAGCTACTCGATCGGGTTGCCCTCTAGTGCCTGGAAGTTGCTGTTAAGTGTTAAGCCAAACAAATTCCAATTGCATCAGACAACACAAGTTTCGAATCAAAAGAAGAAAGAAACTAAAGGAACGCCAATAATTCAAAGCATGAAACAGTAGACAAAGCCCACTTTGTCCGACATTTTAAGTCAATAGCATTTAATATGGGTATTGTAATTACTTGTGCCAATTAATATTTCTTTTTTGTTGAATTAAGCAAAAAGAAATTGATAAGAAGACAATAGCAATGAAACTGTTACGATCTAGCATGTGATCTCTTGGGGACATTTACCTCATAAAGTGGTTTCCAGGGGCACCTTTAATCTATGAGTTTGTAGTAATTGGTATCAAAACAAGCCACCATAATGAGTATGGGATCAAACGTAACATGAGTTATAACTCTTTGTGATCGAGTCACACAAGGGACAAGTTATATAGGCTAGATTAAAATGCCTTGATGTTATGAATAAGCACGGTCTAAGTCATTGAATACTAATAAGTGAGTAAAACAACCAAAGAAAAATAAGTATTAGTGGATCAATGTCGATAGAGTGAGTCATGATAAACGTTGGCCACAAAAGCGTCAATTTTTAAGGGCAAATTGTACCCCATTGATTCACCAACCACCTCATAAAAGAGCTTTATTCCGAGATGTCTTGGCCTGGTACATGTTTTCCAGCTTATTCCAGAGAACAAAGGCATCAATCTCTTGTGCAACATGGTGGAATACACTGTGGTCAATCCATTGCCTAATTTGACAGATGGTTTTTCTATTTGTAGGATCTGGATTTACACATTTTACCTCCAAGGGATCGTACAAGTCTTTCCAGCTTAAGAGATCTTCCATCTGAGGTCTCCAAAGTGTATAATTGGAGGCAGTGAGTTTGATCATATCTCCCGACGTTGATTCCTCCATGGACATTTTGTATTTTTAGGCTCTAAATGTCTCGATCAAAAATTTTTGGGGCTGAATTTCGCAAAACGAAGTGCACCGGTGCATTCGGAATGATTGAAATAGCTGGGAAAGAGTCCTAGTTCACCAAAAATGGAGCTAAAATAAGCTCAGAACTAGCTCGAAATTTTTTTGGTAAACCTAACGGAATATTCCGTTAAACCTGATGTAATATGTTGGCGGTGACAAAATATTCTCTGAGAATATTCTTTGAAAATATTCTCTAGATGGGATATTCTTTGGGAATATTCTTATATTCTTTGATTGAGATAGAATATTCCTTGGGAATATTATGTTGTCTTCAACCTTCCTCCGGTCACCGGTCCGGCAATCTTTTCCAGCGAACTACCAGGAGCAACTCCCGCGAACTCTGGCAGCAACTCAGACGGCCGGCGAACTTTCCGGCAAAATTCCGGCAAGGACCGTGAGAGAGCGTACGACGTTGGATTGATGCAAGGCCAATGGGGTTCGACTCGTTTAGACGAGAGGAATCCAATGGTGAGGTCAGAATTTGATTTCGAGTTCATTTAGAACCTGTACGAACCAAAACAGTGAGTGGAAAAAATTTCCCAGCGACCCAACCAAAGCTCTCATACCACTTGTTGGTGACCCAGGGCTAGAAAATCACATCTCAAACAATATAAACAAAGAGGAATTCTTTATTTCTCTCTCAAGAAATAAATATAAGAATTTTTCACAAGAAAAATCTCAAGACCTCTCCAGGATCTCTCTCTTGGTTTCTTCCTCACCATTTTTTGGAATGAATTTTGGCTTTCATTAAGCTCTCTATTTATAGGGACTTTCTAGCCACAAAAAAAAACGGAGGGCTCCCAAAATTCCGGCCGGCAAAAAAATCCGATGGAAAAATTTCCGGCGACGATTTTTCCGGCGACAAATTTGGGATGAGGCTTGTGGATCCTTCATTGTTGTCGTAGTTCCATAGGTGAGTAACGAACACCCAACACAGATTCACCAAGGATGGTCCTACTCTCTCTGCAATTTGCTCAACTCTGTCCATATGATTTCTCTATTGATTTTTTTTCTGTTTTTTGTTTTTTAACTCTCTTTTTTAGTTTTTTTTCCTTGATATTTCAAGAGATCGACAATAGGAAAAGGTGGTGTTAAGAAATTACACCGAAGAAAAAAAGTTTTGCTATGAAATTACAGTGAAACAACAACAAGAAGAACAACAACTATGTGTTAGTGCATTTACGAGAGACAGACGAAGAAACAGAAACTCTTACAGGCTTGAATGTAACTATAATATATATAGTTGAAGCAAGAGCATACCATATAGGAAGAGACTACTTCTTCAATGTTTCTCCAGCAGATGTATCAAGCAGAGGTGAGATATTGAGTAGTCAGCTACTTGATCGGGTTGCCCTCTAGCGCCTGGAAGTTGCTATTAAGCCCAACAAATTCCAATTGCATCAGACAACACAAGTTTTGAATCAAAAGAAGAAAGAAACTAAAGGAAAGCCAATATTTCAAAGGATAAAACAGTAGACAAAGCCCACTTGGTCCGACATTTTATGTTAATAGCATTTAATATAGGTATTGTAATTACTTGTGCCAATTAATATTGCTTTTTTGTTGAATTAAGCAAAAAGAAATTGATAGTTAAAGACCTTTGCCATAGACTTTTACCGTTCATGTACTCACCTACTTCTTTCACTAGCTTTTCTTTTCTTTTCTTTTCTTTTTTGTGATATACACCAGTGGAACATTATTACAATTAAGGATCGACTGTTATAATTTTTTAAAATGCATCCGTAGCTGAGAGAAAAATGAATACGAAGAGGTAAAGAGAAAAATAGATACCAAAATATTGAAGCCCTTTCTTTTTTTTTAAGATTTGTAAAATCATATGACACTTACGAACAAGTACATCATTCAAAAAGATAAACAACGCATTATATTTATTGTTATTTTTGCCACTTTATTCCGCACAAATAGGAAAGACCGAACCTAGTGACAGTCACGGAAATTTTAACATGAATACGTATTTTTCTCTATTTTGCAACCCCAACCCACAAATTTGACAAGAAAATGAATTAGATTTTTGCAGTTTATAACTTGTTCCTAACTGACTGAATGCATTAAAATTGATAAAAAAAAAAGAAAGCAGGAATGAAATTGTTATGATCCCACCTTAGTTAAGTATGGACTTAGAGGTGAGCACATAAAACAGAGATTCCAATTGCACCAGTAAACGTCAGGTGTGCTCGGAAGAAACAAAAAATCCATTGCATTTAAAAGGGTAAACCATTAGAAAAAGCCCACTTGATCAGATATTTTAACTCAATTGCGTTCAAATTTGGAAGCCTTATTTATATTGTAATTTTTTATGCCAATTTATATTGCTGATTAAAATAATTAAGCAAAACTTTTTTTTTTTTTTTTTTGCTATAGGGTGTGCAAGCTTACACTGACTACTCCCTCGAGCTCAGCGGCTTGCCACCACGACTTGAGCTGAGTTAGAGCATGTCCTCAAAAGGACAAAGTTGACTAACCTTTAAAGAGTGTAGGAAGGGATTGAACGTGAGATTTCTGGATTACCAAAAGAGATAGCCAATCAATTAAGCAAAAAAATTGATATTTAAATATGCCGACATATTTTTTTTTATATATTTGCCATGGATGTTTATCAATTGGTTGCTGGCCTCAAATAATTACACTCAATCAGCCATGTCATTTTCATGTATTCAACCTACTTCTTCAATTTCAGGTGACGTAACACACTTTTTGGAATTAGGCAAGTTCTAAATAATTTGCAAGTTGCCCACTTGCATTATAAAAACATTTCCTACCTGCTGGGACTGATCCTTGGTCCTATATTCTTTCCATTGGAGGTAAAATAATTTTGTACACTCAAGTTTGTGCAAATGTAGATCCAATTGTTTGAATTCGTAATTCAGGCCAGCACAATTTTTTATTTTTTTTTTGATATTACAATTAAGAATCAACTATTATAATATTCGAATACTGCATCTATGGGAGAGCAAAAAAAAAAACAGCGACAAGCAGATGAAAAGAAGTCTGAAAGGGGCCACAATAAATGACACAAGACGAGCATAAGAAATCAAGTCTTGCCATTTGGCAAGGATTGATCCAAAATTTAAAAATAAAATTTTGGGGGCTTGATCCAATTTTTTCAATCTAATTGTCTTGTCATAGAACGTTTAATATTGATTAAAATTCAATTTGATCAACTGCTACAATTTTTTATTTAATTTGCTCAATTATTAATATGTCCCTTTCATGTATTCACCTACTTCTTCAATTTGATCAACTGCTACAATTTTTTATTTAATTTGACAAGTTCTAAATAAACTGCACTTGGCCACTTGGATCATAAATATATTCTTTCAATTGGCTTATCCCAAGTTCTTTGCCAATGTAGATCTAATTATTTGAATTCGTGAGGGAGGCTAGCACTAACTTTTGGTTTTTCTTGATATAGGTTTGGATCATTATTACAATTAAGAATCAACTATTAGAGTTTTGTCTCAAAGATGTCACAACATGACCCAAAAGATTTGAGCCATGCTTTTGAAAATTCTAATGTTAGATAAATTTATTTATACTGCTAATAAAAGTGGTTTAAGTGAAAAACTTTTGATTTCTTTATTTATCCTTTAATAATTCTATAATGTCTACTTTATCCTTTTTAAAGTGGCTTAAGAAAAAAAACTTTCGATTTTTTTATATCCTTCAAAAATTCTATAATGTCTATTTTAGACCTTTTTGAAGAATTTTTTATTTTTTTTTATTAGTTGCATTAATTCAACTAATAAATTCATTGTTTAACCTTTGATTACATTCCTTCCAAACAATATAAATTTGATCCAAATCCGATTTGAGATTTAAGCCATGCTTTTGAAAATTCTAATGTTAGATAAATTTATTTATACTGCTAATAAAAGTGGTTTAAGTGAAAAACTTTTGATTTCTTTATTTATCCTTTAATAATTCTATAATGTCTACTTTATCCTTTTTAAAGTGGCTTAAGAAAAAAAACTTTCGATTTTTTTATATCCTTCAAAAATTCTATAATGTCTATTTTAGACCTTTTTGAAGAATTTTTTTTTTTTTTTATTAGTTGCATTAATTCAACTAATAAATTCATTGTTTAACCTTTGATTACATTCCTTCCAAACAATATAAATTTGATCCAAATCCGATTTGAGATTTGAGCCATGCTTTTGAAAATTCTAATGTTAGATAAATTTATTTATACTGCTAATAAAAGTGGTTTAAGTGAAAAACTTTTGATTTCTTTATTTATCCTTTAATAATTCTATAATGTCTACTTTATCCTTTTTAAAGTGGCTTAAGAAAAAAAACTTTCGATTTTTTTATATCCTTCAAAAACTCTATAATGTCTATTTTAGACCTTTTTGAAGAATTTTTTATTTTTTTTTATTAGTTGCATTAATTCAACTAATAAATTCATTGTTTAACCTTTGATTACATTCCTTCCAAACAATATAAATTTGATCCAAATCCGATTTGAGATTTGAGCCATGCTTTTGAAAATTCTAATGTTAGATAAATTTATTTATACTGCTAATAAAAGTGGTTTAAGTGAAAAACTTTTGATTTCTTTATTTATCCTTTAATAATTCTATAATGTCTACTTTATCCTTTTTAAAGTGGCTTAAGAAAAAAAACTTTCGATTTTTTTATATCCTTCAAAAATTCTATAATGTCTATTTTAGACCTTTTTGAAGAATTTTTTATTTTTTATTTATTAGTTGCATTAATTCAACTAATAAATTCATTGTTTAACCTTTGATTACATTCCTTCCAAACAATATAAATTTGATCCAAATCCGATTTGAACAATGTGATCTGAATCCAATTCAATTGTCCAACGGATTTTATTTTTCACAGTGCATATGTAAGTCCGTTAAAATAGATATATGTTCTGATTCGAATAAGTTGATTAGAGATGATTTTAACATTTAACACATGAATTTCTACTTTATTTTATTAAATAATCACCAAATTGCATCATATGTATGTAGGTACGTAATGCATATCCAAATTCGCTAAAAAATAAATATTTGAATAGATCTAATAATCTATATACTAATTTTAAATGTCAATACTTGTCAAAAAAAAACTTAATTGATAATATTATCCTTAAAAAGATAAAAAGACAATTATAACCTATTATAGTAACATCTTAGTAGTCTAATAAATTAGTAGTCATTCCTCTATTAATCACTTATTGAAGTTAAACATAACAGTTTTTAAATGCAATGCAATTAATTTTTTTTTTAACCTTATGCAATTCAATTCATACAACCCAAAATACGAGAAAAATCTTGAGTGTTACAGTTATCCCACGTCAACAATGCCACTTTGTGTAACCGCCTACTAACAAGGGAACAAAAGGTATATAACCATCATGTAATATATAACCATCTTCATATAAAGAAAATTGGTTCAATTTATCTATTTTTTTTTTAACAAAAAGTCAAAATAGTTAGCGTGCAACGCACGCGTGCACCAACTAGTTTAATAAAAACTTCAAAAAAAATAAATTATGATAAACTAATTTTAGATGACACTTGCGAACAATTACTCCATCGGATGATGAACAACCCATGATTGTTTCACATGATTAAAACAGATGGCCAAACACAGTCAAAAGATATTGTGGGATCTGATCAGGACTGCAATTGATGAGACACATGCTGCATGTGACCAAAGAATATGGCTTGCAAAAATTGGGGTGGTGGTGGTAGACGGTGGTGGTAGTTCTGGCGACAAGTGCAGTGGGTGATGGCAGTAATTGTGGAGGCCATGGTGGTAGTGGTGGGACAGGGATGGTAATGGTGATAAATATAAAAATAAAAAATGTCATCTAAATTGTTTTTAAGGAAATATAAGTTTATTTTTTCTTGTACTTTTGGATTTCGTAAGTGGTAAAATTACTTTTAATTTATTTAAATGTAATTTAAATAAGTTAAACTGAACAATAATTTTTTGATTCAAAGTACTTTTCATCGTAAGTGTTAAAAATAAATTTTTTATAAGTCATCTCAAACACCTTTTTCCCAGACAAAATTTTAAGAGAATCAAGGGTGACCAATTTAGTTAGGCCTAATTGGTCAGGCTAACACAATAATAAAAATAAAATTTTGCGTTAATAATATTTTTAGTCATTAAAGTATGTGTTGTTTTTACTAGTTTAGTCCTCATTATATTAATTTAAAAATTTTGGAACTCGACCCCCCTATATGAACTTATTTGAACTTAAATCCACCAAGAAAACTTATTTATTATGAAGTCCGTTTTTTATTAATTTTACCAGACTATCCCTTCCCTTTAGAAGTGAAGTAAAACTAGGGGTGTCCATGGCCCGGGTTACCCACGGGTCCCGTTACCCTGCCCGAAAAAATAAACCCGAAATCCGATAGACCCGATAGTTAGCCCGCCTAAACCCAAGCTCAATATCCTTAAAAAAATGGCTTGGATTTACCCTCATACCCATTACTCGGCCCAAGAGCCCGCCCATCAAGCCCGCTCACCTAGCCCAGCCCGCTCACACAGCCAGTCCGCCCTTCCTGTGAAAAAAAATTATACTTTTAAACTATTAAATTTGAAACTTTGAAATAAACCTCCCAATGTCGGAATTTGAAATTTTAAAAATTTAGATACTATAAATAAGATATTATTTTCTTTTTCATGTATTAAGTATACAAGTTTTAAAAGGTAGAATAATGCAAATGATAAATAAATGAATAAGTATCAACCTAATTAGGACGTAATCATTTTATTGGATGCAGTTCATCCCCTAATCAAAAATAAAATTATTCATTATTTTATTTTTATCCATTTTAACTCTACTTTTAATTCAAAAATATAATTTACACAAATATTAAGTTACAAAAATATTAATTATTTTTAAATGAAATTGTATATAGAAAAATCCGCCCAATAAGGTCGCGGGTTGGGCTGCGAGTAGCTTACCCATACCCAAAGTCCAGCCCAGCCCGCCCGATAACTTACTTGGGTAAGGGCTTGAGTCTACACTACCCAAGCCCGGCCTCAAAAAAAATTTCACGAGCCTAGCCCGACCCGGCCCACGGACACCCCTAAGTAAAACCAATAGGTATTTGGTCCAATGGTACTCCTTTTCTTATAAAGGCTTTGACTTTTTGAAATCAAGGGTTCAAGTCCCCCTCCCCCTTCCTCTTCCCTTTCCCAAAAAAAAAAAAGTGAAGTAAAATTAAAAATTAAAAACTCCTAAATTTTAGGAGTTTGACTAACATTAAAATTTTTTTTCCCTCATATCTATATATATCCATATATAGGTTACGACTATATATATATATAGTAACATTAAAAATAAAAAATAATAACATTCAAATACAAAAAAAAATAATTTATCATTTAGACACAAAAAACAATATCATTTAAACACAAAAAAAATAGTAACATTTAAACATAAAAAAATAGTAACATTCAATATTATTATTTTTAAAAAATAACAATCGTAACATGTTTAACAAAAATATAAACATGTTCAACAAAAATAGTAGCATGCTTAACAAAAACAGTAACATGCTTAACAATAATTATCTATCTCATATCTATCTATATACATATATAGAATAAGACTATTTATATATATACATGTATATGTATATATGTGTGTGTGTGTGTATATATATATATTAGGGATAACTCGTGCCTGAAAGCACAGCGCAATTCAAAAAAAATCAAGCACTGAATTTGGACGCGTAATAAGTTGAAAGCCTAAACTGCCCCCATAATCCGTGCCTGAAGATACTGTGCAATTAAAAAATATATATATTATTTTTGAACACGAACAATCAAACACCAAATATAAACACGCATTAAGCTGAAAGTCTAAAATGTATTTTTAATGTCATGTCTTTGGTGAAATAAAGTGGGTCAGAATGCTTTTGTTTCAGCTATTAGAAGGAATATTAAAGCCTGAATGTACAATGTATGCTAAACAAAAATTGTCAATATTTAATCTAAAAGAATTTATTTTGTTCTTTTAAAAATATTTGGATAAAATTTTCTCTCAAAATAAGATCCCGATAAACTATCGAACCTGTATAGACAATCAATAAAGTACTAATTATACAATCCACCGTTTAAAAAATGTTAACTAAACAAATAAACTCTGAAACTTGCTTGACAATCCTCAACTTATATTGCACCAATTCAATCAAAATGTGTTGTGTATTCCTTAACATTTATAATCAAAATAATTTTCTTTGTTATTTTAAAAAATTTGGACATAATGTCCCCTATAAACGGGGTTCCAAGAAAATATCAACATAAATAGATAAATACTATATGCTACCATCACAACCCAAATTTGAATAGTGGACTCATCATCATGTCATAGTCCAGCCTTAACATAAAATATTCAATCATCACAACAATATAAACACGGGTGTGTGCAAATACAGTCCAAAACAAAAAATAGTATATAATCATATCAATTTGATGAAAGGTAAAATACAAAAAATATCAATTGGTTAATACGTTTCCTATATTAATTCTTTAATCTGTATACAATTTTCATAATTAAACTACGACAACCATGAAAGAAGTAACCCTTACAACCATGAAATATTAATAACTCAAGTATGTAATAATCAAAACAAACACATAGATGCATAAAAAAAAATACAACTTTATTCATCAAAGTGCCAAAATCCATAACCAATTTTAATTTTCTTCTTCAACATCACACATTAACACTTCATGTCACCAACTGTACAAAAAAAAAAACTAATCTTAAGCACCTCAATTGATAATACAATGCATCTGAATACCAAAATGATTTGATACAGGGGTATGGGGCTGCCGAAGCTGCTTTAATAGCTCTAAAATAATTTTTCTTTGCACCAACTTAAAAAGAAATTTAAGTTGTCCTGTGCACCAACTTAGTTAAGGTTCGACTGTCAATACTCGTCGTGCATCACATGGATCATTTTCAAGCAATTTAAAAAATTAAAATTGAGAAACTTAGTCGAACACATAAATCTGCATTGTAAACACTTACACATAGTAACCAATTCCACTGGACACTCCCAATTGTACCTAATACCAATGGTTAAACAATAACAATATTCTCATTCTTTAATTAAACCAATCAAAAGCTATTTGAAATGAACCACATAACCCCCATTTAGGTTTAACTAAAACTCAATTGAAATGAATCAAAACCTATTTAAAACAACCACTCTCAAGGTTAACAAAATCTACTTGGTTAAAGCAATTCTAACTCATAATCCTTACACCACTATTTATGCATCGACGAAAAAATACAATCAAAAGAAACAAATGCTAATAAAAAGATTGAAAAACAACTAAAAGAGCTTTAAAATCTTTTCTAATTTGGCAAGAAAGAAAGGCAAAAATTCCAAAATATAGCCAAATTTATTGGACTTCTTTAATAAAGAGCAGTCCATGAATAGTCTCCATAAACCTAGCCAAAAGTACAACCATTTTTTTGAAATTTGACCAATAATTTAGAAATTTCACAAAACTTCATTTAAAAGAACAAATTCAGCAATCTTTATGCCAACACGCCCTTTGAAAATTTTGATGGAAAAATCAAAAGTTCATCCAAAATTTTGAAAATCCATTTGCCAAATTAGAGAAAGTGGAATTTAGGATGTTGATTAAAAAATGTTTAACAATAGTCATTACCTAGACCAAAACCACAACTAAATGAGAGAGAGAGAGGATAAAGACCCATCAACCAACCACTTCCTAATTTCTCTAGCTACCTATCTGCATATTCACTTCCACATTACAACAAATACACAATGTCTGTTAATTACTCTAAGAAGCTGCATCATAAAATGACTGTTATTTTTCAACTAAAAATACACCCAAAGAAAATAAGAATAACAGCTATCAAGCATCAAGCATTCAAGAGGCTTCTTGAAAAAAAATTCAAATAAATAAATAAGCCCTTCATATTAGGTTCAAGATTTTAAAGCCATTTCAATTAAAGCAAAAAAAAAATGTAAATACATATCCAATTCATACAAAACCGGCATTTAAAAATAATAAATCAAACCTATACGCACCAAATCCAAATTTCTTGCAAAACCCACATTCAAACCTAATCAAATCGAATTCAAATCAAGTTCACAAAATTCCAATTCAATTCGATTACATATCCAATTCGAATCGAACCTAAAGTTCACAAATCTAATTACATATCCAATAGGCATCAAATTAAAATTTCTTACAAACACCGCATTCAAAAATAGCATAATCAAACCAAGTTAAAAAATAGCATAATCAAACTAATCAAACCCAATTAACATTAAAATCCAATTTGTCCGATGTGTGAGTGGGTTTTTTTCAGTGGGTTGGGCAGAGAGGGAAGAGTATGTGTGTGGATTGTGTTGTGTGTGCGTGTGTCTGTATATTGTAATGCGTGTGCGTACGTGTGTGTGTATGTGAGTTTGTGTGATGGGTATTGTTTTAGGGGGTGGATTGCGCAGAGAGGAAGAGGGTTGTATGTGTGTGGGTTTTTTTCAGTGGGTTGGGCAGAGAAGGAAGAGAGAGTGTGTGTGCGTATTTATGAAGTTACAGGGTATGACTTGAGGATTTTCATTTTTTGGCATCAAAATATCGGGGCTCGATTGTATTATATGCCTCTTTTGTAAATTTGAACACAGAATCAATACAATTTTTTTTTATGGGCCAAAAATTTGTGTGTGAATATTTTTGGCTCTATTGGACGTGTTATAGAATTTGCTTGGAAGAGAGTGTGTGTATATGTTGGGTCTTAGGAGTGGGTTCAGCAAGGAAAGAAGGGGAGTTTTCGGGGACGGGGTGCGCAGAAGGGGAAAAAGGGGAGGGGGTGTGGTCTGTGCATAAGGGGGGCTTTGTTTGGGGTGGGGGGGGGGGGGTTGCGTGAGAGATTTGACAGAGAGAAATACCTGTGGCTGTGGCGGTGGCGGTGGCGGTGGCGAAGCCCTTCGTTCCTTCACGGTGGCTTTGATGATGGTTTTGACGGGGAATGAGAGAGAGAGAGAGAGAGAGAGAGAGAGAAAGAGAGAGCGAGCGAGCGAGCGAAGAGAGAGGAGTGAAAAAAAAAGAAGGTAAAAAAAAAAAAAAAAAAAAACCAGGTGATGGAAGAGGGATGTGTGGCCCAGCTGCCATGCCGTCTCTATGACAAAAAATAGTAATATCAATGACGGTGATTATGATGCCTGTGAGGTGAGGGAGGATGCGATGGGTTTTTTTTTTTTTTTGGGAAAGATTCAATTTCATCATTTAAATACAAAAAATAATAATATTTAAAAAAAATAGTAATATTGAATATTAATATTTAAAAAAATAATAATAGTAACATGCTCAAAAAACACAGTAACAAACTTAAAATAATAGTAACATGAACAGTAACATACTCAACAAAAATAATAACATGAACAGTAACGTAATAAAAAAAATAGTAACATGAAACATTCAAGCCCAGAAAATAATAATATTTTAAAAAAACATGTAACATATAATCGGCATGATTGTGGATAGACGAGAAAACAGTAACATATTCAACAAAAAAAAAATAGTAAAAAATTGAACAAAATTGGGGCAAGTACTAGATGCAAGGGAAATGAATATTTGAAAAAGATTTCGGAGTTTAATTTTCTCAAAACCTTTAATAAAGTTCAAAGTTGCCTACCTAATCCACCAGTTTTACAAAAGGGGATTAATGATCCAATGATCCACCAGTTTTTCAAAGGGTCTTCTTGTGTTAAGTCGTTGAATCCATCGAATCCAAATACACACAAAGAAAGAACAATTTGAGCTTTGAGAAGCAGAGAAAGAACGGACAAATGATTTTTTTTGAAACCTTTTTCATATCTACGGAGGCGAGTGAAAAAGGTCTTCTTGTGCTAAGCTGCGAATCAGCTCCTCGATGGATTCAACATTGCTTGCAACCACGACGACGTCGCCACTAAGTGGCCGGAGAGAGAGAGAGAGCTTTGAATTTGAATTTTAAATTTATGATGGAGATTTTATTGCATATTTTAATTGACATTGACTTAAGGGATAACAATTTCCAAGATAGTGAATTAATTTAACCTCCTTTCAAGGAAGGGTATTTTTGGGATTTAAAAAATATTGGACTTAAGTACTTATTAGTAAGATAAAAAATGGACTTATCACCAAATAAGTTTCCTTGATGGACTCAAGTCATTATAAGTCCATCCAGGAGGACTCAGCCTCAATTTTCACTACTAATTTTGTCAATTTTCTTCTTAAAGTATTAAAACGGCCCGTTAAGTTTTGGGCAAATGGCAGTTTGCACCTTGAAAGGTTAAAAATTTCTCAATTTGCACCCTCAAAGATCAATTATTTTAAATTACACCCTCAATTAAATTAATTGATAGCAATGTGACCGCAATCATAACGTCCGTTGTGATTTTCATCAAAATGACAGCCATGTGAGACGTACGTGAAAAGGAGAAGGATCATAATCTAACAAAAGTCATTACGTGTAGTTCACGTTATTGTTAATTTGACGAAAATCGTAATCTCAACCATAACATCTATGATGATTTTTATTAGATTGATAAGCACGTGAGACGCACATGAAAAGGGGGACGCCATAATCCAACAAAATTCATCACGTGTATCTAACGTGACTAACAATTTGATGAAAATTGCAACGAACAATTTGGTGGGGGTCACATTGCCACTAATTAATTTAATTGAAGGTGCAATTTACAATTGATCTTTGGGGGTACAAATTGAATTTTTTTAATATTTTGGGGTGCAAACTGTTATTTTCCTTTAAATTTTTAATGGAAGTGATCACATTTTGGTCACTTGATATAGTCGAAAAGAATAACTCATGGTCATTTCTGTTAAAAAACTTAATGGAGTTGTTTGGTTGGAAACCATTTAAACAGGGATTGAATATTTTATGGATTTTTTTTTTTTTTTGAACATTAATACTTTAGGGATTAAATTGATAAAATCAATTCAATTAAGATCAAAGTATCAAAACTTATATATTTTAGGAACCAAAAAAACTATTAACCTTAAAATATTTTGGAGTTACTCCTACTTGTTAATCAGATGGGCTTCTCACACCACGCGTTTTTTTTATGAGGCAAACATCATTACTTCAAATTTTAGGTTTAAGATGGAGTCTTGTTCAAAGTGGCAAAAGTTATCATCATGTTTTTTTTTTTCGATAAACGAAAAACAAAAAAAATTATCAAAATACTTATGCTTATAATGCTTCTCACTTTATTTTCTCCTCAGTCTCTTTTACCTTCTAGTTCTATCCTGAGATAACTCCTCGAGATATGTATAACCGTGCCTGAACGCCCTTACTTTCTAAACTTTGAAATTAATTAAGCTTGTTTGTATTCTCTCAGAGGTTAGCTTTTACGGTAGTGATAGTGGATTATAAGCTTATTTACTCTCTGGTCTTCCGTTGTGTATATCTAAATATTGGGTAAGTAAGTATTTATGTGGTCGAAATAGTTAAAAATAATAATAATTGCATTTAACAATTGATGTCTTATTTGTATTGTAATTTTTTATGCTGGTTCATATTGCATTTTAAAAGAACTAAGCAAAGAGAAATTGGTATTTAAAGATGCGTCAACCATAGACATTTACCACTTCGGCTGCAGGCCTCATAAAATTATGCTCAATTAACGATATATTTCTTTCATGTATTTGTTGGTTATCCAAGACCGAAAATTAACCACAAATAAGATATAAACAGAAGAGGAAATATTTATTTCTCTCTGGAAATAAAATACAAGAATTTTCTCACAAATGAGATCTCTCCTGAATCTCTCACTCTCTCTATTTCTTGCTCACTGATCCTTGAACAAATTTTTGGCCTTCACTAAGCTCCCTATTTATAGGGAGTATCTGGCCAAAAAGTCAAGAAAAGAAGGGAACTCATTTAATGCACTGGCAAGCTTTGTCAAAATTCAGCCGTCCATAGAGGTGGCTACTAGAGTGGGCTACTGGATAGCCTTCTAATGGAAATGGAACCTTCAAATCTCCCTCTCTAGAACCATCAGAAGAGAATGTAATCAGACATTCATCCCAACTATGTCTCTGCACAGCTCAAGCTTCTCCCGAGTAACAACCTTAATCAACATGTCTGCTAGATTCTCCTTTGTTGATCTTCACTAGTTTCAACAACTGTTGCGCAATCACCTCGCGTATCCAATGATAGTGAATATCAATATGCTTCGTCCGGGAATGGTGCATTGAGTTCTTGCTCAAGTCTAGAGCACGTTGACTATCACAATGCACCTTTTATTCCTTCTTCTTAATACCCAATTCTTGGAGAAACCGATTTAACCACAACATTTCCTTATCAGCTTCCATTGCAGCAATATACTCTGTCTCTGTCGTGGATAAAGTTACGCACTTTTGCAACCTTGACTGCCATGACACAGCTCCCCCTGTAAAAGTGTAAAGAAATCATGATATAGATTTTCTACCATCAAGATCTTCTGCCATATCTGAATCTATATAGCCTTCCAAAATTGGTTCAACTCTCCCGTAACACGAGCATATCTTCGATGTACCCTTAAGGTATTTGAGAATCCACTTGACCACTTTCCAGTGTTCTTTCCCTGGATTAGAAATAAATATGCTCACCATGCCCACTGCATGGGCAATATCTGGCCTTGTACACACCATTGCATACATTAGACTTCCAATTACTGAAGAGTAGGGAATCATTGTCATATCTTCTATCTCCTTCTTTGATGAGGGACATGAATTCTTGCTCAACTTGAAATGATTAGGCAGTGGGATGCTGATTGGCTTAGCAGTATCCATGTTGAACCTTGGGACCGCCCGTTCAACGTATTTCTCCTATGATAGCCACAATTTCTTGTTTTTCCTATCACGAGCAATCTACATGCCTAGCATCTGCTGAGCTTGGCTTAAGTCCTTCATGTCAAAGGAACTAGATAGTTTCTTCTTTAACTTGCTAATCTTTATTATATCCTTTCTGACGATCAACATATCGTCAAAATAAAGTAGGAGTGTAACAAAATTGTCATCCGAGAATCTCTGAACATAAACACACTGATTTGCAACAGTCCTATTGTAACCTTGGCCCACCATGAAAGAGTCAAACTTCTTATACCACTTTCTAGGTGGTTGCTTGAGACTGTATCAACTTGCAGACCCAGATTTTCCTTCCTTGGAACCTCGAAACCTTCTAGGTGTTCCATATAGATTTCTTCATTCAGATCTCCATGAAGAAATATTGTTTTCACGTCTATTTGTTCAAGATCCAAGTTTAAACTGGCTACTAATCCGAGAATGATTCGAATTGAGGTCATCTTAACAACTAGTGAGAAAATCTCGTCAAAGTCAATTCCTTTCTTCTATTGAAATCCTTTAATGACCAATCGAGCCTTATACTTCACTAGTGTCCTACTATCGTCTTTCTTCAGCTTGAACCTCCATTTATTCCTCAGTATTTTCTTGCTTTTTGGAAGTTTCACAAGCTCATAGGTTTGATTTTTCTACAAGGAATCCATCTCATCCTGCATGGCTTGCATCCACTTGTATTTATTTGTACGAGCTTGTACTTTTTAGAAGCTCTCCGGCTCCCCCTCATCAGTAAGCAGAATATAGTCTAACTCCAGATATCTGCTCGACGGAATGTGTCCTCTTTCAGATCTTCGTGATTGAGGCTCGTCAGCTATATGAGGTACACCATCATCTGATTGTTGTGATGGTTCTGCAACATCAAGTGGAGGGGGTTGTTGGTCCCCCTGCTCAACACCTTCTTCATCATCTTGTTTTGGTTCTGTAGCTTCATCCTGCACTTCGTCATTATCTGTGGCAAACTGTAACGGTGTAGGGTCTGGAATAATGTCCTGTGCACTGCTGAACTTTGTGGGATTTTCAAAGTCCTCATACGTCTGGTTTTCATGGAACACCATGTCCCTGCTCCTGATGATCCTTTTAGCCTTTAGGTCCCATAATTTGTATTCAAATTCTTCATCTCCGTAGCCAATAAAGATGCACAGATTGGTCTTGGAATCAAGTTTCTGCCTTTGCTCCTTGGATATATGTGCAAATGCCTTGCACCCAAATATTCTTAAGTGAGAATATGAGGGATTCCTACCAGACTACACCTTCTCCGAAATATCAAAATTCAACAGTCCTGACGGTGATCTGTTTATCATATAACAGGCGGCATGAACAACTTCACCCCAAAATGGCTTCGGCAGCTTTGTCATACTCAGCATGCATCCGGCTTTTTCCACAATGGTTTGATTCATCCTATTTACTACTCCATTGTGTTGTGAGGTACGTGGAACTATCTTCTCATGTCTAATACCGTAATTTTCATAGTAAGCTTCAAACTCTGTAGAAGTATATTCCCATCTATTGTCTGTTCGAAGACACTTTAGCTTTGTTCATATTTCTCGCTATACCATGGCATGAAATCTTTTGAAGCATTCGAGTACTTGGTCCTTTGTCTTAAGAAAGTACACACATACCTTCCGTGTAGCATCATCAATAAAGGTCAGAAAATATCTGTTGCTGCCTAATGATTCCACCTCTAGGGGACCACAAACATCAGAGTGTACCAGGCTTAACAAATATGATCTCCTCTTCATAGATGAACTGAAGGAGACTCGATGTTGTTTACCAAAAAAGCAATGATCACAAGGATTTAGCACAACATCCTTGGCAACTGTGATGAGGTCTTTCTTTGCCAAGGTAAACAATCATTTTTTTCCTATGTGACCAAGTGTCTAGTGCCACAGATTTGGTGAAGCCTCATTTTCAACTGCATTGAGGCTGTCTGAACAAACCTTTACATGGGTCTTGTAAAGCGTGCCATAAATATGTCCTCAGACGACAACCATGACACCTTTCGTGAGCTTCCATGTGTCATTACTGACATGGTTATTGTAGCCCTGCCTATCAAGGGCTATCCTAGAAAGTAGATTTAGCCAAAGGTTGGGCACGTGTCGAACATCCTTCAATACCAATGTACAACCAACATTTGTTTTTATCTGAATATCACCAATTCCCATGATTTTGGAAGAACTGGTGTTTTCCATCCTCACCGTACCAAAGTCTCTAGCTTTGTACGTCGAGAAGAAATCGCTATGAGAAATGGCATGGCAAGAAGCTGAAGTATATACCACCCACTTAGTGTCATGGCCAGAAAAATGAAGGCATGTCTCTTCATTGACAGAAAGAAAGGCCATATCCTCTAAGAGAGTGACTAGCATCTCTTTGTCATGTTTCTTCGGCTGATTACTGCTTTGATATTTATCGCTTAGCAACTTGCGGTAGTTTTTCTTCACGTGGCCTTGCATGCCACAATGATAACACTTGTATGTGGATCTTCCTCCATCATTTGATTTCCCTGGATCTTGTGACCTTCCTCTATTTTTACTCCTTCCTCTTCCACTACCTCTGCCACTTCTTTGTTGTCTGCCTCTACTACCTCTTTGTTGTCTGCCTCTACTCTCTCAGTGACGAGAGCATTTGACTGGTCAATACCGGCACCCTTTCTCTTGGCCTCCTCATTGAATAGGACATCCTTAACCATTGACATGGTAAGTTTGCCTCCTGGAGCCAAATTGTTGAGAGAGACTACCAGCATCTCCTAACTGTCTGGTAGAGCACTGAGAAACAATAGAGTGTGTACTTCATCCCCCAGATTCAACTTTACTGATGATAATTGATTTACCAGACTCTGAAACTCACTAGTGTGCTCGGCAATTGAAGTTCCACTTTTTAACTTCAGATTCACAAACCGCCTCATCAAAAGAGCTTTATTCCGAGCAGTCTTGGCCTAGTACGTGTCTTCTAGCTTCTTCCAGAGGACATGTCTTCCAGAAAGCCTGGAACCGGTTCTATATTGCTGGAACCACTATTATGATCAACATAAAGCTTGGAACCAATTCTATATAGGTTCTACACACTAAGTCAGTTCACAAAGTCCCGCCGGGTCTTCATTACTTGGTCGTGAAGCTACTTCCATCCACTTTCACAATTTGAGGGGGAGCTCCTAACTCCTAGGCAAAGCTTTTCATTGGATAATTTCACCTTCCAACCTTCACATGAGCATTTCTATTGGACGAGACTGGCAGAGAAAATTTCTTCGGGAAAGCTTCCACCAACCAACCCACTCACCTTAGCCAATGGGGATGGCGGATGAAGATGTTATATATACACATTCCTACACACATAAGAGGACATTTTGCTTAGTTTTAGAGTTCTAGTTTAGAGTCTTGCTTTAGCTTTACATTGTAATAGTTTTGTTGGGTTACAGAGAAGACAACTAGAAGAATTTCCATTTCATTTTCAAAGCTCTATCTATATAGTTTGTTCTTGTATTTGAACTTAGTGTTTTGAAGCTATCCTAGTGGAGATTACTTCTTTCAGTCTTGTTGCTCATTTTCATTAGTTTTACATGTTGTTTATCGCCGATTTAGATTTGACGGGTTTTACTTCTAGCTAAGTTTCGGCTCAATTCAAAAGATGATTCTCATCCATAATCAAGCATAACGATTCTCTAATGATTTCTAACCAATCAAATGCTTTGTAGAAGGGAAAAAATAACTTTGAAAACTAATTTTTAAGTAACCACCTTGATTTCTTGTCGATGGTTCGTCCAGCACGAGTAATGCTTGAAAATCATTTATACATCTAGGTGCTTATCATTTTAGCTTCCATTTCCTATCTTCAAAGCTACATTTTCCGTAAATTTGGTTTTAGTTGAACATTTTCCATCTAAACTAGTTTGAATACAATGTCGGATGAGTTAAAGTTAAGAGTCAAAATGTTTGGTTATGGTGAGACGATTCCTGTGGATTAGTTGACTGTTTTCTTCTTGACATTGATACACTAGAATTAATTCCTCCATTTTTCCACAAAACAAGGGATCTCTACTTTTTATTGCATACACATCACCAATCAAATTTCGTTTGTTCCCTGTGGAGACGACCTCGGATTTTTGAGTTACTGTAGTGCACAACTTTCTTACGCTTAGGAAACACATTGCATACATTTTAAAAGAGAGTTTGGGAGAACAAGCATCCCACCAATAATCCACTTCTCCTTCGAACATCCACTTATTTGCCTCCAATGGATTAGAACTTCCTTGAAAAGTGGGCGGTCGTTGCCGTAAGAATTCTCTCAACACATTCATCCTCCTAGACTCCTAGTTGTGCGTTGGGTCTACCACCAAGGACTATGCGACCCTATCCTGATTGTTCCCATTCTGGTTCCATACCAGAGTGGTTAGCTCTCTCAGAAACTGATAGATGCCATGAGTAGCATCTTGTGGTGGTCATGGGGGGTTAGCGAGGCATCCATGTCCACATCTATTGTCCATTCTGCACACCAAGCATAGTTTTAGTTTCCTTGAAAAACTATCAATATCAATTTACACTTAATGCATAAACATATAATTCTTATCTAGCTCAAGTCTACTTTCTTTCAACCTAACCTAACACCCTAGTGGTATTCCACAACCTATAGCTCCCATGTAAGACTTAAAGCCTAGGCTCTAAACAAACATGTAACGCCCCAAAATCCACCTTGGAATGCATTACTATCTACAATCCATCCAATCACGAGAAAAACTAAAACTAACCATATAAATACTAAACCATTCGATAAGGAAAACAAACACTAAAGTCAATAAAACAATTTAACTTTTCCAACTTACAACTCAAAACTAAAATGTATCTAGTAGCAGAATAATTAAATCTAACTAAAACATTGTTTCATAAAAGTCTCTCAAACTCTAGCCAATAAGGAAACATTTCTACTTCTCCAAGACAGGATCCACATCTTGATTCTCCACCGTCTCGTAGTCAACCTGCTCATCCACATCGACATTATCTTCTATGCCAAAATCTGTAATTGTGTTTTCGTAGAGGGTGAGTAAAAACCCATAGAAAATTCATCTCAAATTCAGACAAGTTTTTAAAACAATATAAAGAAGGCAAGTTTCTTTTGAAAAATAGCATATATACTTTTTTAAAAGTAATACAATGACAGTTGTAATGATCTCAAGTGTACGAAATACAGTAAATCAATGACAAGAATAAATATTTAAAGGTTAGACCAAACAACGAATAATCCAATAACATCATCTCAATTGTCTCATTTATGTTGGTTGCTTCTTAGAATTTTATAGAACGATCCTACCTCGTTCACCCACCACAATCATAAAAAATCTCAATCATTTACCGCATGGCTACATCACAAACCATTTTAGAAATGGCGTATACCGTCTCACACAACATTAACAAATCCTTCTCAGGAAAGGTATATCATCATTCAACCTTGAACCTACGTAAACAATAGTGGTTGTCCTCTCAAGGAAAAAATCCACCACAAGTGTTAGACAACCATCTCACCCCCACTGGGATAGACTAACCTCTAACACTCTACTGCAGATTTCAAAAGCAATCTAAGTCTGTCACACCCAAACCATACAGAAATGAAAACCACAACTTTAGCCAAAAATCATGTACTCAACCAACCACACGTTTCATCAAATCCATGGATTACAATTCTCAAAAATTAATAATAATAATGAAATTAAAATATGCAAGAGGTCACATCAAGAAAGTATTTACAATTTCGATATCACATATCTAGGATTTTTCAAAAACTATCAACTTCTTGGAACAAGAACAATTATTTGACTAATTTAAGAAAGAATTGGAATTTAGAACTCAAGAACCAATGTGTTTTTCACATTAAAACATGTTTTTAGCAAAACTAGGGTTTTGAAAATCAAGAATAATAAACATGTATTTTGTTTAAAACAACTTTTCAATCGGAAAGAAATCAAACACTAAAAATTGTATATCATATAACTATTAAGAAGATTGAAAACATACATATATAATACCATAAGGGGGTGTTCGTTTCACAGGATATAGGGGGATTATATGGGGGATTGGGTTAAAATTTTCTTGGGCCGACATATCCCATATTTGGGAATGTAAAAATGGATGGGACTTTCGTAGTCATTCAAATCCTCGGCCCGTAGTTTTGCACTCCAATATCCCCTTTCATCCGGACTGTTGTAACCCATTGAATACACTATGTTACATCAAAGTATCACAATAAGATTGTCAATTTCTCATTCGATTAGGCAACCACAATGAAAATGGAGGAAGATTTTCATTTTCAAGGTTGAGTCCCTCTTAGTAGTTTAAGATTTTTTTTCTGGTTGCAGTTTTTCTTGTTTGTTGCATTAGGTAGATGCATTTTATATTTGTTATTGTTATCTGAAAAATGGAAAAAAAAAAAAGGAAAAAGTAAAAGGCAAAATGATTTTACTTTCGTAAATTTTTTGATTGTTCACATGAGAACCAGTTATTACGACTACAATAATCCAACAACTGATAGAAGTGAAACCAGAAGCCAAATTTTCATATTACTCATACAGGAACATATGCTTGTGGTAAAATGTCTCTTTGAGGAGTTGTTTCAGCCACCAGGAAGAATCAACAACTCAAAAACACGATAGAGACAAGTTAAAAAATTTATGAAGTTTGACACGCTTGAAAATGGAATACTTGTCTTATTTAAATGAAAATATAAACATATAGCTAGACAACTACAGATTGGACCTTCATCATAATTTTGTGAACCAGAAAATTCAATTTCTTGCTACTATGTCATCGTTCGTTTAATATCCACCAACCATCCTCCTTTTAAATATTCAAGCCAAAGCGCCACAAAGAGACATATTATGATTCTAACTTTTCCACTGTAGATTTTAACTCAGTCTTCAAATTTCATACACTCATGGAAGACAACTACAAGACATGCTATCACAGATCAAATAGGCACACTATATGACAAACGCAAATTCAAACTTGGACCATTCTAATGATTACAATGATGGTCATTCAAGTCCATAGCCACTTTAAATTTGGAAGAAGTATATTATTTGAACACGTTACTTTCTAGAAATCAACTCAACCCAGCCCAACAAGGCATCAACACAAGCAGTTAGCCTAAAATCCCTTTACTGCCTTTTACCTTCAACTTCAGTACATATCTCCAGGGTCACCTGCCATCATGTATTTCCACATAGCCTTTCACTTGCGTTTGTGTGTCCATATACATGTAGTTTGTGTGTCCATATACATGCAGCCTCCCCACATAGACTATCATTATCCCCAAATGTTACATTCTACAAATAAGGTCTTTGTTCAGTGAATTTTCGCCACTTGCAACAGAAAAATTACAGGTGTCATGTGAACTATGACAAGCAATTCTTTACGCAACTAAAAGAAAAAGAAGAAAAGAGGAGGGAGGGGGGATCGTTATATGAACAAATAGCAGCAATTCTTCATGAGCTGAAAAAAAAAACAAAAAAAGAGAGAGAGAAAGAAAGGAAAGAAGATGGGGGAATGCAAAGAAAATAATGCAAAACCGAGAAGCGAGAAGCTAAGAACAAAGGTGATGTGCTACCAAACTCATATTATCCCATAATTCGAATCTTGACAAACTTTTACCAGCAATTTACATGTCTTTCCTAAGGACGACTTTTCAGATAATCATTTACCCCATAGGCCACAGTCATATGAAGCTAACCACCCTGGGATTTCTGGTGACTATAGTCCAAACATAGTTGTCAAATGCTGGTGATGCTTCAATTTAACTGCTTCAAAAAATTAACATTAATCAAGATTTAGAAATTTTGATACAAAAAAACAAAAACAAAAATATTTGGCTTTGTAAAGTAGCAGTAATTCTTACATAGGTTTCGCTGGAGAAGGAAGAAGAAGGCAGCTGTAGCTACAGATCCAGATCCAGAGGCTTCGATGGCTTGGCAGGTGGGCTTCGTCGAGAGGATCAGAGGACTTCATCGAGAAGATCAGAGGACTTCGTCAATGAAGAATAGAGAGAAGAGAGAGAGTGGGCTCGTCGTCGTAAAAAACAAAGGGCTTAGAGACAGTGGGTTTCATCTTCGTGAAGAACAGAGAGAGGGGTTGGGTTCGTTGTCGTAAAGAACATAGAGAAAAGAGAGAGTGGGGGGGGGGGTTGTGTTTTGTCGTCGTGAAGAATAGAGACGAGATCGAAGAATAGAGAGAAAACAGAGTAATTAATTTTTTTTTTGTAAACCCTAGCCACTAAAACAACGTCATTTCAGTGGCTATAGGGATAAAAAAAAATTCAGTTTAAACAAAACGTCGTTCCAACAAAAATAAAAAATAAACAACAACTGCGCATATCGTATGTATCGTACCGATACGTATCGTATCGTAAAAACGTATCGTGTATCGGACGATACTATGCAAAAACGATACAAAACTCTGATTTGTATCGTTTTACCTCTGTATCATGACGTATCATACGATACATATCGCGTATCGTACTATACTAACAACTATGATTCCACACCATTGAAATTTATAGGCAATCAAATTACACCAAATGGAATAGGATGAAAAAGAAAAAAGATATCTAGATTGGCTTTGGTTCTTGGATGTTCAATGGAGGGTAGTCTCTTAAGTATTTAGGTCTGCCTTTAGGCTTTCCTATCCAAATGTTTGTTTCTTTTTGGAATCCAATTATTAAAAAAATTGAGAAAATGTTAAATGGGTTGAAGAAGGTAACATTTTCAAAGGGGGTAGGTTAACATTGGTTCAGTCTGTATTGGCAAGCATTCCCATATATTTTCTGTCTCTTTTTAAAATTCCTTGTGGGGGTGACAGAAAGGATTGAGGAGATAATGAGAGATTTCTTATGGGAAGGAAGGGAGGGCAAGAAGGATTACTTAATTTGTTCGGATGTGGTCCAAAAGTAAAAGGGGGGGGGGACTTTCGATGGGTAATTTGGTGCTTTAATTAATGAGTCAGCTTTTTCGTTATGGCAACCGATTATTAAAAGTAAGTATGGTTGTAGGATGAAAATGGGGTAGATATGAAAAGCTACTGAAACCCTCGAAATTCCACTTCTCGGGGATTACCTGACTTTTCTCAAATGATCAAGTTTACTATTGGATAATGGGTAGAGAGTTAAATTTTGGGAAGATTTTTGGGTTAGGGAATCATCATTCTCAGTTTCTTTTCCCCGTTTATATCGACCGTCTTGTATCATAATCATAGTGCTACTTCTTTGACTAGATCGGCTTCCTCCCCAATTACCTGGGATTTTGGGTTTCATAGAAATCTAAATGATAGGGAGTCTTTAGAATTAGCTTCTCTTCTTTCTTTACTTAATACTATCACTTTGAATCTTGATAATTTGTACTAAAGATTTTGGGTTATTAAACCATCGGATTCCTTTTCGTGTAAGTCTTTCTCTCATTCCTTTTAGAATTAGCTTCTCTTCTTTCTTTACTTAATACTATCACTTTGAATCTTGATTATTTGGAATAAAGATTTTGGGTTATTGAACCATCGGATTCCTTTTCGTGTAAGTCTTTCTCTTATCATTGAAGATTTGGAAGGCTAAGGTGCCTTTGAGATTGTAAGTCTGTGTATGGGTGATTGCTCATGGTAAGATCAATACTTATGATATGCTACAAAATAGGAGGTCTTACACCACTCTTTTTTCACAGTGGTGTGTCATGTGTAGAGCATGTTGTTATGAGAGTATGGATCATTTATTTTTATATTGTCCTATCGCTTTGTTTCGTTCGAATAAATTATTTGAGTTGGTTGGGCTTTGTTGGGTGGCCTTGCAATCTATATTATCTATATTTTTGGTAGATTACAAAGGTTTGGACAAAGAAGAAAGGGTGTTACTCTTTGGCATTATACTTTCTTTGCAAGAGTCATTTGGTTGGAAAAAAATTCGATAATTTTTTATGACAAAGAGGATGTAAAGGAAGGTTTGTGAGATCGAATGTATTTCCTACCATCTTTATGGGCATCGATGACAAAGGAATTTGAGAATATTTTCCTCTTTCTTATATTCAAGTGCGGGGCAAGGAAGGTTGAGGCCTAAAGCGGTATCTCTAAATGAGGCTTTTCTATAATTTAATATTAAAAAAAATTATTTAAAGTTAGTTTTCCTTTTTTTCTTTTTTTTTTTTTGAGTTACAAAATTACTAATTAAGTTTTTATATTCAAGTTTTGCTACTTTAACTTTTTCAATTTAGTATTTTAATTAGAGTGTTTTCAAGTTTGTAATTTTTTTTTAAACATTTAGTTATGAAAATAAATCTAACATATCAATATGAGAAAAATTGTCATATTTTAAGAAACATTTGAGATCAAGACAATATTGTTTTAAACTTCCATCATTTAATAATTTTAATTTTTCTAAGTAACAAAAAAAAACTAAAAATATTTTCTTACATTTGAAATTGTTCTACTCTACTCTTTAGTGAATAAATAGTTTGATCAAGTGTGTGTATATATATATATGAAATAATCATTTTAAAAAAGTGGTGTAACCTCATTATCAACATTTTCATTTAATTGTTTTTTATATGAATTATAAGTGTTTTTTGGTCAACTTGACTTGTGAAGAGAAAGAGAGAGAGAGGTGAATGTTTTGTTTTTTCTTTTGTTTTTTTTTTTGTTTGGGGGGGGGGGGGGGGGGGGGGGGTTGACAGAGAGAATAAGTGGGTAAGTCATGAGTTAGATTTTTATTTTTATAACTTAACTTTTTTGGTTTTTAATGGTGTGTGGTTGGATTATTGGTCCAAATTATTAAATTTAAGATTTTTAGATTGGGATTATGTTTTAATAAGGCTTTTTCTGGGGCTTAAAAATTTCATGGATCTAAATTTTTGACAAGTACTAATTTTGGACCTAAAAATTTGGGACCTTCCTTAAGAGTGGGGCCCAAAGGCCAGACGTTACGTGCCAACTGGTTGGGCCAGCCCAGCTTGTATTACATCGAATTGGATGGCATCTTATGGAAGATTGGTATGAGCTTTTGAAGCTACTGGCACTAAACTCTGTATTTGTCCAACTCAATTTTGATTTAAAACTTTGTTCTGAAGAAGGTTAAACCACATGACCAACATTTATCAAAGATGAAGAATGTCACAATTTAGTATTTCATTGTCTTTATATATAGCTGACAATGACACAACACATTCAAGGACCAGATCTTCTACAATTCTATCTTACATCAGCAAATTTGCACACAACTACTGCATGACTGTCTTCACCAAGACATATTTCTAATGTGCAAAGTGTCATGCTCAAGCTCAGAGTGCTGAGAAGTTAGATCCTATGTAAACGATAGCATAAGCATTATACAGTGAGAGAACTTCACGAATATCAGTATTCTTACAGTGCAATCATGCAAGTGTGAGTCTCATATATCCCAGGAGTAAGAAAGGTCTAAAAGAACAACCGAATTAACTCACTGTATTCACTGCCTTGTGTCATAAACAATGTCAAAATAAAAATTGTTCATACACAGAATCTAAAAAAATTTAACATAAAATTGCATATTCTTTTGCCAGACCACCAAATTTTGAAAAATTGACTCCTGCATTAGCTTTGATATCCTCACACTCAGATCCCAGATGTGGTAAACCTGCCTCTGGAGTTCTTAGAGCAGAATCCAATGGCGAGTATAAATATACTTATGTTTCACGGTCTATAAAAAAAGCACCATCTACATGGTCCACCAGCTCTGGAGCTTGACGAGAAATATCATCTGAGCTTTCAGCCATTAGATTTTGAATATTTCTATTCGCAAACAATTTATTAGCATCCACAACCTGGAAAATGCAAAGCTTTGAAAGTATTGGGATGACCACAGGATTTCCAAAGAGTAAATAACAAGAACACAACCAAGACGTAATGCAGGTTTTCATCCCCTAATATTTCTCCCATATGAAGTACATCAAAAGATGTCCCATATGCATGTGCTGAGTTTGACGGTGGCTCCTCATATCTTGTCGAATTCAACCGATTAGTATTAGGACACCTTAGCTTTGACCGAGAGAACACTGGCATCTTAGGGGATGAAAATCTTCCCATTTTCAGCACGGTCGTGAATTGTTTCAGCAGGAAAATCAATGCAAGTTAAGAGGTTACTGTTCATTGTAGATGCACTTTTACTTTTAGAACAAACTGGCAATAAATATAATTTCTTGCAGTTGTCTAATGAGAAGCAATTAACTGCAGTAATATATAATGTGGTACTCCCATCTATTAGACCTTCTACAGATTGAATGTGACAGGATAAATAACAACGATTCTGCCTGGAGCGGGACAACCCATCATACACGAAAGGCTTGATGACAATCACACTCAATTCTTCAAAACCTGCAATGAGAGGAGTCTCAAGGTAACCCCAACTTCCATGTTCATAGGATCATATAATATAATGCATTAGGATTTTTGTACAAGCTGCAATATTATCCACACAAACAGCAAAATAAGGTATATCAAATTTACAGTTAAAAGCAAGATTAATAAACCAATGTAATTATAGCAAGGGAATTTACTCCTAAATTCACCCTAACTCAATAAAAAAGAAACCAAAAAAAATAAAAATCTTCACAACCGCCCATAGGATTTTGTGACAGATTCAATTAATATGTCATGATACTTACAACAAGAAGTAAACTGGCAACAAACAGTTCTAAATTTTATTTGGAAAACTTTGACATTCACGGGGTGCACATAATTTAAACTTGTAAGCCGAATGATATTAATCATCAGTTACAATTGAGAAAAGATTTGCAAAGTAGACTATTGTCCAGCATAAACAAAACAAATAACAAGGAGATGTACCAAGATGTTAACCCCCCCCCCCCCCCCCCCCCTCCCCCAAAAACAAAAACAAAAAAAAAACACAGAAAAAAAAAAATGGAAGAAGAAAAAACTTTACTCCTGAATTTTTTTTCAACTGCATTAATATATAATAGTGAATAGACAATGAATGAACAAATCACATGATGTCAAATTGCTCCCATTTCCTAATCCTATGACTCTGTAATTACGAGAAGACCAAAATACCTCTCCCCCCATGCACAGTAGTAGAAACAAAAAGAAAGAAGTAAGACCACAAAAGTAAAGTAAGATAGAATTGGTGTTCATGATTTTATTATAAATAGCATCAGTTGTAGAGGTTATATAGTTCACTAATTTTTCATCAAGATTATTTCTTTTCCACCCCTGTAGACAATTTTGAGTCAACAAATTCTGGATCAGACCATTTTTTTCTTTTTTTCTTTTGGGTGCTGATTAGACTTCATCTAATTCAGAGTTGGCTGGATTCATCCAACTTACAATAAATATTTTATAGAAGTGCATAAGGAAATCTAAAAAGAGTATAATCAATTAATATAGCATGACACTAACAACAAGTAAACAGATACCAAACAGTTCTAAATTTTATTTGGAAAACTTTGACTTTCACCGGATGCATCCAATCAGGGCCGGCCCAATAGTATTAAAAAAAAAGCATGGGCTTTAGGCCCCAAAATTTTAGAAGGCCCCATAATAATAGATTCATAACTAGTCCACATAAAAAATTTAAATTCATAAAAATTTTAGGCCTTATAAAAAGGCCCCAAAAAATTGAAGCCCAATCAAAAAATTATAATTTGAATAATTTGAGCCTACAATTTAATCCATAATATTAGAAACTCAAAAATCAAAAATTTTAAAAAAAAATAAAAAAAATCTTTCTCTCTCTCTTAAAAAACAAAAACAAATTATCGCATCCTCCTCTCTCACTTAAAAAAAATTAAAAATATTTTTTAAAAAAAATAATACTAAAAATAAAAATGCCTCATTTGGTATTACCGCTTTAGGCCTCAATTTAGCTTGAGTCACCCCTGCATCCAATTTTATTTTGTAATGCGAATTATGAGTTACAACTGAGAAAGGATTCGCAAACTAGACGATCATGCTCTAGAACCACAATAATATTGTGCTGGATAAATAGTACTAAAACAAGGAAATGTTGTACCCATAAGCTACCCCCCAACCCCACCAAAAAAGAAGAAAGGAAGAAGAAAAAACTTTAAACTGAATTTGTTTCAACTGCCTTAAAAATAGTGAAAAATTAATGAATGAACAAACCAAATGATGTCAAATTGCTCCCATACCCTAATCCTATGGCTAAGTAAGCATTATGAGCAGACTAGAATACCTCACTCACCACATGTACACTTGTATATAAAAAATAAATAAAAAAATTAGGACCATGAAAGTAAAGTAAGATGGCAATGGTGCTCCAAATTTCCTTATAAGAAAGAGCATCAGTGCTAGCGGTTATAGTTCAATAATTTTTTATCAAGATTGAATAATTTACATCTCCCACAGACACTTTTGTATCAACAAATTCTCTAGTCACCTAAGAGATATTTACAAATAATGAAAATTTAGCGGACAACATCCAAAACATTTTTTTTCTTTTCTCTATTTGGGTGCTGATTAGATTTTATTTCTATGAAGCACGGACACTCAATTTTGGCTCACGTATCCGTGTCCGACACGGGGACACGGACACGTTCAGGACACATGTCAGACACGTTAATTAGTGTCCAGTTTTTTTTTTAAAATTTTCAAATTCGGATACTCAGTGGACACGTTTAAGGGGGCATTTTGTAATTTTAAAATTAAAACATGTGGCCTTTTTTTATAGTTATTTAAAAGTGGAAGGCCATAAAATAAAAAGCCCAAGGACTACGAATTAAAAAGGAAACATATATTTCTTATTCTCTCTCTATGAGAGAACAGAATGACGAAGAAAAAAAGAAGAAGAAGAAAACACAGGTGAATTTTCTAGGCTTCTCTGTCAAGCCAAGAGAGGAGAGTCTAACCACTCCGGCGACTTTGGTTCACTCCGGCGACGTTTCTTTTAACCAATAAATTCAAGAGTATAGAACTTTGTGAAAAATAATTTTTTGATATTCGTCATAAACTTGGAAAATGCAGCAAAATCATGAAAATTCTGTGTTATCTCTGGTGGATATTTTTTCTGTGAGCCGTTAGATCACAATCCAACAATCAGTTATTAAAGAAGTCAAGAATTAAATACGAAGACTTACCAAATTTAACCTTTTACTAAATGAGAAGTTTCAATGACATATGAATTGGGATTCAAACCTTATATTCATTTTTTTCAAATCAAATATTTTACAAACAGAAAAAAAAAAAAATTGACCCACATAAATCTGATACACTCGGATCAGACTTATACAACCCATCGAATTGATTATAACCATCTAGGATGAACCCCTATTACGAAAGCACACTTAATGTTTAGTTCAAAGCTTTGCTTCAATTCTTCTCTTTATGCTTGATTTGGATGTTTCATGTTTGTTTGAATTGGTATTTTAATAGTGAGACAAAATGTTTTTTTTTTCCCTTCAATTGATTCTGCTGCACCATTTTTATCGCATGCAGTTGGAACAAATACTTTTCTATTGATGACATAGGCGGCAATAAAAGAATTTATTTATTAATGTTAAAATATTAAGTTTTACAAAACTAAATAGATTTTTTTCATAGGACTAGATTACAATTAATAAGTCATAGACATTTCCTATTTAGTTAAAAACTAAAGGGTAAACCACATAAATGGCCCCTAAACTTTTCTATTTTTTTTAAATTGCACCCTGAACTTTAAATTTTTTGATTTTACCCCCTGAACTATTTAAATCATTTTAATTAACACCTTCTGTTAGATTTCACCGTTAAATATGGGTAAATATGAGCTCGGAACCTCACCACCTCCTTCGCCACTGCTTCTGTGAACCGCCTTTCTCTGAGCTTTTCGGCAGTGATGGGTGTGCAGACTCCGGCGACCAGACACCGGTCATTTCTTCACGCACTCTCGCTAAGACCTCTGGATGTGAATCCAAAAGGGTCACTGCCCAGAGGAGAGAGGAAGTGGAAGCCTCCTGGGCAGCGAAGAGAAAATCAAACAAATGGCCGCCGATTTCTTCACTGCCGGAGTGAAGTGGGTCTCCATCGCCGGCGTGTTTGGCAGCTCCAATTTCTCTGATGTTCTCTTGCATCCAAAAATCTATCAAACAGGTTGGGTCATAACCTTCATTCATTCTTGTTTTGCTTTCCTCTGAGCATTTTGCTAGTGTTTGAACAAGCCTTTTCACAGCGAGCCTGGCATTTCTGAAAGCAAATCCAGGCAAATCAATGGGAGTTTCATTAATCCAACGTTGAAAAAATTGTAATCTTCATTGATTTTTTGTCTCGATTCTTTGCTTAAAGAAGGACCAACCATCACTGTTTGAGAGGTTTCTAGATTCATATCTCTACAGAGCATTTAGTATAGGAACAGAGCATCAAGGAGGGAATTTTGGCGCCTAAAAATTACACAGTAGGTGAAATGTCGAAAATGACCTTCAATATATGCCATTTGCATTTGCCGTCTGAGTTTTACCCATATTTAACGGTGAAATCTAACAGAAGGTGTTAATTAAAACGATTTAAATAGTTCAGGGGGTAAAATCAAAAAATTTAAAGTTCAGGGTGCAATTTAAAAAAAATAGAAAAGTTTAGGGGCCATTTATGTGGTTTACCCAAAACTAAATTAGGTAGATCTTGACAATTCATTTTTTAAACATCTTTATTTGTTGGCCATTAGATCGTAATCCAATGGTACACGTAGAAGATACCCATTAAAAATTATGATGTAGAGATTTTATATATAAATGACAGTTTTTATATATATTTGACAAACTTCATTTTACCCTCTTGTAGGGAGGGGTGTTCACCCTACCCTACGGGTAGGAAATATGTTCTTCCGTCTTCCTACCCGATACTTTGCGGAAGAATTTTTTCTTAGCCTACCCTACCCGACAGGTGTGGTATTCCTACCCGACTTCCTACCCGATTAATCAGGTAGGAAGTCGGTTAAACACTTTTGTAAATATGTAGCTTAAATATGTAGCTATTAATAAATTAGGTCAAAGGAGCATTGTTCATGATATGTTGGAACTGTAAATTGAACCAAGAAATGATATGTTGGAACTGTAAATTGAACCAAGAAATCAAAATAAATTGAACCAAGAAATAAATATCAGAATAAAGGCTTGCATAGCTAATAAAAAATCTTGGTCACCATGAACAAATAAACTAAATAAATAATCTTGGTCATTTGCTTGAATCGAGACTGGAAGTCTGGAACGATGAAGGAAGAGCAGTGGAGTGAGGTGTGAGGTGCAGGCGTTCTCGGGACTCAGTAGATTAGGGTTTTTTTTAGTTTATATATATTAATTAATGCGGGTAGGGTAGGGTAGGAATGCGGAAATGGATTGCTATTCCGCATTCCTACCCGATTTAATCGGAAGACCAAAAACTCTTCCGTATTCCTACCCGATATTTGCGGCTAACCGTTCAGTAGGATAGGGTAAGGTCGGGTAGGGTAGGAACTTGCGGCCAGTCAGAAATTTGAACACCCCTACTTGTAGGATACCTCAAATGCACTGCATAGGACTAATATGCACCATTAACTCTGATAACGGAAGTAATAAAATAACCTTATTACCTTTTTGTCACTTCTTCCCCACTTCTCTTTCTTCTTCTTTTTCTCGGTCACCTACAACCTTCTTTGTCGCCATGACTGACCATAAAAAGCTTTGACACAGTGGAGTGAAATCACTTAAAGCTGCTCATTGAACTTCAATTTCTCCAGCCCCCACTGTCGATGCTGTGAATTTCAATCTCAAATTCAATTTCAAATTGCCGTGAACTTCAATTTCTCTAGCCCACATTGTCGAGGCAGCCATTGAACTTCAATTTCAAATTCTTAAATCTTAAATCTCAATTTCTATGTGAACTCCAATCTTCCTTCCTTTTTGCCCTACCCAATTTTATACCATACCCAACAAAATTAAGAAAAATTACACAGAAAATTCAAACCCAACTCCATCAGCCCCCACTGTCGATTGCCGGCAATTCCCGTGTGTGTGTGTGTTAACAGTAACCTTAATACTCCTTATACAGCAACTACAGTATCTTTAATACCCCATATACAGCAACCTTAATACCCCTTATACTGCTTCTTCTCCAACAGGCCACCCCCCTTCTCTGGCTAACACCCACCACTCCATGGCACAACATAGATGGTTCCAATAGATCACTTCCCATCGAAATCGAATCAAAAGGAAAGCGAAGAGGAACGCTTGGGCTGGTGGCGAGATAGTTCCAGCAACGGAGAGAGAGATGGTGAGACTGATGGTGGAGGTGAGGGTAGTTTTGTCATTTTAACATATGTTTTCACACAAGCCCTCCTTTGTAGCGCGTGGCTCACAAAATCTGTTAAATTAGATGCAAAATCTAACTTTTACAGTTTAGTCCATTAATCACATGAGAGTTATGTGGAGGTTTTTAAATATTAAGGAGGTAAAGTGAATTTGGGGTGTACGATAGGGAGTTAAAATAAAGTTTGCCCTATTATATATATACTAGTTATTATCCGTGCATGAAGGCACTGTACGACGAAAAAAAATCAACTAAAAAAAATGAGCATTAGCAAGAGAAAAAAGCGGTGAACATAATAATTTTCAAATGAATATATTACCTCTCATTTCTAAAGCCGATGACTATATAAAAAATGTACAAAATTACCTCTAAAAACATAACTCAAAAAATTTAAACATATACATAGTTTAGCATGAGAAAAATGACTCACTTAATGCATTTAGGAGACTTAGTTTCCATGAAAAAATTCAAATGCAAAAAAAAAAAACAATTCAAAAGAGAAGTAATATAATAGTACAAATAAATGATATAGACAAAAATAGCAACATAGCAAGAACAAAAAGTAAAAAAATAGGCCCATATAATAATTTTTTGTGATCTGAAGCACTCATTTAATCTTAAACATAACTTGAAACCCAAACTTGAAACCCAAAAGACTGATGTTTATAATGCACTAAAAGGTTGTATTCTAATTTAAAGCCAAAAATAGAGAAAGAGCAAACTAAAAGTCAAGGTTATAAACACAATTTCATAAAATATTAGGCAAACATAACAATCAAGGCTATAAACCCTCTGCACCACCCCTTACATAACCAAAGAGCAAACAAATGTACCAAATAGCCTTTCACTCGCCTCGATCCTTCAATTATACATGAAATAGTTTAAACCCACTTCTAAAAAGCTGAAAACATTACATTAGAGGCCATTAATATAACTAAAATTATTCAAATCACAGTCATATCCAATCTTCAAAATCTTTAGAGGATCTAGTAATAATGAAATAAAAGTCCTCATGTCAAGGAAGCCCCTTAATATTACATCACAATAATTTGCATCAAATCAAATAAAATCAAACAATTGGCATCAAATCGCATTCAATTCCCAACAAAATAACAAAACCTTCTCGAAATTCGCATTAGGTCACTACAATTTGCAAACAAAATTAAGATCAAGGAATTCAATCCCCAAAATTACATACAAAAGCTAGGAATAGTAATTAAATATAAATTACAAACAACACAACTAAGGTCATCTCTATTAAGAAAATGAATAGACAAATCTACTAATCTAACTCACTCCAAGCACAGATTTAGCAATGAAGTTTATAAATAAATGAGACAAAAATCATCAGTAGAGTGCCTTTTTTCCAATGCAGAAGCAGCCATAAATATTGGGAACAAAATTCGCAGATTTCCAAAAAGCTTTGTAAGGATCAGAAACTGAGACAGAAAACCATACGAAGTGAGATAATCAATGAAAAGTCCGCATCAACCTACATATTTATTTGGATTCTCAGATATACACCTCTGGCCTATACACATATATCAAAACCGAAAAACATGTGGATTTGCCCAAAATCTTCAAGGATAAGGAATTAAATCATTAGACATCAAACAATCTTGAAGTCTCCGCCTCATTGAACATATAATCAAAACTCTCACAAAATAGCAGCCAAAAGAAAAAAATGGAGCAACACAAAAAAAGTATTCAATAAAACAATACACGTACCTCAGCGTGAGTGAAGAAGACTGAGTTGAATCGCGAGCACTTCCAGTGTCTTGGCTGAGAGAGAGATCGATTTGAGTTAGGGATAAAATGGGAGGCAATTTGAAATCCTTCATTGATTTAGGGCTAAAATTGGGGCAAATTAAAATCCACAGATCTGGACGATTGTTCAAGCAGAGAGAGAGAGAGAGGGAGAGAGAGAGAGAGAAGAGAAGACTTACATTCGATTGTTCAGATATGCTGAGTTCTCAGGACGATTGCCTTGCTGAGTTCAAGACTTCGCCTAGGTTGCCTGGGTTCAGGGGTGTGTCGCTGGAGCTCAAAGAGAGAGAGAGAGCGGAAGAGTACTGTGGTCCTGTGGAGCTGCTTGAGGTATACTCGAATGAGTGTTCGAGTGAACAGAGAGAGAGAGTTCCGGAGAAGGTGAAGAGAGAGAGAGAGTTCACGTTGAGAGAATGATTAATTTGAGTGTGTGAGAGAACACTAAGTGTGTGATGAAAAGATTGGGCGGGAATTTATTTTTTTGGGAGTTAATATCAATCATTGGATCAGATTTAAAAATTTTTAGAAACGATCTGAACCTCGAAAAGCAAAAGTCATTTGGTTTATCTTTTGAGATTTGAATTGTAAGCTACTTTATTATATATATATATATATATATATATTTAAGGGATATTATATTTTGTTTAGTTATTTATTTTACTTATGATATTATATTTACATCATATATTTTATTAGCCTAAGGACATAAATACCCTTAAATGGAATAATTTGCCAAACACATGCTATTTTTCGTCAATGCTTTAGACAGAAGTTAGAGCAAGGGACTACATTAATGCAATAGCTGAACTTTGAGGATTAAATTGACGAAATTGAAAATTTAAGGACTAAGTTCAACAAGTGGTAAACTTCAGGGACTATTGGTGTAATTTACCCTTATTTTGAAATAGTAAATTCAATTTTTATTTAGTTGAAACAAAATTTGAATAAAAAGACACAAAATATTTTTTTAGTACATTTAAGCCCAATTATGTATTTTAATAAAATACAATGTTATTTAAAATCTCTATAAATTTTTATATTAATTAAGTGTAAATTAATTTTTTACTAATTTATTATCAATGCTCACAATCACATGTCCATAATAAAATGAGTCTTACTTATTTATAAAACTTAGTGGAGATCATTATCGATCTTATAGATTCCCTATTCAAAATAGATTGAAATATCTTTAGGTTATAATATTTTATTTTTTGTATAAAATCGTATTTTTTGGATTATAGACTACTATTACTAAAAAAAATGGTAAATGAAAACTAAACATTGTTCTTAAAAAGTAGTGAATATTGTATTAGATAAAGAGAAATATTATCTTTTTACATCTGATTTACTCAATTCAAAAATAAAATATTTAATTTAGAGGGTTAGTGGACCATTAATTTATTGAAAACAGAAAAGACTAGACTCATTATTGAAATTTTCAAAAATTTAAGGCACAACTATAGTGTATTAAATAATTTTATGGGTCCACATCAAAGGTGGTCCAAAAATGAGGGGCAATCGTCCACCCTGGTCCCTATGTGGCTCCGCCCCTAGAAAGGATGATAGTTTAGGGCTAAAAGGTGTTACACATCTTGTAGTTACATCCAGGGTCATATTCAACATCATCTTCGTTGATGCATGGTGACCCAATTGTGCTCCGTAGTTTTGACATGATTTTTTTGTTCGGATTTCTCACAAATGGTGGCGCCAATTGTACAGGTACCATCAACTTATGACTAGCGATTGGAAAAGATGAACAAAATTATAGCACTCCTTCTGTAAAATGAGCAAAATTGTCATAGGTCAGAGGCTTGTCGGTTAGAGGCACTCTGATACTTAAGTCAATAAGATTTTGAAACAAATCAAATCAATTTTCTTGGAAGAGACTGCATACGTTAAAACTTAAGCATTATCCACTATTTATAGTATTGCATGGCGTCTTTTTTGCTAAGATTTCTGATGCTGGCTATCAAGGTGGCACACCTTATTAGGCAAATCTCCCGTAATTGATATTGGAGTCTTCCTGATTTGCCTATTCTTTAGGTCACGTTTTACTCTGTTTACATATAACTTAGGCAACTTTCTTATTTTTTCCACATTCTTTCGCAGTCCTCGGGTCAACCGAGTTGTTCTCAATTCGGTTTCTTTTAGGTGATCCCTTTATTCGGCTTGACAATCTATTCATTGTCTTTATCAACCGAACAATCATCAGATAGCTCGATTTGACTTTGTCAGGCTGGTCGGCCCAATGCTTGATTGACCGACCTCTAGACTGAGTCAGGGCTTTCAATTCAACACTACCCTCTTGGCCATGTGTCTTATGTCACTTGCTTGTACGAATTTAAATCATTAAATGATCTAATTATGCACCATTATTTTATGTCCCTTCAGGTCTCATGAATGATTGAACAATTAAGTTTGGCAGTTTCTTATGTTGCCTATGATTTTCTCATCTGTTGTCATTTATTACAGTTGCTTATTTCTATTGGTATTTTATGTAGCTCTCTCCGTTGTTTTTGTTTTTTCAAAAGTAGTGTATTTTAGTTCCAAAATTATCTACCTATCCTCATGCAAAAAAAGGGACATAAATTTACCAGTTGTTTGAAGGGTGTTTTTGGTTATATTTATGTGGATTTCATATTCAATTTCTTATTCACTTTAGGTTGTACTCTGGAACACCTGTTCATAGTAGAATGCATTAGGTAGATGTATTGTCTCAGCCTGAATTCAACCTAAATTATTAGCTTGAATTAGCTAATTCAAATTTTACCCGAGTTTTAAGAAGCTAGTTGATGTATATGTGTGTTGCACATGAATCATTTTGAGTAATAGTGGAAAAAGAAATATTTTGGTGCAAAATAGAGAGAATGAAAGAGAAAATATCTTGGTACAAAAATCGTGAGAGTGAAAGTAAGAGACTCTTTTCCAATCCTATAAGAATTGAAGGATCTTCCATTTTTGTTTTGAATGGTTACGATTTGTACACACGAGCGAATTGAATCTGCATATGTGTATATTTGTTGCTCATTCAAAGAGAATAGGAAGATCCTCCAATTCTTGGGAAATTGGAGGAGAGCCTAATCCAAGGGAACAAAAGTCAATGCAAAACATTAGAACCAAGCTCAATGGGCCAAGTATGTGCTAAAAAAAAAGCATCAATAAGCTAATTCGTGTTGACCCAAGAAAATGCAAGTAATCCTTTATATTTGCTCCCATTACCGAAGAGAAGCTTTCAATGCAATTGTAAGAGATGTTTGCGAGTGCTATTGGCCACACAAGAACAAAAATATCCTCTCCTTGCGCAGCAACCTTGGTCGTGACACTTCCATACATGTCTAGCAGCATTCTGTCTTTTCTTGGACATGAACACAAATATGATGCATCCCTTTAGTACAAATATTAACCAACAAACAGTCTGATTGAGCACCAGAGCCTCCTAACAAGACAATTGAGTGGATTTACAAGAGACTACAATGAATTTAGAAAACCTAATACCCCCAATGTACCAACCTTATGAGCTGCCTAGACTCTCTTTTGAAGTCCAACCATAAATTGAGCAGGGTGAAGCGTCTGCTAAAACCAATGGTGGAGATGTTGTGATCAAGACACCAATTTCTGTTTCACCCACGAGAATTAAATAAAACAAACATCGAGATGAAGAAGAATGATTTTGAGAAATCTATGGCAAAGATCGTCAATTGAAAAAGATGTTGATGACTATCTATATAATAAAGTAGCTTACAATTCAAATTTCAAAAGATAAACAAAATGACTTTTGCTATTCGCGGTTGAGATCACTTTAAATTTTACTTTAAAGTTAATCTAACGACTAATATTAACACCCTAAATTTAATAGGAAAAATAGGTCCTTAAGAGTGTGTTTGGATGAAATAATTTATTAAAAGTATTTCTAGAAATTATTTTTCATAAATACTTTAAAAAAAAATAATATTTGAAACCGCCCCACCACTACCTCCACCACCACTGCCACAACCACCACCACCACCGCCGCGACAACCATCGTTGTCGCCGCCGCCACCACCACTACCACCACCACCACTATCATCGTCGTTACCGCCACCACCACCACTACCACCGCCATCATCGTCGTTACCGCCACCACCACCACTGCCACCACCACCGCTTCCACCACCACTGCCACCACCACCGCCTCCACCACCGCCATCACCACCACCACCACCACCATCGCCGTCGCCGTCGCCGCCGTCATTGCCACCCACCACAACCATCACCGTCTTCTACCACCACCTCTCACCCACACTACAAACCGATGCTTAAATTATTTTATCTCTTCTCTATATTTGTGATTTGATTTTGGATATAAATATAAATATATTTATTATTTACCATTTTTTATTATTCTGTGCCTTCAGGCACAGACAATAACTAGTAGCCTTATATTATGGTTAGGAACGAAAAGAATCCTAAAAGGGCAACTACTCTATTGGAAATTATTTGTCAGGCTTGAGATTTAGCATGAGCCAAAGTACACTTACAAGGTCAATATTTATAGTTCTAAACAATTAGGGCCTGTTTGGTTTGCGTCTTAAGAAATAGTGTTCGAAAATAGTTTTTGAGAAGAGTTTTAAGAAAGTGTATTTTAATATTTTTATATTGCAAAACTTGTTTGCTTATATGTTTTTGAAAATAGTGTTAAAAAACAAAAAATTGTAAAACCTGTTGGGATAATAATCCACAAAACTCCACAATTTTCATTTCCATTCCCATCTCTCTATATTTCCCATCTCTCTCCCTCTCTATTATCTCATCTCAGTCTCCACCCAAACAACTCACAGCAAATACACCCACTCAACTCACACAACAAATACACCCACACAGTCGCCGGAGAAGACAAGACAGAGAGAGCAAACAAGACAGAGACGAAAGAACAAAAAAATCTAATATATTAAACTCGATAAAATACAAAAAAAAAAAAGAAAAAGAAAAGGAAATTTTTGCCTTAACATACACCATTACAGTGGATTAAACATACCCAAATAAAAAATTCACATACAGAAAATCCAATACACCCAAATCATTAACGAAGGAAAAAAAAAAGTGACAACATGCTTGGATTTAACCCAAACACACCGGATCTGTAAAAAAATTGATCTAAAGCAACCCAGTCGTCGGAGATCTGATCTGAAGCAACATAGCTGTCGGAGATCTGATTTGAAGCAATCCAGATCTAAAGCAATCCAAATCTGAAACAAATCTGAAGCAACCCAGTCGTCGGAGAGCTCTTAGTCATCGGAGAAGACGATCTCCAGTCGCCGGAGAAGACAAAATGTGTGTGTTCTCGTTTCTTTAATCTGGTTTTGCCGAAGTAGAGAGAGAGAGAGAGAGAGAAATTCGGGGAAAAAAAGGCAAAAAAAAAAAGGGAGAGAGAGAGGCAAAAAAAAAAATCTTTTATAGAAGGATCTTATTTGCTGCTATGGAGGTTCGAAGGGAAGACCTCATTAATGAGCAAATGTGTTCTCCGTGTTCCCCTTTTCCCCTTATTTTGTCTCCAAAACACTTGAAAACGAGAGTGGCTTGTTTTCAATTTTTATGCTCCACTTCCCTCTTTTTTTTTTTTTTGTTTTCCGAAAACTGGAGAAGAAAAACCAAAACAAAGAGCTTTTCATTTTTTTTAGAGTTTTGAGAATGAAAAATAGTTTTCAAAAATCAAACAAAATAGGCCCTTAAGTCTTCAAAATTCTGTAGCTCTCATAAAGTTATAAGTTATAACACAATAGATTTGAGTTTTGATCTGGTAAAATATATTTATGTTCAAGTTTATTGAACTCATTCTCATGCACATATAGTTATGAGGTTTTATTAGAGCACAAAATTGAGCTAAACAAGCTGATTCGATTTTATGCCAAACACAATTACCAAAGCATATGAATAAATTTCAAACCTTGAAAATGAGTAAGTATAGGTATATGTACCTGTTATTCAATGAGTAGCAGGTATGATACTTCTCACGATACTCGTGTACATATACTTGATATGTTTGTAAATTAAATAGAGGGCAATAGAACAACTACTTACTTTGAATTCTTTCGCACAAAAATCCGGTATTAATGCATCAAGGACTTCACAAATTCCAACATGTAGGTAGATACAAAATTGTTTAATTCCACAAAAACAATTAAAGCACTCAATCAATATCAAAACTAACACTTACGAAGTTGTGGTGAACTAAAGGAAATGATGCAGTGTTATAGACAAATGATATGGATGACATTTTCTTAAAAGTACAATAACTTTGATCAAGGGATAGACCTTTCGCATAAAAATAAAGAACTAACCTAACGCACTATTATATGGTTGACAGGATGGGGCTGCCCATTGTTTTCTCATGTGGCAAAAATTTGTTAGTGTTAAGCATCCACCATTTGGACAAGAAGAGAGGAAAAAAAAATACCGTAAGACAAATCCCCAACTATGAGATAGGCCCCTTGAGCATACTCTACTGTACTTATCTTCTTCCCCAAGAAATATATCATCAAGAGTTTCCATTAAAGTAGACTAACTCAATTATTCGATTGAGGGAACCATTATAAATTCTTGCGACTTCCTTTTCTTTGGTTGCTTTAAAGCACACACAAAACACCTTACTGTCACCTAAACCTCATCAGCTTATCCACCTAACACTTCTCGGATTTTTTACACTACCAATAAATATAGTGAATCACACGGGGCGATTGTCGATACTTAGAAAATGTATTCAAATCTTATGAATTATCTTTTCTATTGAAAGCAGTTAATAAATTGAATTAAAAAAACAGCTTTTATTCACAAGAATGTGGAAAAAAAAATACCCATTTCCAAATCTCGAGTAAATATTAAGATAAATGCTATTAGGACTTAATTTATTGACATAATTTGTTAATCTAATTCACTATCACGACCCCATCAAACATTAGAACTTAATGTTGATCCAATGTTAATGTTGATCAAACATTAGAACTTAAGAAATAATTCACTATCACGATGTTGATGAAAGCGAGAATTTAAAATTAAAAAGATCAATGCTTTCGGTGTGATGTCCAAATGCTTCATAAGTGAACTATTTGATTGTCTTGTAGGAACAACACTTCAAAAACAAAAAAGCAAAGGGCAGCTTTGGATCTATACTAACCATAATGAAAAGCTCAAGAAGCAAGATATTTAAGGTTTAAAAATATTGCTATACTAATTATGCAATTTAGCTATGAGGATAGATTTTGGTGGTTTCTAAAATGACTTTGTTATTACTGCCTTGTTCCCTAATATAGGTTTTATAAAGCATGAAACTGAAAAATGCTTGTGAAAAATGCACCATTTCCCAACCTTAATTCAAAAAAATCTCCGAGGAAAATGATTCCAAGTCCATTTTAGTGCATCATTTTGTTGTTTTCTCCAAACCAAATTCCATTCCTACCAAACCAATTCTTATATGAATAAAAGCTTCCTATGAAAATGACAAATATACTAGAAGTATATGCTCTAAAAAGTTTCTCTAAGCTTGCTTAATTCCTTAAATAAGTAAGCTAAAATCATATTCATTGTAGCTTCATCATAACATTACCAAGTATGTTCAGGTTCACCACAACATGTGGGTTTGTTTACATATGATTTCCTCTAGGGTTAATTCTATTCTTATTTTTAGGCTATAATAGACGTTTAAAATAGGCCTCACAAGCAAATAAAGTCAACAGATACTCCCCAGATTGTTTAATAGATAATTGAACAATGTTATCAAAACCAAAATCAATAGAGACCTACATTGATAAACTGCGAGAATGCAACAAATCCATTTCACAAAATCCTATTAGCATATCTTGTCGCTACAACATTAGTAGACATCCTCAACAACTAATACAACCAAAATAAACAAAACCAAACAACGTCAGTAAACAAAACCCAAATATCATCATAACCACTCATACAACACACAAAAGAAACCAATTGAAAAACCTCAGATATATTACATTTTATCATAAGAACATTGCAAATAAATCATAAACTTCTTAGTCATCATAACATCACCGGTAATTACCAAAAATTTCACTAGTGAACATGATGCTCGAGTCATAAGCAGTAGCCACCATGTGCTGGGATGTTACACCAACAGTGTGCATTTTTATTTTCAATACTTAAGCGATCAGTCTAGAGCAATTACATATGCCAAATTCCCTCGAGAAAACAAAGAAATTGAACAAATGGCCTACTACTATCACCAATCACTTTTTGATTATATAATGAATATAAAAATCTATTTTTTGCAATCTTAAGCATGGAGGAAAACTTATCTTTTGGGGAAAAAAAATTGACCTATCGCCTATTGGTAGAAGTTGAACAATCAATCACTGAAAAAAACATGACATTTATACACTGTGCTTCAATAGGATATACTTAGATCAATTATACAGGAATGTGTCAAAATCAGAATTATGACACAGGAATTTGCTAATTAAAAGTGGGCATTGGTGGAGACAAAAGTGAAAATCTTAATTGAGGTTGTGGTTGTACTATTTTGTTTTTGCTTTCATCTTTGAGGAGCTATACATCATCCAGCAGCTTGGTTCTCTTCAAGTCTGGGTGGTCAAACGAGGCAGAGTGGATAACGCATTGCTTATTTTATACCGAAAGGCTTAATAATCCCAATTTTGTTTCAATCATCAAGTAAAAGCAAACAAAACATCACAAAAATTATAGAAAAAGAGAAACAAAGTACCTGTGGAAGAAGAAACGGAGTACGGCTAGTTCGGCAGTGGCAACAAGAGAAGAAGAGGGCATAAGAAAAATGCAGAAACTGATGAATAACACTGATGGGTTTGAATGATACAGATCCCCATTCGTAACTAATGTAGCCATTGGTGCTACAACCATTAATGTGTGGAATCTGTGCAGCCACGAATATCATTTGGGAGTGGTTATGCACTGAGCCACAATTTGGAGGAAGAGAACGAAGGAGATCTTCCGCCGAAAAAGAAGGAGATGAAGAGGTGCATGCACTAACGTCTGAGGACACAGAGATGAAGAGGCCGGGGTGCGTGCGTTAACGTTTGATGATACAGAGAGATGAAGATGCGGTGGCAATAACGTTAACTATTCTGACCTAATTAAGGGAGATGAAGGACAAGGATACCATAACTGTATTATTGGGAGGCAAAGGTGGAATTGTTTTTTTTTTAAGTATTTTGATATTTTAAAGTAGTATAAATTAACTTGGACAGTAATCGCCCCCTTAATCTGCCCGAGTTGCATCCTTAAGAGTTAAGTGTTTAGCAACTCAACACTTTTTCCCCACATAATAGCATGTATTTAATACCCCATCTATTGTAACAGAATAATAGGCAAACCCAACCAACAGCCCCAACCCATTGCCAAGGAGAAGTCTAACGCCCCGAATAGAAAAAAATTCCATACCCCAAAAAAATTATAAATATTTTTAAAATCGATCCTAAAATTTTGGATAAATTATATTTAGACCCCAAATTTTATCACTTAATCAAATGGACCCCCTCACATTTGACAAATTACATCGAGATCTCTTAAGGTATGTGCGCGTGTAACACACAGACATCTGCCGTTAGCATCCTGTAGACATGTCGTTAAAACTTGATGACATTAACATATTTTTGACCCACCTGAGTTACCCTCACATTATTTAAAATAAAATGAGAAATTTGGGGGTTGGTCCCTTTTGTGGACTTATTTGGACTTAAGTTCACTAAAAAAATTTGCTTGGGAATAAGTCCATTTTGATCTCCATTATCCAAACTACCCTCAATAGTTATAATTAAAATAAAATTGAAAACTAACAGCTCCTAAATTTTAGGAGTTTTATTAGCATTAAAATTGTTTCTCTATCATATCTATCTATATTTATATATAGATTAAGACTATTTTATCTATCTCTCTCTCTGTCACACACACACATATATACATATATATACATGAGATAAAATAGTAACATTCAAAAAAAAAAAAAAATAGTAACATTCAAACAAAAAATAGTAAGATAGAATATTAACATTAAATAGTAAAATGCTCAACAAAAAAAGTAGTTATATGAAAAAATCATACCATGGAAAAAAGTAGTAAGATGCGCAATAAAAAAGTAGTAACACGGAAAAAAAGTAGCAACATAGCATTGTAGCAATTGATAAAATAATAACATGCTTCGGGACATTTCGTCGAACACCTTTGGGGCATTGTGGAGATGTTAACCTCAAATGGTAGTGTAAGAATTGAAAAAGTTGAACTAAAAGAGAACTCCGACTATGAATTAGAAGTGAATTAGAAGGAGTACATGTCGCGCTGTCGGTGGGTTTGATGGTAGCCATAGTGGTGCAATGATGGTTAGTGATAGAACACATACACACAGAGAGTCAGAGGATGAGTACAATAGGAAGAGATATGGCTATGGGTTGAGATATAGGCTTAGGTGTGGAGGAGAATGGTGATTGGTATGGAAGTGAGGAGCTGTGGGTGGCAGGGGTCGGTGGTGGATAGTGAAGAGAGGAGAAGAGAGGTTATGTGCATTGAAGACGTCGGTGGAAGTGATGGAGCAGTATTTTCGGGTCGGGTCAGGTCTGGTATATGGGTTTGGTTTAAGCTGGTTTTATTTATTTTGAAGAAGGGCAAAATAGTCCTTTTAAAACTTTCGTTAGGTGTGTTAGTTGACTGTGACTGACAGGGAGTGTCATTGTAATATGTCATACCTGAGGGGGTTTGTGTGTTTTGGTGACAAAGTTCAAAGGGTGTGGATGTAATTTATCCTAAATTTTTTTAGTATAAACAAATCCCAAAAATTTAAATGTCAACACTCAAAATTAAAATTATATTTTTTTATCAAATACAGAATATAAAGCTTACCATATCTTTTTTGATAAGGTGGGAGGAAGTTATTCCTACCCCTTAAATCTCCTTTCCCACCCCATTTAACTATTTTATTTCAAACTACCAAGTCCACCCCATTTATACACACTTCATTAATTATTAAACTCACCTCATCCATAATCATTAATTAAAAATTAAATTCATCCCATTTTATTTCAATCTACTATATCGACAATGATCAAAATTTTATTTCAGTACATTATTTTGGTATTGAAACGTTTTAGAAATAAAATGAAAAACGAATACAAACTTAATAATTTATTTTTATAAATATTAGTCAAAATATCTCAAAACACTTCGAAATATTTTAAATCACATTGAAACATTGAAATTTTGCTACAATTACTATTTCGTTTTCGCTTCCTTGAAAGATATATTTAGTAGTTTAATTAGATGCATATAAATGGGGGTGAACTTAGTCATTAATAGGATGTATATAGATTGAGTGAACTTATAGTAATTTAAAATAAAAAAATTAAATGGAGTTGAGAACGGATATTTATGGGATGAAAATACTCTTACTTTTTTTTTTTTTTAATATCAAAGTCAAATCACCACCGGCACAGGTATGACCATGGGCGGAGCTAAGCTATGGCCCAAGGGGGCCATGCCCCCCTCAAGTTTTGCAAATTATGCATTATACCCCTAGAATAATGTTTTTGATTATATTTTATGTGCTCTTTAAATTCTTAACATAATACTTTAGACACTTAATTTATAATCTTAGTTTTATTTTATAATCTTAGTTTTATTTTATCCTTGACTATTGATTTGATCACATTGGACCATTACCCATTTAGATCAAGACATCTTGCATAAATCATTAAATTTTTGTATTGTACAAATCCGTAGATTTTGGACTATTTTGGATGATTAATGATGCAATGTGTTCCACTTAATAGTCTAAAGGCAACGTAAAATTAGCGTCATAGTTATGAGAACAAAATATAAAATATAATCTAACATTATATATTGGGTTCTAAACTATTTAAATGATGTATTTGTGAGATTTGTTCTTTTTCTCCTTTTTCGCATTCTTTAAAGGCAGGATGAGATTTAGCTATGCTCGAGAGATTATATGATGAAATTGACCTGATATTATTAATTACTTGATGAATTGATTTTATTTTTAATCTAATTAATTCAACAAGTTTCAATTACTTTTATTTATTTTATTGAAAATAACAATATATGGTGTGAAGTTGATTTTATTATGTTTCATGGAACTAAAAATTTGACATTAACAATCTTATTAAATGACCCCTCAATAGAAAATTCTGGCTCCGCCCCCGGGTATGACACCAGCGCGACAAGCAGCCACCACCACCAATTCATTGCCAACAAACTTCAGTTCCACCCCAACACACCTTGATTTCTCTACCTCTTGTAACAACTCAATTCCAATGACCTTTACAAGCCAAATAAAAAAAAAGTCCACACATTTGAACCCCCCCCCCCCCCCCCCCCCAAACCAAAAGAAAGACAAAAAAGAAGAAGAAGAGAGTTAATAGTACTTTTAATCTCTAAAGTATATATATATATATATATATATATATATATATATATATTTTCAGTTTAATCCTCATTATATCAATTTTATTAGTTTTGTCTATAAAATATTCAATCCATGTCACATTGGTCTCTAATAAGATAATCCGTTAAATTTTTTGATGGAAATAATTTTTTTAGACGGTATCACGTGCCCAACAGGTGGTCATTCTGTCAAAAGTTTAACGATCCGTTCGTCTATGAAGATTTTAGGGACCAAATTGATAAAATTGATTCAATGAGGATAAACTGAAAAAAAAATATTTTAGGGACTAAATATTCTATTAACCCAAAAAAATTGATAAACCAACACATTCGGAAACCAAAATATTGTTCTTCTTCCATGTTCATTACAATAGAGATCAAACCAAAGAAAACAAGTTTAACCGAAGATTCAACAAAACCAAACACTAAAATCACCAGTTTTTCTACCATATGGAAAGTCATTCCTTGCCTATTAATTAACAATTAGTGCATAACCATAAACCGGTGAGCTTGCAATAATATGAGATGGCACTACAAGAAAAATGGTTTTTACCAACCAAAAAAATCGTCGCTAAAAGTGAATAATTCGCTACTAAATTTTTTTGCGACGAAAAAACTTGGTAGGCTTGCCACTGAAAGTTTTTGGCAACTAACTAACGTATCGTCGGTAAAATAGATTATCAGCAACAAAAAATTTAGTTGCTTAAAAATTCATTTGATTGTCACAAAAAAACATTCGTTGTGACACCCCAAAATTCGGGGGTCCGTTGATTACCCATCAACCCGCGGAATACCTGTAGATACCTAGTATCTCGATATCACACTGTTATGCCCCATTTACCGGGGTCCATAACTTAACGAAATTTGGGCAGAGTCTCCTTTGTATGGGGAGCTCTACCCAATACCGAACCTGTGCAATACACAATTACCAGACCCATCCGAGGTCAAATATAAAGCAATGGCCGCACCGGGTCCATGTATAAGTAAACATTGGCCACACTGGGTCCAATTAACTATACTTAAATCAAAACATGAAAGACTAATCTAACAATAGTCTTTATAAGTTCTATTACAATTATTTTACGCATTACATGCCCCAAAATATAGTTTCTAACATGTAATTACACAAAACATTAAGTAAAGCCACATGCGGCTTTCTTCAAGCATGAGGGTCCAAAATGGAGCCATCCGCCGGTGTATTTCTCCCACCTGAAATGTGTTCCCGTATAGGGTGAGCCAATGCCCAGTAGAGTATTTCCTACAGAGGCTACTCCTCAACCTATATGCATATGAAATGTTCACATGCAACATCCATAAATTCGTAACCATTCCATCAAATAATATACAATTAAATGATGTAATGCTATAATATCATGCCATGAATGAGGTGAGACCCACCCATGTGCACTCAACCCGAGTCCACTCTGACTCCCTTTATATGTCAATGCCATGTATGTTAAACCGGGCTACCTAAGCCCCGTGAGATGAGATGAGACTCATGTACTCAATCCGAGCCCTCCCTAGCTCCTCAACACAATGCTAATGCCAACGTGTTTGATGTATCATGAAATGAGATGTGACTCATTTATGCACTCACCCCGAGCCCTTCCCGGCTCGACAACACAATGCAAATGTCAATGTGTACGACATGCCATGAGTGAGATGAGACTCAATCATGTAACACACCCTGAGCCTCAACCATTGGTATTACTCACCCAATAACTAATTTAAGAAAATCTCCGGGTCTTTCTTTGGGGTGGACATTCATGGACTTACACCAACGGCACCCAACCGACACGGAATTTCAGGACTTCAACCCACGGTTCCGCGTATACCGACACACTTTATGGCCTCTTATACCAACGGAAGTGCGTATCCGAAACACCGGGCCTTGCACCCGAGAGGTCGTCTTGCCCCTTCTTGCTAACCCCGACCCGATCTTTTTCTTCTTTTTCATGCAACCATGCGACTTAGTTGAATAATCAATCCAACTTTCCCGAGCCCATCCACCAACCACCAAGCATGATGATTGATATGAACCATGCACCCACACTCATGAATGTGACACAACCTTATGCCCAATATCCTATGACCGCCAATGAGCAACTCTTTTCATGTCCACATGCATTTAATACCACATAGATTGTGATACAATACCCATGCACAAACACACCCACACCCATGCTAACATCCCATGAATGTGATGCCACACCATGTCCCATATGCAATGTATGCAACTTGGACTACTCCTTGCGTCAATTACCATGCCGGGTATCGACGTCAACCATGCACTCACCCATGAAATAAATGATTCCATGCCAATGCAATGTAATGCACCATTGCATATCCATGCCATGTGCCATATGATATGAATGTCATATGGACAATTAATTCATAATTTCACATGTTCACATTCATGGCAATTATATCAATAACATATAACTACCAATTTCCTTAACCATGTCAATACATCAAGGAGCATATATTGGCATCTTAGTGCATAATTTCACATAGCTCTACTCATCAAAACATGTTATCACAATTTCGTTGGAATAACAACCAATTCCACAACCAAGGCATTTAAACAAACACCTTCAAGGCAAACAACATGTTATCACATAAGTTGTTCAATTTCTCTCAAGAAATTCCTATAGGCAATTTCTATTAAACCATTTAGCCATTTCCAATACACATTCAAGGCAAACAATTATGGTAGCACATATCATGCCCAACTTTCATATAATTCAAGAAATTTCAATAGACAATTTCTACATAACAATTTAGGATAAAATTATTTTACCTAAATTCCACAAAAAAGGCAAGTGTAATTTTTCTAACAACCTACCAATTTTCTTCATTATTCCATAATTATATACATATAAATATGTATACATATCTATATATATATATATATATATACCAAGCCATAATCATAGACATTCTAGGTAAGAAATCAACCCAAGTAGGAGAACCCCTACCTCTTGTAGCGTGAGAATCCCGTAGGAAGCTCCCAAGACCCGAAAACCCAACTCGAGGCTTGATTTTCCCAACTTCCGAAATTTCACTTTCGGTGAAATTCGTTGTTTTTGGTACCCACGCGTAGCTTTCGTCGACGTGATCACTTCTCCCTTCTAGCTCGACGGAATCCGAGTAATAAAATACAACTCGAATCTTGATTTTCGTATACCCTCATCCGTTCACCTTCGGTGAAACTTGTGGTTTTTGGTACCCACGCGTAGCCCTCGTCGCGTAGATGAACTTTGCCTTTTGAATCGACGAATTCCGACGGACGGAACTCCCGGAATCGGAGCGGGAAGCTTGGAGATCAAAACTTTTTTTTCTCTCCTTCAACTCCAACGTTGCCCACTGGTTTTCAGCAGAGAAATCTGCTGAAAATTAGATATTTTCCCCTTTTTATAATTTTAAAGACTTGGCCCGAGTCGTGCCACGTGTCCCCCACTTGTCCGGGTCCGTTTTCGCCCCGAAACGATTAATTTCGTCCCGATTTAAGTTCAAATTAATTTTATTTGAACTTTCATCCAATTCTAAGGAAATTTTATAATTTTAATAAAAAAAATCGTTTTTGGGGGTCACTGGACACCAATCACCTCGAAAAACGTGAAAAATCTGACTATTTCGGAATTTGATGAAATTTTACATGGTCACTAGATTTCGCGTTGCGAATCCAATGGCGCACTCCGTTTCCTCATCCGAGGTCTAGAACATGATTATTTCAAATACGCATAAGGGTGGAGAATTAACATTTTGCCATTTTTCAGAAAAAGTTCAATTTTTCCCGGGTTTTACATTCGTCGCTGAAAGAAATTATATTATGATCATTATTTTTTTCTTTGACAATGATATAATATTTGTCGCTGAAAATTAAGGTACATTTTTTGCGACTAACATATTTTCGATGCCAAATAACAAATGAATACTTTCACCCTTAAATAATAGGCGACAATTTATTTGCCGCCAAAAAATAAGAGATTTTTAGCGATCAAATTTTACTCATCGCCAAACAAAATTGTTTCTAAAGAAGCTCTCCATCAGTAGGATGGAGTTTGATGTTGGATTCCAGGAGGCAATCAACTATCTTACAATCGGTAAGACCAGCACGAGAGAGAAGATTAGAAGCATACTTGGCCTAGGTCAAATAGTAGCCATCAGAGGATCGGGATACCTCCAGTCCGAGAAAGTAACTCATGAATGCCAGAAGTATCATCACTAATAATGATCATATCATCAATATAAAGCAGAAGAATAATACTAACAACATTAATATGACGAGTAAAAAAGTAGAATCATAGGGGTTAGAAACAAACCCAAGTTGTGCGATAGTGGAGTTGAATTTGGCAAACTAGGCACGTGAAGCTTGCTTAAGTTGCATGTTGAAGATGACACATCTTACCAAGACGATGAGGACACCCCTGAGGAAGCTACATATAGACCTCCTTAGCCAAGTGACCATGTAAGAAGGCATTTTTCATATCCATTTGAATCAGAGGCCATCAGCATATAGAGGCTACAACCAAAAGGGAACGAACAGAGGCAATACGAGTAAGGAACAAATGTTTCCTTGTAGTCAATGATAAACTCCTATGTAAAGCCCTTGGCTACCAAACAAGTTTTATATCATATTTCAGAACCATTAGAGTTGGTTTTCCTCTTATACCCATTTGTTCCCAACTACAACCTTTCCAAGAGGCAAATCAACCAAATCCCAAGTATGAAGTTTTGTGAAGGGCATCAAGTTCTTCAAACATAGCTTAAGAGGGTCAGAACAAGCCTTGCGATAATTGCGAGACTTATGAAAAGTAGCAAGAGTGGAAAAACAATGATGGAGGGAGAACCCGTTGTGGATCTTCCCTCGTGATTATACACATAGAGCTCAAGATTTATACCTAGAGGGGGGAGGATGAATAGGTATTTCAATTTTAGATTAATTAATTACCGATTAAACCCTAACCTACCACAATTATCTCGTCTCACAAAGATTTAGAAAATAATGCGAGAACCCCTTTTATCACTACAACCACCTTTCCCCATGACAATTGATTAAATTAATATTTAGTTAATTCACTCGTAATCATTCTCACGTCGATCCCAAAACCCAAACCCAATTACACACTATGTTTGAATGAATATTCAAACAATTAAATTCATAAACACATATTGTGCGTGTGTGCAAACAATCACAAGTGTATACAATAATCAATAAAGAACACAAGCGATTTGTTGACGTGGAAACCCTTCTCAAGAAAAATTGTGGGGAACCACTCGGGGTTCTCCAAAGCCTAATCCATTACTGGCTAAGTCAACATACAATTATACGAGGCTTATACATCAACCAATACCATGGTTAGAAGCTACTTTCCTTGTTGTCTCTCCGCAAAAGGCCATCCTTTGACGTCTAGTGTAGCTTCACTTGGACCTTCTCATCGCATGTTTCGTCTAGGCCTTAAGCAATCATGGGCACGCCAACCATCTTTGGTATGCACACACCAATGGAGTTATCAAACCATCAAGATCTTCTTCTCTAAGTTGTGAGGTTGGGTAGAATCTCTAATGGTAGCCTTTAGGGTCTTAGAGATTTAGGTTGTGGTAGAAGTTCTCAAGGTAAAAATATGATTTTCTCTTTTACAAATCTCACAAGAGGCTTTACCTAGATGTGGGAAATGTTCTCCCTATCTATAGGTATGGAATAAGCGTAGTCTTAATAAATAAAAAGACTCAAATTCGTGAACAACTGCTCAATCGGTGAGGGGGCGGTCATAGAGCGGATGTGGCTGGAATGAAAAACACGTTTCAAACACGACTAAGGCAAGCATTGTTCAAGCGACCATGAGAATCACTCATGCAATCATGAAGAGGACCGCTCGAGCGAGCCCTATGCTGCATTCTGTGGCCTTTTCTCATTTCTTTCCCTAAGTCATAAAGACATCTCTCTATTAAAGGCAAGTGAGTATAGATCGGTCCCTACATGTCTTTTAAGTATGAAACCATGTAAAAACTTATTCTCTTGAGCACTAAATGGTGTTGCTCAAAGAGGGGTTCTATTATGACTCAAACTATATATTCAAAACTCATGAATGGTTTAGAAAATCTTGAGCATTGTCCTTTTGAGAACTAAAGGGTGTTACAGAGGTTAAATGATGTTGCTTTGATGCTTGCTCTCCTTCTTTCAATGACGCTTTCAGATTGAACTTAATAGCATCATGACCATGAAATAGGTTGAGATTTATAATGGATTCCACAAAATAAGCCAATTACAAATATGATCTAGCAATAATTACTAAGATGGACAGAGGGAGCTCTTACCCTATTGGAATGACAAACATCAAAAGTGGATGAGGACTCGGATGTATCGGATGTGATGATAGGATCAACAGATGGTCCAAATTCACGAGGAGCAATCATTGAGTTATACTCAGATGGATCGAATGTTATGCCATGGTTAATAGGTGGTCCAGAGTCGTGAGAAGCAATCGTTGAGTTATCATCTAATGAGCTTACATCATCTGCATCAGAAAAAAAATAAGAAAAGACCTACAGACCGGTTAGTGAAAATAGGAGAATATAAGGAAGTATCAGATGGGAATTGAGAAACACTAGTGAAAACATTGTGTTCCTAGAACTGAACATGTCGGGAGACTCGAAGATTCTTGGTTATGGGGTCATAGCACTGATAACCCTTATGTTGAATGCCATAACCAAGAAAACAACAGAGACGAGAAAGGGGTTAAAGTTTTGTACGCTCTTGAGATGGGAATAAGACAAAACATACACATCCAAAAACTTTTAAAAGAGAATAATCGGGTACATTTCCATAGAGAACTTCTTATGGCGATTAATTAGAGATAGTAGGAGATGAAACCCGATTGATAGTGTAAACAGTGGTAAGGGCAGCTTCTCTCCAAAAGCTTCTCGGAGAGAGTCAAAGAGAACGGATAGTGTCAAGAATGTGATGATGCTTACATTCTACACGACCATTCTGTTGGGAAGTTTAATGACACGATCGATGAGCCAATGTGCCTGTCTATTTAAGTTCTTCAATGAATGAGACAACCTTATACTCCACGTCATTATTAGAACGAAAGATTTTAATAGTGCGATCTAAGTAAGTTTTTATCATATGCTTAAAATCATGAAAGATATTAAGTAACTCAGGGCGATCATGTAAAAGATAAATTCATGTGTATCGTGAATAATAATCAATAAAAATTATAAAATAACGAGACCCACCTTTAGTGGAGACAAGAGTAGGTCCCTAGATATCGAATTGAACCAAATCAAAAGGTACAAAAGACAAATAATCACTCATACTAAAAGGTAAAACTTTTTGTTTACCCAATTGACAAGAAATACAATCAAACGATTCAAATTTAACATCTTCTAAACAACCACTAGAAACTAAAGACTAGACACGAGGTAAAGATGTTTTATCGAAACGAGAGTGTCGAATACTGAAAGACACAACAACAACAAGAGGTTGAATATTTATGCAGATATATAAGCTCAAAAAAGAGGCCAACTTTACTCCTAGTCCCAATGAGCTGGCCCATCTTCTGATCGTGCACATCATACCCTTTCTAAGAAAAGGTTAAGATAATATCACATTCAACAAGTTGACCAATAGAAAGAAGATTTAAAGATAAGTTAGGAACAAGATATGTGCCAGGTATAGAAAAAGTAGGGGTAGAAATAGCACCAACATGAGTAACAAACATGTGTGAACCATCAGCAGTATATATGTGAGGCACAGAGTTTAAAGACTTCTTATGAGAGACTAGGGAAGAATCAGATGCCATATGATTGCAATAGACTGAATCGATAAACCAGGGAGAAGATTTACCTGAGGAGACTGATAAGACAGTGGAAGAATGAGATAGAACCTTGGTCATAATTGCCTCAAGATCAACTGCCGTATGAGAAGACAAAGAAGTTCTCGCAACGAGAATGACTAGAGTAAAGGAGCTAGGTAGTGTAGCGGCCATAACCAGATCAGTGGAACAGACCTGACGAGTTTAGAATGAGCATAGAAAACTGGTTGAGGCAGGTTGGAATGTCACTAGAGGGTGACCAGATAATCGCTGTAGGATGGCCGGGAGGCGATTGGAACGATGCTGAAGGACGATCGGAGGTTGCTGGGAAGCGATCGAAAAGTCGTGGAGGACAATAGGAAAGTTTCCAGAGGACGGTCGGAAGGAGAAGAGCTTCAAGAGTTCTGATGTGTAGGATCACTAGCAGAGCAACCACAGAACATACTATCATTGACCAAAAGAATTCGCGAGCCTAGATTTTGATACCATATGAAAGAAGAGAATAAAAAATGAATAGCAATTGTATATTACTTTGGTGTATTCTACCATATACATAAGGATGTTTATTTATAGTACAAGAGAGTAGTGAAGTTTACTAGTTTAACCGATGCAAGACAAACATATAAACATTAATAGATAGGATAGTGACATGGTCTAATAGTGTAGTTGTGACTATAACCCTTGGATTTTTTTTATTGGAATTTTGTCACTTCACACATTATTATGTCAGGAAATTAGTTCAGTTTTTTAGGTCCTAATATTATTACTCATAAAAGAAGTCTAGCTCTATAAATAAGAGTCCAAGAGAGGGCGAAGAAGGAATGAGGAAAGAGAAAAGAGAAAAAAGAAAAGAGTTTTTAGTGGCCGCTACACGTCGGGGTGTCAATTTTATCCATTAACACAAACACGACACGAACCCGACCCGACACAAAACTAAAAAATAACACAATTAGTTGATACGAGTAATAAATGGGCAAAATTAAGGTTCGACAAGAATAACACGATTAACGAGTATTAGATAGAAAATCAGTATTTAATAAGTATTGTTGACAAAAAATAAGAATTTTATAATTTTTTAAATAGTATTATATGAGTTGTTGTGGAATTAAATAACTTTTTATTGACACGAACCTGACACATATCGAAAATGACCCGACACGAAAATAACACGACCGAAAGTGACACGACACGAAAATGACACGACACGATACGATTGACACGTCTGGCTACAAGTTGTTGCACTTTTGGGCCAACCCTTTAACTTATCAGCAATGCTATTTGGACCAAATTTATTGATCTAATTTGCTGACTTAATTCACTATGACATTTGAATTAACTGTGGGTCCCATCAAATATTAAAACTTAGTGTTGATCCAATAATTCCATTAAAGTCATATCATTAGATCATCAAATTAAGTCATATTTTTAAGTCCAAATAATATTATTCTTGACTTATTGGGACTTAAATGATATTTTGATGCCGAAAAGCCTAGAATGCTCCCAAAAAGAACAATGACATGTCCACAAGGCCAAATACACAATGATAAATGCACAGTGGCATAGATATGATGATAAAAAGAATATTGAACTGATATCAACTTACATCCTATCTGACTCTCTCTTAACAATCACATACACAAATAGACACTCACACTCACAGTGAACTATTCATCTAGACACATCAACAAATACCATCAAATATTCACCCGCACACAATCACACACACATACACGCATTCGAGATCAAAAAGTCAAGTAGATCTCTGTAAGAGAGATGTCACCGTTTGAGGAAATTATAGTAAATGGAGAGTTTGTGACTAATGCAGTTCACTCACCTTCAGATGTTTCACCTATATACACGAGAATCACCGTGAGTCATAACGCTACGGGTTTCAGGGGCATAATTTTAAAGATGCTAAACTAATAAGGCAACATTCGTCAAATTTAAAAAAGCAAAAATTGTATTGGCGCTGCGTGTGTGGGTGATATCTATGTGTTTGTGCATATTTGGGTGTTTGAATGTGTAGTTGAGTGTTTGATGGTGAATGTGGGTGAATTTTGTTTTGAATGTGTGTGAAAGTTTGAAGTTGTGTTCGTGATTTTTAATGGATCCAGATACATGAAGAGAGAGAGAGAGAGAGAGAGAGAGAGAATATTCCAACTTCTTATTGTCTGGAGAAAACAGTGATGGTGAACCAAGATGGGATAGAGAGATAAGAAAAGAGGGAGATTATAGCGGTAGACTAAATCTCATTTGGAGTGATAGTTTTGTCATTAAAAAAGCCTATTACAATGAATTTGGATTTAAAGACTGCATTGTTTTAAGCAGCTATTTTTAATCATTTAAAAGACAGTTTTGACCTAAAAACAAAAAAGTGCATGAAAGTATCTTTTTGGACAATTTTTCCTATCCAAATCCAACTTGAGCCAAAGTGTTGTGAATCCATCTCCAAGAAAAGGATACACCTTCAAGGTCATTCAAGAGGTCCTTCAAAATCTTCAAACAAGTCGTCACATGGAATGGTGCGAGGATACACCAAATCCATAATTAAATCGAAGATCGAGACACATCTCAATCGGGGCCTCGTCTTCACCAAATCGAAAAATTGTGTACGTGGAAACACGACAAAGAGAGTCAACATTACATCTTATAACCACAAGTCAAAGAATCAACGATTATAGTTTGACCATTTTTTGTGTAATTCGACACACAAATTTTGCCTTTTGAAAAAGTATTGTGAAAATAAAATTGATTCGGATCAAACAAAATGCAATTCACAAATTAATGGCCCGTTGGCCCTAACAAAACATGGTTACTTGTCGGTTCATATGGTCGTTTAAGGTCTATGCTTGACCAAAACTGTCTTGAATTCCATCACTGCTTGTCTATATGAGTTATTTGAAATAGAAAATAAACAAAGAGTATCAAAGGAAGACTTGAGGCTTCAAGCTTCAGACCAATCTCCAGAATGCTGACTCCCATGGACTTGGCTGATAGCAACAAAAAGTTTTGAACAAATTACCGCAACAGTTGTAGTTGCCAAATAAAAGAAAAAAGAAACACATAGACATAGTGGAAGCAACTACCTTTGGCCGTGTGATCTAGATGCTCTTTATTATTTTTCACACAATTTCACTCAATGATAGATCATCCGTCATGTATTCACGTGAGACCTATTGTTCATATTTGGACCTATTATTTATAGGGGTGAGGAGTCCAAATATAAATAATAGGTCTCATGTGAATACATGATGGATGATTTACCATTGAGTTAAATTGTGTGAAAAAGTAATGGATTGATAATAAAAAAGAACGTACTAGGAATTCTATCAACATAGCATCAACTCTATCACTGCTTCACAAAATACACTCACTGCAGCACCTTTGATTTTGATACAAACTCAGAGCATTTATACTCCGCCTCTAAAGCAGAGCTAAATGTCATCGCTAGCTTCAGCCTCCTCATCGCTAGATTCACTAGCTTCAGCCTCCTCATCGCTAGCTTCAGCCTCCTAAAATTTTTCAGAAAAAGAAAAAAAAATGTAAAGAGTGTTTTTCACATCAACAAGAAAGGTGTGTTTCGATAATGATTTGATTCGAAATTCTTAACTAAGTAGGAATTTAAACTACTTTGCAGCGAAAAGTAAATATAAGAATTTTAACTTCTAATAAGGATTTTAACTTCAAGTAGGTACATCCTACTTGCATATCCGAGCATCAAGGTGACGATGTAAATTTGAAAAAATAATGGCCGAATTCAAGGATATACCAAAAAATATATTTTTTGAATTCAATCATTTTGCAAATACATATGCTTACATATATCTTCAATTCAACTTAGTTGGACATTTTTGCTTCATCATGCTTCCTTTACTAAACATTTTCTAAAGGCCCACTGCCAAGTGCAAAATCTAAACAGTAATACCACTGACAAAATTTATCGATTTAGTTCATTGATATTGTTAATCCAATGACATTAGTAAATTGAGTCTTACATGTTATCTTACTAAATTGAGTCCAAATAGCATTATGAATTCGAGATCTACAACAATTTGAAGCTACAGAATTTCATTACCAAGTTCTGGAAGAGCATGTGATATATTCGGCGGGGAGGGGATCTTTTACCAATTTCATTACCACCTCAGAATTCTAATATTGTTCTAATCCCTTATTATTTTTTATAAATTCAGATAAAGAAAAAGAAAAAAAAATATAACTATTTTGAGTTCAAGGTTGGAGAAGTTTTTTGTATCATTTTGACTCAAATTTAAATTTAAGTCTATATTTAAGTCAAGGTTGGAGATGCTCTAACTATAATGTCCAAGATAATTAGTTGCTAGTGTAGAAAATAGAACATACAAAGGAATTAAGAAGCAGATGTCATCATGTGTCAGGAGTATTTTTGGAAAGATTAACAAGATATAGTGGCATACCTCTGTTTCGTATATGTGCCTTATTGTGTTATTAAGGTCGTCCTTCCACACAGGTGAATCTACCATCTCCAGCTTTGGCGTGCTTAGGGGTCCCAGAGAGAAGGTCTTCATTTCAGGGCAACAATTGAGGCTGACTTCATGCAATGATGGCAATTCCAAAGCATGTTTCACCGGGAAAAAACTCCTTAGTTTGAGTAGACGCTTTAGTTTCAAAGTTTCCAATTGAGGGAACATAATTTCATTCATCCTGCTCCCTTCTTCTGCTTCTTCTTCCTTTACAACAACTTCTTCCAATATTGGGCATTTATGTATTATCAATTCTCGGAGGTGCACCAGACCCCTAGCCATGGACGGAGAGAATAAGTTTCTCAATTTGTTGCAATTGTAAACTACCAATTCTTCAAGTTTACTGAATGAACCAGTGGGGACTTGGCTACACCATATCTCACTCACATTCCCCATTCCACCGATAAACAATTCCTTTAAGCTAGCAGACACAAACTGGGAAATTCGTAACATCACGTTAACGTTGGGCCGCATCAAAAATAGAAGAGATAAGAGTAAACTACACAAATGTCCTTTAAACTATGACTCTTATGTCAATTAAGCCCTTAAACTAATTTACATGTCAATTGTGCCCCTAAACTCTAAAATTTTAACAATTAAGCCCTTATGTCAGTAGCCGTTAGGTTTTTGGACGGAATGTCTCATCTGCCCACCATATAGATGAAAGATTAAGGGTATTTTAGACTATTCGTTCGAAACCTATTAGACAAAAAACTCCATTCTTTATACTCATCAATTGAAACTCTAAACCTAAACCTCTTTCATACCCATCAAAAGAAGTTAGATCAACAAGCTTTTCGAAGAGCCTACATTTGTAATCTATTTTCTACACCAGATCAAAGAGTTTGTTAATTTGCTTCATTTGGTGGGAATGAAAGAGGTTTAGATTTATGGTTTCGGTTGGTCGGTATAAGGAATGAGGTTTTTCATCTACTGGACCAAACTATCGTTTAATTTGTTTAAACTACCGTTTTCTACTGGACCAAAGTGATGCAAATTAAATACTTGAAGGAATAAATTAGCAAAATTGAAAGATTGAGGACCAAAACTGACACCAAGTGCATAATTTGGGGATTTAAAATATATTTTGTCCATAATTAAACATTAACGAAATTGGAGTTGATGCAATGGACTTAAATGTATGATAAGTGCCTAGTAAGTAAAATTAGGAAGCCAGGACCAGATTAAGACTCTGTCCCTCCCTTTATCAAATAAGGAGTTCTTCTGGTCGTTTTTTGTTAGAATCAATACAGACCCACCACCACATAACCAAAAAAATAAGAAGACAAAAGAGGAAAGAAACAAAATGACTGATATGTTGAGAGTATATAGGAATGTATGTACCTTCTGGTCGAAAAAAGGTTGCAACCTTGTAGCAACGTGGTAGCTTTTGGGGCAGAATTCCTTGGTGGCGGATCCACAGTGGGGGCAGTGGGGGCAGCTGCCCCCACTGGAATTTTAAAAGTTTTTGGGGAGTAAGTATAATTTTAAAAAATTTAAAATTTATTAGAGATTTGCCCCCACTGAATTTTTTTAAAAAAATTTGTAAGTAGTTATGATATTTTGACAAATATATGGGTCACTTATAAATGTCAAAAAAATTCCTTTAAAATGCTAAATGCCTCAATTATGTGTTAAATTAAATTATTTTGATTTGGTGTTTTGAATAGTTTTATTGTGATTGGTTAAGTAATTCCTATAATAAAGTTTAATTTAATAAAATAGTCATAATTTACGTTTATTTCAATTGGTTGTTAAAATTCAACTATATATATGATTGAACCAAATTTTTTTTTTTCAAAATTTTTTGTTAGGTGATTAGGTCTTATAGATAAATTTATCGTGAACTTTTTTTTTGTCTCTTTTTATATAACGCTCATGTATATGAGTTACTATTTTAAATGGTGTTCTATTAATGAAATTATAATTTTGTGAACATTAATAATTTTAATATTCATATGGTTTAAGTTGCCCCCACTGGACAAAATTTCTGGCTCCGCCCCTGTCCTTGATCATTGGTAGATCCGAAAGGAATAAGTCAGTCAAAAGAGGGAACTCAATGCCATCAATGTTTTCACAGAAACAAATGAGGCTTGGTAGATTGTGTAGAAGTAAACGATCTAGTTTGGGAAATATGATCTTATCAGTTACATTTTCATCTTCTCTTTCATTTGAAAAGACTTCTTGAATCTTCTCACAACAACGTATCTCAAGTTCTTGGAGTTGCATCAAACTTCTAGCTACTGATCGCGAAAAGAGATTTCCCAATTTTGCACAGGAGTATACCCTAATATATTTGAGATTGCCAAGGAAAACATTTTGAGTGGGACCCTTCCACAAATGCATCAGTGAAGGTAACTTATCCAGCTCTATCTCGTCTAGTTCCTTGAAGGACCCCGCAGGAAGTTGGCCGTGACAAACCTCTGTTAAATTAGCCATATATGTAAGACGAAGTGAATTCAAGATTGGAAAAATACCAATGCTAGGTGAGCACCAATCCGTTGTATTCGCAAGATACTCCAGCGTACCACAATTTGTAATTTCCAGTTCCTTCGAGTGCCGAAAACCCTCCCGATCCAACTCATTCACTACACTCTTTGAACCATCCAAATCCAAGTGTAGACATTCAGAATTCTTTATTAGTAGAATAGTCCAGTCAGGTAAAGGAGTGATTGTTGGGAGGCTGACCACCATAAATTTCTGGTAATCATTTCTTCCAACAAATAAAGTAGGACGACCAATACATATAGTGTATGCTGTTAGCTTTGACCAAAAGCCTAGGCTTGTTGGCACAAGCTCCAGTTCCGGTAAGCTAATTTCTAAATGAGTGAAATTGGACAAGGACTCCAGCTCTTTGAGAATCGCATTACTGCTTTCTTTGCCTTCTTCTTCAGCCTCCCATCTAAATTTGTCCAAGCTTTCCATGAATAATTCTTCCAATCCGACTAACCCTAAGATGACACCTGGTGCAATTGCTGTGAGATAGAGACAGTCCCTCAGCTCTAGCAACCTCAGATTAAGCAATCTTCCTATTTCCTTTGGTAACACATCAATAGAGGAATGAATAAGGCTGAGGATTTCTAGATTCACTATCCCTCCAATTAAAGTTATATCTTTAAGTGACTTGCAATTTTTTAGATGCAATGTCCGAAGGTTTTTGAGGAGTCCAAGTGATGATGGCATTGATGGTATCTCATTGTCCTGCATATCAATATCTAAAACTTTGAGGTTGCTCAGTTCCGCAAAAAAACTGTCTAGTACCAACCGCAACAACTCAAGTCTTGGACACTTCCCAGGAAGCTCGGTAACCTCATCTGTTATTATTGAAATTGCAGTACATGCCTCTCTTCTTGGCCACCTCTTCAGGTTGACATCATGGCTTATCATAAAAACATGTTCATCCTTCGATGCAATTGATATGGCCACATCACGAATAACATCATGCATTTTGACATGCATTGTAAAGTTACTATCTAGCAATAGGAAACGATCTTTAAGTTGCTCAATCAATGTGAAAACCCTGTTTCTTGCTTGTTTGACTACTTGGATGCCTCCAAAGAAATTGAGACCCATTCCATACCTAACCAGATCTTCTAACGGGATATCAAAATCTTCACGAAATAAACAACAAAGCAAAAAGAGAGACTTGCCTTCTGAGGATTCTAAATGATTCTAACTTAGCTGTAGTGGTCGGTATACCTTTTTTTGCACTTCTGTGAGAGTTCTGGGGATAGCTGTTTTCAATTGTAGGAGTGCATCATCCCACACAGGCTTGCTTTTATTTTTCAATGCTCTACCAACAGTAACAAGAGCAAGTGGCAAACGATTGCATTCATTTGCAACAGAGTGTGGCACTTCAAGCAAGTCAGGAGCTTCAACAGAATGACCTGCCATCTCTTTGAAAAGACTCCACGCTTCGTTTTCAGATAAGGTTTCAATTGTGAAAACCTCAGCTTCCATCGCAGTGCAAACGTCTCGACTCCTTGAAGTCAATATAACTTTTGACCCATCATGATCTCTTCCACAAGGGATTCCTAATTCCTCCAGATCGAGCCTTTCCCAAAGGTCATCTAAAATTATAAGGAATTTCTTTTCAGTCTTTAGTCTTTTACGTAGCCAATCTGCTCTAATGGACAAAGTCTCTTCTTCGAGTTTCAGACCCAATGATTCTGCAATTGCACATTGTATCATTTTTAAGTCTGGTGATTGAGAGACAACTACCATGACGACCACATCAAAGAGTTTCTCTTTTTTTGCCCATTGCAGAATTTCTTTCGCCATTGTGGTCTTGCCTATCCCTCCCATTCCACATATCCCTACCACATTGACGTTGCTATTCTTCACAGCTGCCATTATTCCTTGCTTAATTGATTTTCGGGATTCGAATTCTCGAGATTTGAATTCTGTCCCCACTGGAGGTTCACGGACTGCCACCCTACTGAAGTTTCCATTTCCTGTGCGCGTAGTAAGATCTTGGATCTTCTCCTTCGCAGTTCTGCTCCGCCAGTAACGAGGCACCAGACAAAATGGAGACAAACACCGTTCGCTTTCTCTATCTTCATCTTCTAGAAATGTTTTTGCCTCTTGCAGGGACGTATCTGCAGTTGAACACCAGTGCATAACATCATCTAGGATAGTTTCTCCATTCCGTTCAGCATCATCAGTCTTTTGTTGCACAGTATGTCTCCTAGCTTCTAGATTCCCAACTTCCTTTCCAAATTCCTGGATGTTGTTGTCATAGTTCTTCAGGTAAGAAAAGACCTCCTTGATTGGAATAATCCCAAGGACTAGTTTAGCTACGTCCATTATGATTACTCTTCAACAACTTGATCAGCAACACCAATATCACTTGGACCTTTTCAATAAAAAAAGGAGGATGTCAATTGCATCAATTAACGACGGTGCATTTTTCAACAAAAGAGGAATAAATCAAATACATGTTCTTTTGCAACTTGCAACTTAAAATTTAGTGACTAGATGTAGGAGAGTGCCCCCCACACTCATATTTTTAGTAAAGTATCATGTCAAATTCTTCGTTCTATAGAGTGTATTCAATCACTTTACACATGATATGTTGTATAGTCTAATAAGTTCTCAATAAAATAGACAATATTAATTCTGACTTGTGGATATTAATAATATTTCTTTCAATAGAAATAAATCAAATACATGTTCTTTTGCAACTTTCTACTCAAAAAAAAAAAAATTTGTAACCATGCCATCATTCGCCTGTCACTACTAATGTGGGAAAAAATCAACTATACCATTGAGAAAGATCTAATTAAAGCAACTTATTTAAAAAGTTACTGTTGGGAAGCTTGAACGCTAATCCTAGTAATTAGCCCCGCCCCAGCTAATTGACTCTTGGATAAAGACAAGAGGATAAACTTATCCATCATTCAAAAATCAAAAGATTTTCCAGTCGAATCACCAATCTCCATTTAAAAGGAAAGAAGTTAAGACACCTCACCGTAGAGGAGTTTCAACCTCCTAAACAACCAAGGATGGAGTATTTCCCGCCTCATAGGATGAGCAGAAAGATCAGACTCCTCAAATAGAAGGAGTTTGACTTCTCAAATAACAAATAGAGTCCACTCTCCTAAGGAATGAATTCCCAAACTATAAAATGGAGCTCGGGGGAATCATCAAAGGTATACAACTCCACTCCTAAATATCCCTCTCCAACTTTCATTAGATTTCTAACTTAAGCATTGGAGGTCAACCCCTAGAGCCCCTCCTCCCTCCGATCTTCGACTTTTTTTTTAAGGATTACCAGCCATTTGAAAAGCTAACTTGGATCATCAGAGAGCTGGGATGGACCTTCAGAAAGTTGACTAGGAGACCAATAGAGTTTAACCTAACTTATGTGGAGGTTGGGAAAAATTTTGTACCAACAGTTTGACGCCGTATATTGAAACAACGGAGAATTTCGTATGTTCTCATAACCTTCAATGGTGACTACCAGATTGATGGATGTGACCAGAAATAATCTTCCCAAGGAGCAACGGTTCTAGGAGTTGCTCGAAGAATATAATCATGACCAGGAGCCCCTTAAACCAACAAGAGACAAGGAACTTTGAGAATGCTCAATCTGGAGAGGATTATAACAGAATGAATAAGACAAAGGAAGGTTTGACCCAATAAAATCAGTAAATATTACAGATGCTCGTTGGCCAGCCTCCTCAACAGGTCTCTCATTTAGGAGAAACTCAGTGTGATCAAGCAATAGACGACCACAACCACAATGATACCTCCCGCCAGAGGAAAACAGTACCCTAGACTGGAAGTTCAGGGACGTTAATGATTGCATCAGAGATGTGCTTAACACAATTAAAATCAGTGCTCTATAGACTATGGAGACCTTGGTTCAACTTTAGAATATCCATTCTAATATGATGTTACACATTATCCATTGACTCCTAAATTTAAATTGCCTATAATAGATAGCTTTGATGGGCAGAAAGATACTTGGACCATCTAAAGACTTATAAGTCTCTCATACTGCTTCAAAACGTTCCAGACTAGATCATGTGCTGAGCTGTAACACAACAGTGGAATAGGTCCTCTTCCAAGTGCAAGATGACAAAGTTCTCTGAAGGTTGCGAACACCAGCATCCCTTAGGGAAAATAAAGGTAGAAGTTGTCGAATAAGGTCCCGCTAAATTGGCTAAGCGTACCATACTTCGGATATTGCTCGGAGCAAGGCCAGTCGCTGGATTAAGACTAACAAACCGACTATTCCTTATCAAAGGCCCAAACTTCAGGACTTTTGGCAACCAGAGGTGAAATTAGCTCGGCGCGATGAGTCTCTTCAAGAATAGCTTGATTGGACCAAGATATGGAAGAAATCAGCCTGGTACATCAAGGAAAGGTGCCCAGACACAACCCACCAATTAATTTTTCAGACAAAGGGCTTAAGGGATTTTGCTTTCCACATGATGACATCCTCTCATCTCAATAATTGCATCAAATCACACTATCAGCAGGGTCTTGATAGATAATGGAAGCTCAACTAATATAATCTTTAGAAATGACTTTCATAAGCTAAACGTAGGATTGTGCAACTTGAGGCCCATCAAAGCTCTCCTCGTTGGTTTCTTAGGGGAAAAAGCTTATCCATTAAGAGTACTTTCCATCCCAATCACCCTAGGGAATTCCCCTACAGAGGTCACCCATTTGGTGGCTTCGTGGTAATGGACTACCCCTCTGCATAAAATATTATCCTCAGGCGACCAACTCTCAATGCTTTAAACACAGTCCCATCGACATACCACATTCTTCTTCGATTTTCCACAAAGTATGGGCTAGGAGAGTTTGGTGCGATGAAGCCATGGCTAGGGAGTCCTAAGTGGCTTCAACCAAAAGTAGCACATCAGTTGAGACATGCTAGGTAGAGAACATTGACCTAAGGAAGCTTGAAGAAGAGAAAAAAGCTTGCCCAGTGATGGAGCTGCTCCCAATAGCCTTGGGAGGAGACTTGTATCGAATAACATACATGGAATCCGAGCTTCCAAAACACGTTAGAAGCAAGGTAGGGGAATTCTTGCACAATAATATGGACATATTTGCCTAGAGCCATGAGGACATGCTTGGAATAGATCCACAGGTAATGGTTCACAGGCTGAACGTAGATCATTCTTTCAAACCAGTTAGGCACAAGATGAGGGTGTTTGACCCAGACAGAGCTAGGGCTATGCCTAAAAAGGTGGACAAGATCTTATATACTTAGCCTATCAGAGAAGTGCACTACCCAGAGTGGTTGGCCAACGTGGTCTTGTTCAAAAAACACAATAGAAAAAATTGAGGTTTTGTATAGATTTGAAAGATCTCAACAAGTCTTGTCCAAAGGATTGCTCCCCACTCCCAAGAATTGATTTCCTTGTAGATGCCACAACATAAATTCAACTACTAAGCTTTATGGATGGATTCCATGGGTACAACCAGATCCCCATGCATCTGAATGATAAAGAGAGGACCTCATTTGTTACATATCAGGGGTTTTACTGCTACCAAGTAATGCCCTATGGTTTGAAGAAAGCTGAAGCTATATATCAACATTTGGTCAACCATATTTTTGAAGGCTTAATTGGGAAGGCTATGGAGGCTTATATCGATTACATGTAAACTTTGTTTGATCAAAGAAATCAATCAGACCCTAATTCCAAGATCTAAAATAATCATGATTTTCACATTATTAATTATGCGGAATTAAAAGTTTCATAACATCATAATCAACATAACTGGAGCCATAATCGCAAACCTTGAATTACTTGATCAAGAATTGAACCATCCTTTGGTGTAGCTCGAAAATCGGTTTCTCTTGACCTTTATTCTTACGATACACAACTCGATGGAGCATGTGTATATTTATCGGTAGAGAGGAGACCGGTTCCCTAGTTCAACATAAACTCTATCATCCATCAAAGTAGAACTTTAGGAAACCACTTATTCTCATTGATCAATCAAACATCATTAGTTATACCGGTTATATTAAAATTGGTAACCTTATCATTATATAACCAAAATTAATTATCTGATAATAATCAATAAAATCACATATGCCAAATCAAGTGGGCCACATTAATTCTTACATTCTTCCACTTGGCCCATATGATTATCTTACAATTGGGTCTAGCAAGGTTTACATAAACGCGTAATAAATTCAATCCATCACTACCTTAATTTGGTCATCATAATATCACAATTAAACAATCCACTAATGCGAGTCATGGCGATTGTACATCATTAACGCGATATAGTCCCTTCTATGTACCACAACACTAGCAATCTGTCTAACGTCACCTATAATTGAGAAGTATATATATAATAAGGTCTAACAATAATGCATTGTGCTTAAGGCTATTCTTGTTATCATTCAATCAATCTTATACATGTACGTACATTCTGAAAAAACAAGAAATATCGTAAACAGTTCGATTAAGGACTGAAAATGTTAAATAAATAATCATTATGCAAAATCCACAACATTAAGTGAACAACCATTATGAACTACAATCAAGACTCATTATGTTAATATCTTTAAATGTCTTTAGTAGCACTTTCTTTAATGGATTTGCAATCATAAGCTTCATGTTATTATGCTCTATAGACACTTAGCAAAAAACACATATGCAAAATTATCACGATAAGTTCCCAGCGACTAGCCCATAAAGTCGACAATTCCAAGTCCTGAGATTAGAATTTCGCATCCATAATCCATAAATTGTAGCCTCAAAACAAGCCACAATTTAATTTTCATAATTGTCAATCACCACCAGATGATTAGACTTCTTAAATGTGAGCATATAATCATTCATACATTGTAAATATCTTGTAAGCTCGTAATAATCCATTTCAGGATCGATTCGGTATTTACGTAATTTACCAACTGCAAGAATAATGTCTGACATTATAGACATAAATGTATACATAAAACATTATGCAACAGAACTCTATTACATTCTTTGGACATTCTTACTGCTAACTTATTCATTTTACTTAAATTAGAGTAACATTAGCTCAATAGTTTTCCACATTAAATCTCTATAGAATTCTTCTTATATATGCTTTATAAAACTACCCAAACAATCTATGTGATCGATCCTGAGACATTTAAATTACAATCACATAGGTTGTCTCACCATATATTTCATTTAATATTTATGGAGAGAAACTTAATTTCATGTAATAATCTAAGATTACTTATGACAAACAACACAATATCAACATATAGAGTGAAAAACCTTACTGTCACTAACTTTAAGATATATATACACCAATAATGGTGCTTTCCTTAATACTTAAAGAAGAAATGGTATAATTGAACTTAAAATACCATGGTGGAAAAACTTCTTTATATCTATAAATTGAGCTATTAAGTTTGCAACTCAAGAATTATTTCTCTTATTGAGAACCCTTTTGGTTAATCTTTATAGACTTATCCACCTAAACTTTATTAAGAATAGTTTTCACATTCATATGGGTATAACTCTAAATCATAATGAGCTACCAATGTCATAATGATTATTAGTGAGCCCTTCTTGTCTACATGATAGAAGACTTCTATGTAATCAATATCTCATTTATGAGTGAAACCATTGGCCATAAGTTTGACTTCATATCTAGCAAGATTTCAAACTTCATTCTGGTCTGTTGGTTTCAAGTAAATCATTCATGACATCAATCCAATTAGCAAAGTCATTACTTTTTATGGCTTGTGAAAACGAAATTAGATCTTTACCCATCCCTAAATCAAAATCAGATTCTTGTAGATATATCATGTAATCATTCGGAATAGCTTATCTTATTTCTATTAGAGATTATCTTAATGTTACTCATGTAATTTTTCTACTTCGATTTATTGGTGACAATCTCAATATGAAGTGGTTAATCATTAATTTGTTGTTCAACATTGTCAAATCATTCAACAATTGTGGGAACATCATTACAAGTTATGGGTATAACCACTTCCAATGTGAATTATCACTCCCACTGATTTCACCATTCTTAATAAATCTGACATTATCAATACATATAATTCTCATACTATGGGTAGGATAGTAAAACCTATATCCTTTGGATTTTTTTTCTGGTAAACGATAAAGTTACTATTAATCGTTCTAAAATCCAATTTCTTTTCAGATGTCTCAAACTCCAAGGGCATTCATCCATAAATAAGAGTAATGAGAAATCACGTAATATACTCCTAATCATTTCTAGTATGTTGTTATTATGCTTATTAGTTATAACATTATGCTACCACGTACTAGACATAGGGTGTTAAGTAGAAATACTATACTTTTCAAGGAGTTTAATAAATAGATAAAGTCATTATCTTTAACCATCATACATTCCCTAATATGTATCACCTATCCGATCTGATGACTTCCACTTTTCTATATAACTACCTTTCAACTTTAATAAGATGTACCTTAATGACGTTCTCTACTTGAAATTTTTATGTAGTATATTGAGATAACAATAATGTGAAAAATCATTCATAAATGTGATACCAAATTCTTATGTGTCTGTATAGATAAGTATAAAGAGTTTTACACTTCTAGAACCGTCTTTTGGTGTGTTTGATTCATTTTTCCTTAATAGAATATGTACACACTAAATAAATAAAATTTTAGATTGAAAACAATATCATATTTGATTAGTTTCTTCAACCTTTCTCTAATTATGTGACCTAGTCATTTATGTCACAACATAAAGAATTTTTCATTTATCGGACTACAGTAGGTTCTAAACATTATGATGCACGGTTAGGAGAGACTCAGAAAATAAATCATCATGCTTTAATTTATACAAACCATTTTGAAGAATACCAGAATGCTAAAAAAGGTATTCTTAAACAAACTAACACTTTATTATCATATTTGAAAAGATTAATAATCATCATGAAGTTTAGATAAGAAAATCAAACTTCAAAATACAAGGAACATAAATTATTATATAAATTATGGTTGATATTTAGAAACAAACAAAAAGTCCGAACCATCTTAAATTGGGCTTTGACCTGATTAATCATAGATATCAATTTATGATTTAACATTTTGAGTTATGAGAAATCTCTAACATCGAATTTGAAACATTTGTTGCAACCAATTCAAGTCGATCCATAATGTGCTACTAGAATATTATTCTTTAAGGTTTGATTCGAAACATACAAAAGCTTTAATGCTTATCTTTCTTTTCGAATCATGCCATTCGTTTATATCAATCATTTTAAAAATGTCTCAACTTTTACATAAATGACACATTATTTATTTCTCTTATGAGCCTAAGTAGCTAAATAGACTCTTGTTCTTAGAATAGTACCTTAAGTTCTTAAGTCTTGTTTCCTCTTGAACATACATAATAGACATACATTAGCATACTACATAACATCAATATAGGTTCATATCAAGAGACGAAGAGTTTAAATTAAATTACATAAAAGAACTCGTCTATCCTTAAAACCATCAACTTAGTAGCTAAAATTATGAGGATATATTTATGCATCCTAGATGTACTATCAAATTTCATAATGGTAAATTCAGCCATCAGTGTCCAATAAGAAACGCATCAATAGTTCAATAACATTCTTGCATAACTATATAACATTAATAAGCATTATCCATCTGCGAAAGTCTTAACTTAATATTATTCATAATTATCATTCGCATAAACATAATGCCTAGTCTATTTGATCCCTTATAGGCTTTGTGCAAAGCCCTTTTCATTATAACTACTTGATTTAGTAATAGCAGTTAAGTGTCAGACAAGTAGTCAAAATATATAAGTGAAATTGAATTTGTTCACATCAATCTGAAAATACTCATTCCATTATGTATCGAACTAGACAAAGTATGCGATTGTAACAATACATGAACTAACAATAAAAGAAGGTAAATGCTCACTACATTAATACTTTGAGTCCTCTATAAGTTTAACCATGAGTTAGAATAAATACATATTCTAAGAAGTAATAAGTAGTACTATTGTGACTCTCCTTTGGGTAGTAATCACGATATACTAATACATTAACCATTATGATGATTCTCTCTCACCTAATAGGACTAATTGATAATATATTCATAATTAGGTAGGTCTGTCACTTTTGGGCATCCGTTCCACACCCATTATGAATATACACCACCATCCTATTCCAATTAATTAATCATTTGAAAGGTGGTGCACCTTTGGGCCGATTCCAAATATCCAAATGATCAAGAAACTGCAATTTACAAGTCATTATTTTTAATACCTGGATAATGGGTATTAAATATCAATTATATGACTTAATACTTATTAGTCATTCTAGTTAGGCCACTTTGGCAGCTATCGAACTATATCATAATATAAACATTAAATCAAAATAATGACGTTGTACAAATGATTATTTTAATATCACAAGATAATGGATATTAAAATCAATTATGCGATTTGATATCTAAGCCATTCTAGTTGGGTCACTTTGGTGACTACTGAACTATATCATAATATAGATCTCAAATCAAAATAATGACATAGCATAAATTATTATTTTAATATCTCAATAATGGATATTAAATATCAATTTTGTTATTTAATATCTATGAGTCATTCTAGTTGGGTCACTTTGGTGACTACCAAACTATATTATAATATGGATACCAAATCTTAATAATAATTTTGCATAAATAATTATTTTAATATCTCAATTAGTTGGGCCACTTCGGTGGCTACCAAACTACATCATAAAATAGATATGAAATAAAAATAATGACTTTTCATAAACCATTAAATGAATAATCATTCACTAGTAGAAAATAATCCATTAGATCAAACTAAAAACATAAATGCATAGCTTGTGAGTTTTGTACATCATGGAGGGCACAATAGATGAACAATAATAATACAATAATACATCATGGTTACTCTGGCTTAAAAGTGCCCAATCAACAATGACATAAAATATTATGTCATAATCGTAAGTGTGACTTTTTGAATAATACAATTTCGGATCAAACATTGAGAAGACCAATTTATCACAAACAAGAGAAGTCTCGAATATGTATAAATACATACATATATATATATATACATGTGTGTATATTTTCCTTTCAGTATTATTCACATGGTTCACAGTGAAATACACCTACGTCATAATGAGACAGTAATAAGATGCCTTGACACTATCCATAAGTTTGACCCACAAAGAAAATCTGCTAACAAAGGGCTAGTGTTTTAATTGCAATTTGATATCACAAAGGAAAACAATAAAATAATAACTCTAAGAATCATACTTTGCCTATATTGGCTGGAAGTCAACGAGAAGCACACAGTATTTGAGCATATTCTTGATCACATAGTCAAGAAGTCAAACGATTTCTTTCCACAAAAATAATGGTACATTAGTTCAATTATGACAGAAACCTAATTGTTTTTGTCGCAACATATCCTGTTGGTATGCATCAATGACATCGAATCAAATTCTAATAGGATGAACAATATAGCTATCATCATTGATGCACAACAGACAGTAAAAAATATTTTTTTTTAATAGAAAATCATGAAGGTTCTTTACACAGGCTCTGATACCACATGTAAACTTTGTTTGATCAAAGAAATCAATCAAACTCTAATTCCAAGATCTAAAACAATCATGATTTTCACATTATCAATTATGCGGAATTAAAAACATCGTAACATCATAATCAACATACCTAGAGCCATAATCGCAAACCTTGAATTACTTGTTCAAGAATTGAACCATCCTTTGGTGTAGCCCAGAAATCGGTTTCTCTCCATTAACCTTTATTCTTACAATACACAACTCGATGAGGCATGTGTATATTTATAGGTACAGAGAGGGCCAGTTCCCTAGTTCAACATAAACTCTACTACCCATCAAAATAAAACTTTAGGAAACCACTTATTCTCATTGACCAATCAGAAATCATTAGTTATACCGGTTAGATTAGAATTGGCGGTAACTTTATCATTATCTAACCCAAATTAATTATCTGATAATAATCAGTAAAATCACATGTGCCAAATCAAGTGGGCCACATTAATTCTTATATTACATGCTGGTAAAGAACCAGCTTGCCGAAGACTATGTGTCTCACCAAGATGTCACCTTCAAAACCTTGAGGAGATATAATATGAAGCTGAACTAATCCAAGTGACTCCCAGCTGGTAGTTAAGTAAATCTAAGGGGAGTATGAGGCAAAGGATGGGGGAATGACAACCCACTTGTCGAAGATAAAAAAAAACCACATTGCACAATTTGAAAGTTTCAATATAATGCAAATCCCACGAGTAAAGAATTCTCATGCTAATTCTCTAGCATAATTAGCCTCACCTTTTTATAATGATCTCCCTCCTATAATACATGTGGAGCTCCTCCGAATGCCAAACATAAAGGAGGAGAAAATTGAAGTCAAAACAGCTCAGCAAAAAAAGGGATGAACCTAACCTCTCATTCTATACTTGGCGCATGGAACTTAACCATATGGAAAGATAGAAGCCCATAAATTTTTCTGAAAGGAAAACTGGCATCCGAATATTGATGGAGTCCTTTATAAAAGAAGTTTCTCCTTTCCCTACCTGCATTTCCTAGAGTCTGAAGAAGCGGAGTGTGTTTTTAAGGAAATTCATGAGGGAGTCAGTGGCAATCACTTGGGAGGAAGAACTCTAGCTTCAAAGCTCTTCTCCAAGGATATTACTGGCTTATATGGGTGCAACTTGGGTGGGTTAAGGGATCAACCCTAGTCCAACTGTCACACCCCATCCCGAGATGGAAGTATAACTCGACACGTGGTAATACCTGCACCTGTAATGCAAGGAAGCATTTGAAACCAATAATACCAACCACTAATCTCATAAAAGAGATAAACTATACAACTCTATGACAGAGTACACAACTTTGTAACTCAATACAACCAAAGAATTAGGGAATTTATCCCTTATATCAACAAAGAAACGAACACTCATGTACAATATGTACACAACCAATTTCCTTAACCTCCCATCTCGACTCTGTTAGTGCTGTAATGGACCCAACTCCAAACTTTAGCTTCTTGAAAACAAACATTTTTTTGAGTGTATTGTGCATCATAATAAATGAAAATACTGAAAATATGAATCAAATATCATTTTACCAAAATATGTTCACAATCTGAGGAGAACAACCAAATCAAAGTGTTTTCAACTCACTTTAAAATCTCATAATCACTACCAAAATAACAACATAATAAATATTCCACATGTGCTATGAGTCAACAACAACATTTAAGCAATGTCAGGTTATAAACAACATTTAAGTAATGTCAAACTATTTACAACATTTAAGCAATGTCAAACTGTCTCACGACAACTGTGCAGTGTCCAAATCAACAACATGTGCGCCACGTCAAGTTATTAACAACTCTAGCATAGTAGATACTACTCAAATCACAAATTTTTCAACAATCCACAAGCTTTTCAATAAATCACAAATTTTTCAACAAAACATATTTGATCCATTATTTGCTCAGCTCAACATAAATCATGTCATCAAAATTTCATTTCACGTAGTAAAATAAATCATAGTAGTCATATACTTTTTTTCAATTATTATGAAGTAGTACACTTCACCTGTCACAGTCAACTAACACACCACTCAGCTTTATGCTCGATCCATAAGTGGAATCGATATAGTATCTTCTGGACCTAACACAAATCATATAACCGTACACAATGAGTTTTAAGTCCAAATAACTCAACGGATGCAAACGTATGCTTATGAGCATATTTCATTTTAAGTTTTGTTCATTCCGATATAACTCGACTTAGATCATGACAACTCCAATCCCATGGCTTATTTTCATAATAACTCAACATGAAACCAAGTGAGTTAGAAAGAAAGCTTCTTAAGGTTTCTAACAATAGGTCATAAGCTTAAAACAACCTCCCATAAACCATGTTCCGATTAGTTTCCAACAAGTTTTCAAATTCAATAAGTGGGCTGTTTTTAGCTATTTTTAAACTAAAAACTGAATTTATACATGAAAAATATGATGTTCTAACACATACCATTAGAAAGGTCTATGAATCTAGTTTCCAACAAAATTGACGGTGTGTCAATCCGAGTTTTCTATAAAACGTTATGCTCATTTTACGAAAAGGTGTCAAAGTTTTCTAATATCCATCATATTCAAATTTTTTAATATTTTATTTCTTTGATCCAACTCAATCCAATTTATTTCATACCACATTCAACTCAAATAAGGTCGGGTCACTTAAGCCCCATTTCCGCTCATTCACTTCACTCAAACATTTCCTTGAACACTTTCTGTGCGTTAAAGTGTTATACGAACCCATCCCTCAAACTTAATTAAAATAGGCTTTTATCCTCACAAAATTAGCAAGAGATCAAGTAAATTACAAAGTAGGCTTCCTAAGCTTTGCAATCATCGGTCATGAACTAAAATCGGAGTTCTATGTGAAGGGTTATGTTCATTTGTTTATAAAGGTACTAAGCTGATTTTTTTTCATCAGTTACAACATTTCAGTCAACTTCAAACAGATGCCAGTTTTCACTCAAAGAGAATCAGGTTCTGTACCATATATGGTTAAAAATATTTTTGACTTTGTGTTCTAACAAAAAAAAAAAACGGTGCACAAACCCGAATTTTCTAGAGAGAGTTATCGCCGTTTTTCCACCGAGTATCCAAGTTGTTTGTTAAAACCGGGATTACTGTCACCATCTCTATTCTTCTACCCATGAACCAAAACCCACTTCAATCTACTCCAAAATCAATTAAAACCCTTCTAACAATCTCCCACAATCTTTCAATCATCCAAAATAGGTTTGGGTATCGATGTAAAAAAAAATTAAGCTCTTTCAACAACTAAACCATAATTTCAGCTTGTAATTTTAAATAATTTCATCAACTAAGAATGAAATTCTTCTTCTTTCCTTGATGAAGCCTCCACCCAAAAGATTTTCAATTGAAAGAAAATATAAAATAAACAAAACAAATTCATTTGAAGAAACTGAACCGATAGATATGAAATTCAAACTACGATGAAGAACATACTCAAATTTTATAAGAAACGGAGATAATTTCACCGTTCGATTTGAGTTGAAACTCACATTTTTCCTTTTCTTTTCCTTTGTTCCTTCACTGTCTTACTCTCCCTTATCTCCTTCTTATTAGTAAGTATTTTTTTTTTTAGAAGGGGGAGGGGGAGGGGGAGGGGGGAAGGGGACTTGAACCCTTGACCTCCAGAAGGCAAAGCCTTCATGAGGTAAGGAGTACCATTGGACCAAAGGTCTAGTGGTTTCTTATTATTAAGTAAAACTACACTTCATTCCCCTTTTATTCCAATGAATTAAATTATATCCCCATTCTTTATACTATACTTCCTTTTAATTCCCAATTTCATTATAAATTAAATCCGGGTCTTACAACTCTTTCCCCCTTAACAATTTTCGTCCTCGAAATTAATCAACATGATGCTATGGTAACTTCCATGTAAACTTTTAAATGCTAAGACCAAGAGTTATCCCAACATCAATCCAATCCTCTGTCTACCTATTCTTCTTTTTCAACACCCAAACATTATGTAATCCAGAATAAAAATTAACATAGCTGCTACACTTCCATTATATGAGTCTAATCCACAACATAGTATGTAATCATAAATTACCCAGCTAACATAGATCACCAACTAAAACAAAGGTCATCCATAGAGCTGAGGTCATTTATAAATTAAAGGTATTACATAGCAAATGTATTCAAATTTTCAAGCTTATGATAGGCAATTCATACTCAGAGCATCCAATCACAAATTCAAATCTTAATTACTAGTTCTTCTGCCGCCAATCATTAATCTTTTTTGTTTCCTCTCTTTCTCAAGTAGCGTACTTAGCTGACTAACTTTTCCACAACAACTGGCCAATATAATGGTCCTTCGACACCAAAACTTATTTGCTCCTCAACATAAATAAGATTTTCCTTTAACTCAATAAGTTGTTCAACCAATATATAAGAAGAATCGAGTGTATATGTATACTTCCTGAACATAACAACATAAAATATGTCGTGAAAACAAACAATTCTGCTAAATGAACCAACCTTAAAGCTGTAGCATCAATTTTCTTTGTAATCTCATATGATTAAATATATCTTGACTAAACTTTCTCTCTTCATCAAATCTTAACACACGTTGTTCGTGTCATATTTTTATAAATTCTTCATCTTTCATTGCACATCCTAAAATGTCTCATTTGCTTATCAACACAAGTATCACCCACCACAAGTTTTAAATGTTTCATTTGCTTATAGATAATATACATTTTCTATCTACTTTATAGAACCTTTAGATTTACATGAATCACTTCATCTTTTCCTGTAGTTATACATCTCAACTTAGGTTCACATATATATGTTTCCCACATATTTCTGTTTCCCTCATATTACTCAAACACATCGAGGTCTTTACCATAAAGTGCCTATATGGTGTCATCCCAATATTACTATGACAATTTTGATTAGAAGCAAACTCTACTGAAGACAAATAAGTATCCCATCTACTTTTGAATTTCTAGCACACCAGCGCGAAGCATAACGTCAAAGTACATATAACATGCTCAGACTTCCCGCCAAATTATAACGATAAACTATACTGAACTTCAAAGTGTTATACCCAACATGTTGTAAACTAGGCCAAATTTAATTATAAGTTTTGAATCTCCATCTGCTTTACTAGATAAAGGTGTTCCACACAATCATACATTCCCACCAAATAACTCTAAGCATACCTCCATATGAATATGTAGGTTTAATTTCCAAAATTGACCGGTCTACATCAATCAATCCATAGTAACCCAAATAGATTCATGCTCAATTTATATCATAAAAGTCCCTTTATAGAAAATTTATATTAATATGCTCTAATTTCCATTCAAAAATTGAGGGTAATAAACCTGTAAGATACTGATATCCAGTCTTTATCCATCAATGCATTACACATTGACTACAAATTCAGCAACCTCTCTTTTCATTCGAGTTAACGAACAATAGTTTCTCAAATTTCAATATAATTTCGTACTCTTTGGATGCACCATATACACAAAATTATCAGTTGTATCTATAACATCTCTCTTCAACATAGTATCCCTTGATACGTAACTAAGTGCAGAAATATAACATAACATCACCCGAAAACACAAAATATATCTTTGCTATCATGTTACTAAACCTCTGTATATATGCCAATCTTTTTGTTATAGCTTTCTAATACGATCTACCTGTAAGAGTTCAACTTGGAATTGTGCTGATAATATATCTACCCCCAGTCAATTTCATATGTACCCCATTCAATCTTAAATCCATAAAATTATTCACATAGGTAAATACGATACAGTCTTCCCAATACTTTTATGCTCAATGCATCAACAAGAACCTTAGCTTTTCCTGCATGATCATGTCTAGAATAATCACAATCCTTGATCATTTTCATCCATATCATTTGCGTCAAATTCATCTCTATTTGAGTCAAAAAAAAAAAATTCTAACTCGATGATCTACAAGCCATATAAATGAATAATGTCTCCATTACTTTAACGCAACCACAATATCAATGAACTCCAAATCATGAGTAGTGTAATTCATTTCAGTGTTTTTTTATAACAGTCTGAAGGCATAAACAATCATCCTACTATGTAATATCAAATCATAGTCCAACATCTAATGAGAAGTATCATTGTATATCACATATCCACCGCTAGCAAGTGTATAGTCCACACTGGGCTAAAAATTAATTCATGCTTTCACATTTGAAACTATTTTCTCAAACGTCATCCCATTCAAACTTTGTACCATTCTTGTGTCAAATGTGTTAAAGGTATTGTTAATATTGAAAATTCTTGTGCAACCCAATGACAATAGCCAACTAAAACCAAGAGATTGTAAATCTCCATCATTGTAGTTGATCTTTTCCACTTTATCATTGTATAAAATTTCTTACCATCACCAAAAATACCATCACCAAAAACTAAATGTCCCAACAAAACAACTCAATTTAGCCAAAATTCACATTTACTCACCTTCGCATGTAATTTTTTTTTTTTAAAGTCTCATTAACAATCCTCAAATAATGTATATGTTCTTCCTTACTACGGGGATACACAAGTATAACATCAATGAATGCAGTAACATATGAATCTAGTAAAAGTTCAAATACCCAATTTAGTTAACCCATAAAAACAGATGTAGCGTTTGTCAACCTCAACGACAACAACAAAAATACAAAATGACTATCCCAGCTTGACAAACTATTTTCATAACATACCATTTCTTTTTTCTAAATAAGGATAACCTAACATAATAAAATCAATATTACTACATACTCTAGCTCCTCATAACTGATCAAATAAATCATTAAAACCAAGTAAAAGATATTTACTGCTTGTGATTGCCTTATACAGTCGGTAGTAACCGACGTAATCATAATCCCATCATTTTCTTTACAAACACAACATGAGCACCCCATGACAAATTACAAGGTTGAATAAATCCTCGATCTGATATATCTCAATTGAATTCACAATTCCTCTTGCTCAACAAGAACCATGCTATATGAAGTAATAAATATAAGTGAAGTACTCCAAAAACTACTGACACATAAACTCTACCTCTCTTTAATGATAGTTTAGACAACTCTTATTAGAATACATCTGAAAATATCCGAATCACAAAAATATATCTCAGCTGTATCTTTCATTATTTAGGGTCCGCTACATAAGCTAAGTACCCTAGCTTACCTTTGCCAGAGTATACTAAGCATTTGAAATTTTCTTTTTCGATCACCAAAAATTTCATACTCTTTTATTCGGTAGGTGAAATATCATCTCATTTCTAAACAATCCATAATAGTATGATATTTCAGTAATCAATCATCTCAAGAATCATATCAACATCTAAGATATCCAGAGACATAAAATCAATAGATAAATCTCTAACTTCTACATTCAACACACAACCTCTATATATAGTCTCTGTTAACACTATCCCTCCCACTAAAGTACCAACAAATAAATTAGTATACAACAATTTCAATGATCAGTCCAATGGTATGTTATAAAATGACTATTTGAATCTTGGGTATATCAAAACCCATGCAATCTTGACCAGAATTGGAGAGTGTACTCGTGACAACCTCAATAGTAGCTTGAGTATCCTATTAAGTCGTAGCAAATATACTACATACAATGGTATTGGTAGTTTTTCTCCCAAAATCAATGTTATCGATAATAATGCCCCTCTAGGTGACCATGAAGCCTAGAAATTTTTTTGAAGAGACCTCAAAGGCACATTTGGCCGAGTTAAGCTTCATGTTATACCTCCAGACTACCTCAATGGCTCCCCTCATGTGCTCAATGTGCTCTACAACTCGAAGGCTTTTGAAGAGCATGTTGTCCACGTACACTTCCATAGAATCGTCTATAAAATTCTTGACAATGTGGTTGACCAACCTTTGATAGGTCGCTACAGCATTCTTCAAAATGAAGGGCATGACCTCGTAAAAATACGTTCCTTCCTCGGTTATGAAGGAAGTATTCTCTTGGTCGGGCTCATCTATCATTATCTGGTAGTAGCTAGAGAATGCATCCATGAAAGTGAGTAGCTCTTACCCTGTCATTGTGTCTACCAAGATATCATTCCTAGACAGCGAAAAACAATCCTTTGGGCATGCCTTACTCAAGTCAGAGAAATCAACACATAGTCGGCACTTCTCGCTTGTCGTCCTCACCAATACCACATTCTCCAGCCACAATGGGTATTGCACTTCTCTGATGGATTTCGTATGGAGGAGATTCGTTACCTCCGCCTTTACGGCTCAGTTTTGCTCTAGGGCGAAGCTTATTCAGTTTTGCCTCACCGATTTATAGCTCGAGTCGACATTTGGGTCTATCCCACCCATGTTTGACTGTTTCCAAGCAAATATATCTTTGGTGGAGTGCAAAAACTCCATAAGCAGTAACTTTAAATCTTCCCTGAGCATTTTTCCAATGTAGGTAACTTGCTCAGGGTGATCTCCATTTGAATAGGCTCGAGATCCTCCACTGGTCGTAGGCATTCCTCCTCCTCCCTATGATCCAAGGATTCTATATGTAGAGCCCCTTGTTGATATTTTTCCTTAAGGAGGCCATATAACATTCTCAGGCTGGCGCTCGATATCCTCACACTTCTCCAAGTCCCGCCTTTGTAGGGAAGTGGAGCAAGAGGTGATATGATGACGACACGACCCTCATGGAATTGAGGCTAGGGTGGCCTAGAATGACGTTGTATGCCGAGGGGGAACTAGCACCAGAAAGTTAGTCATGACGGTGGTCTAGTATGGGGCCTGCCTAGCTGTGACTGGTACGACTATGGCTCCCAACAAATAAGCCTTCTCGCCAAAAAAATTGATTAACGGAGTAGTGATAGGCATCAGCTTCTCTCTTCCAATGTTTAACTTGTCAAAGTCAGTGGTAAAAATGATATTTGTCAAGCTGCCACTATCAATCATGACCCTCTTAATAGAGTAGTTAGCTATGGTCAGTGTAACTACAAATGGGTCATCATGGGGGTGCTGAACTCCCCCGAGGTCCTCATCTAAAAAAGTGGTTAGGGAATCCGTTTGGGATTTCTTCCCAGGATTTACTAACTTAACCTCTAGTTCGACTTTCATCTTTCGAGCATGGGCCCAACTAGCGGAGCTTCTCTCTCTACCCCTGGCAAATCCTCCAGTGATCACAACAATCTCTTCTAACGCCTGCTGTTGTGGTGCCTCCGCCCAATTAGGTTGCACCTCTTCCCTCTCTTCGCGCTTGTTCTCTTTGTACGTTCCATGGTGCCACTTCTGGGTAAGGTCCTCAATATGATCCTTGAGCACCTGGAAATCCTCAGTGTTGTGGCCATGAACTCGATGGAACCTGCAATATTTGTCCCTTGATCATTTACTGGGATGGGTTCACATCTTACCTGGTCACTTGAGGACTCTCTCATCTTGGATTTGGTATAGGATTCGCTCTACACAAGTATTCAATGGTGTATACCTTCTAGCTGGTTCATCTGTAGTGCGGGCTTCCAAGCAGTCTCTTGCACTCACATGTTAGGAACAACTTTTCTTTGGGCTGCTCCCACGTTCTCCTTGGTTTGCCTGATCTTGTTTCTTCCTTTTTTTCTCGTCGATCTTCCCTATTGTCCTCCTGGTTTTATCAAGTGTAGAGGGTATCCCCAGCATTCATGTAGCTATAAACTCTTGATACGAGCTTTGTCATGGGCAAAGGTGGGTCCTTATAGAGGGAAAAAAGAAACTGGGAGGACTAGAGACCTCCCATAAAGGCTGTGAGAGCAAATTTTTCATCCACATTATCAATCTGAAGAGATTTCATGGTGAAACGACTGTCATAGGCTTTAAGTGACTCGCTTTTAGCCTGCTTGATGTCGAGGAGATAGGTAGGTGGTCTTTGGTGGTCCCAGCCTCCGATGAAATATAAGATAAAGGAATTGATGAGCTCCCCAAATGTGTAGATTGTATTGGGCTTTAGTTTGTTAAACCAATGTCGTGTGGTTCCCTTGAGGGTTGTTGTGAAAGCCCGACAGATGATCTGGTCCGGAACATTACAGAGCATCATTAGAGACCTGTAGGTTTCTAAATGGTCCAGTGGGTCCTTGGTCCCATCGAAGCTCTCCATCGCTGGCACTTTTGAATCTTTCAAAAAGTGGATAATTAGATATATCTTGGGTGAAGGGTGACTTTGAGAGCTGTATCAGTGCCTCAATAGCTTCGGGAGCTTGAGCCCTCACTGTATTTATAACGTTCCTGAGCTTTTCATTGACCTCCTATAACTTTTGTTCTCATTGGTCATTAACCTGTGAGCGTATAACCTTGCTCTGACTCCGTTCTCCATTATGGCTATCTCCTTCATGCTTTTTGCCAATTTAAGCGTTTTAACTCTTCCACCATTTTTCTAACTTCTCGGCTCTCGCTGATTCGTTTTCTAGTGGTGTCTCCCTTCTTTGTTCCATTGGATGAGAACTCGTCCCCTAATAGGGGTGAGTCTGATCTACCATTGGCTCATGATGGCCATAGGATCTAAGGTTTATAGTATTGGAAATGTAATTTTTGTTCCCATAGACGGCGTTAACTTTAATCCCAAAATCTATTTCATTTACTGATGACGAAGGGGATAATGATCTGGCCACCTAGAACAATAATCTAGACGCCGGTAGTTAAAGCTCCTGCAAAACAAGTCGAGGGTCAGAAGGGCTCCCACGGTCGACCCTCCGATTATAAAGTCAGAAGGAGTAAAGAGAAAAAGTTGTATTAGGTCGTTAGTTTATTGCTTACTTGGGTGATACATGGCCTGCCCTTTTTGTAGGTTAAGCGATTGTACCGTAGGAAGAACTTCAACAATTATTTGAATAAAGTGGCGTTGGAAGTGGAACTGAAGCTGGCTCCTCGTTAGCATGGATATCTCGATTGGATTGATTTGGAGCTCGCCTTACCAAGTTGCAAAGCTTGCAAGCTAATTACCACAGTATTCTTTGAACTCTCTGGAAGTGTATTCGCCACCATTGTCTGTTCGGAGACATTTCAACTTCTTTCCCGTTTTCCACTCTACCATAGCATGGAACCTTTTGAAGCATTCGAGTACTTGGTCATTTGTCTTTAGGAAGTACACCCAACCTTCCGTGAAGCATCATCAATAAAAGTCAAAAAATATCTGTTTCTGCCTAATTATTCCACCTCCAGGGGACCGCAAACATCAGAGTGTACCAGACTTAACAACTTTGATCTCCTTTTCATAGAGGAACTGAACGAGACTCGATGGTGTTTACCAAACAAGCAATGTTCTCAAGGATTTAGAGCAACATCCTTGGCGATTGTGATGAGATCCTTCTTTGCTAAGGTAAACAATCATTTTTTCCTTATGTGACCGAGTCTCTAGTGCCACAGATTTGGTGAAGCCTCATTTTTCAACTGCATTAAGGCTATCTAAGCAAACTTTCACATGGGTCTTGTAAAGTGTGCCACAAATTTGTCCTCGAACGACAACCATGACACCTTTTGTGAGCTTCCATGTGTCATTGCCGAAGTGGTTATCGTAACTCTGTCTGTCAAGGGTTATACCAAAAAGTAGATTTAACCGAAGGTCAGGCACATGTCGAACATCCTTCAACACTAATGTACAACCAACATTTGTTTTTATTTGAATATCACCAATTCCCACGATCTTGGAAGAATTGGTGTTTTCCATCTTTACCGTACCAAAGTCCCCGACTTTGTACGTCGAGAAGAAATTAATGTGAGAAGTAGCGTGGTAAGAAGCTGCAGTATCTACAACCCACTCAGCATCATGGTTAGAAACATGAAGGCATGTCTCCTCATTGACAGAAAGAATGGCTACATCCCCTGATAAAGTGACTAGCGTCTCTCCGTCTTGTTTCTTCGGCTGATTACTGCCTTGGCCTTGCTCTCGTAGCAACTTGCGGCAGTTTTTCTTCATATGGCCCTGCATGCCACAATGGTAACACTTGTATGTGGGTCTTCCACCACTATTTGACCTCCCTGAATCTTGTGACCTTCCTCTACTTTTACTCCTCCCTCTTCCCTTGCCTCTACTACCTCCTTGTTGTCTATCCCTGCTCTCAGTGACGAGCACATTTGATTGGTCAATACCGGCATCATTTCTCCTTGCCTCCTCATTGAACAGGACATCCTTAACCATTGACATGGTAAGTTTGCCTCCTGGTGCCGAATTATTGAGAGAGACTACCAACGTCTCCCAGCTGTCTGGTAGAGAACTGAGAAGTAGGAGGGCTTGTTCTTCATCCCCCAGCTTCAATTCTACAGATGATAATTGATCTACTAGGATCTGAAACTCACTGGTGTGCTCAGAAATTGAAGTTCCATCTTTTAATTTCAGATTCACCAACCGCCTCATAAAAGAGATTTATTCCGAGCTGTCTTGGCCTGGTACATGTCTTGCAGCTTCTTCCAGAGAACAAAGGCATCAATCTCTTGTGCAACATGGTGGAATACACTGTGGTCAATCCATTGCCTGATTTTACCGATGGTGTTTCTATTTAGTTTCTTCCATTCTGTTTCTTTTGTAGGATCTGAATTTACACATTTTACCTCCAAGGGATCGTACAAGTCTTTATAGCTTAAGAGATCTTCCATCCGAGGTCTCCAAAGTGTATAATTGGAGGCAGTGAGTTTGATCATAGCTCCCGACGTTGATTCCTCCATGGACATTTTGTATATTTAGGCTCTAAATGTCTCGATCAAAAAATTTTGGAGCTGAATTTTGCAAAACGAAGTGCACCGTTGCGTTCGGAATGATTGAAATAGCTGGGAAAGAGTCCTGGTTCACCAAAAACGAAGCTAAAATGAGCTTAGAATTGGCTCGAAATTTTTTTGGTAAACCTAACGGAATATTCCGTTAAGCTTGATGGAATATGCTGACAGTGACAGAATATTCTCTGGATGGAATATTCTCTGAGAATATTCTTTGAAAATATTCTCTAGATGGAATATTCTTATATTCTTTGATTGAGATAGAATATTCTTTGGGAATATTCCGTTGTCTTCAACCTTCCTCCGGTCACCAGTCCAGCAAACTTTTCCCGCAAACTTCTCGGCTCCCACGAACTCTGGCAGCAACTCCGACGGCCGGCGAACTTTACAGCAAAATTCCAGCAAGGACCGTGAGAGAGCGTACGACGTTGGATTGATGCGAGACCAATGGGGGTCGACTCGTTTAGACGAGAGGAATCCAATGGTGCAGTCAGAATTTGATTTTGAGTTCATTTAGAACCCGTACGAACCAAAATAGTGAGTGGAAAAAATTTTCCGACGACCCAACCAAAGCTCTTATACCACTTGTTGGTGACCCAGGGCCAAAAAATCACATCTTACCTCATGGACCCTAAGTTTCTTCCATTCTGTTTCTTTTATAGGATCTGAATTTACACATTTTACCTCCAATGGATCGTACAAGTCTTTATAGCTCAAGAGATCTTCCATCCGAGGTCTCCAAAGTGTATAATTGGAGGCAGTGAGCTCCTGACGTTGATTCCTCCATGGACATTTTGTATATTTAGGCTCTAAATGTCTCGATCAAAAATTTTTGGGGCTGAATTTCGCAAAACGAAGTGCACCGTTGCGTTCGGAATGATTGAAATAGCTGGGAAAGAGTCATGATTCACCAAAAACGGAGCTACAATGAGCTTAGAGCTGTCGAAAGTTTTTTGGTAAACCTAACGGAATATTTCATTAAACTTGATGGAATATGTTGACAGTGACAGAATATTCTCTAGATGGAATATTCTTTGAAAATATTCTCTAAATGGAATATTCTTATATTTTTTGATTGAGATAGAATACTCCTTGGGAATATTCCGTTGTCCTCAACCTTCCGCCGGTCACCGGTCCTACAAACTTTTCCCGCGAACTTCCAGGCTCCCGCAAACTCTGGCAGCCGGCAAACTTTCCAGTAAAATTCCGACAAGGACCGTGAGAGAGTGTACGACATTGGATTGATGCGAGGCCAATGAGGTTCGACTCGTTTAGACGAGAGGAATCCAATGGTGCGGTCAGAATTTGATTTCGAGTTCATTTAGAACCCGTACAAACCAAAACAGTGAGTTGAAAAAAATTTACGACGACCCCAACCAAAGCTCTCATACTACTTGTTGGTGACCCCGGGCCAGAAAATCACATCTCAAACAATATAAACAAAGAGGAATTCTTTATTTCTCTCTCAAGAAATAAATACAAGAATTTTTCACAAGAAAACTCTCAAGACCTCTAAAGGATCTCTCTCTTTTTGTTTCTTCCTCGCCATTTTTTCGAATGAATTTTGGCTTTCATCAAGCTCTCTATCTATAGGGACTTTCTGGCCAAAAAAAAACAGAGGGCTCCCAAAAATTCCGGTGGAAAATTTTCCGGCTACGATTTTTCCGGCGACAATTTGGGATGAGGCTTGTGGATCCCTCATTACTGTCGTAGTTCCATAGGTGAGTAATGAACACCCAACACGGATTCACCAAGGATGGTCCTACTCTCTCCGCAATTTGCTCAACTCTGTCCATATGATTTCTTTGTTGATTTTTTTTTTTTTTTCTGTTTTTTGTTTTTTGTTTTTTAACTCTTTTTTTTCCTTTTTTTTTTTCCCTTGATATTTCAAGAGATCGACAATAGGAAAAGGTGGTGTTAAGAAATTACACCGAAGGAAAAAAGTTTTGCTATGAAATTACAGTGAAACAACAACAACAAGAACAAAAACTAAGTGTTAGTGCATTTACGAGAGACAAACAAAGAAACAGAAACTCTTACAGGCTTGAATGTACCTATAATATATATAGTTGAAGCAAGAACATACCATATAGGAAGAGACAACTTCTTCAATGTTTCTCCAGCAGATGTATATCAAGCAGAGGTGAGATATTGAGTAGTCAGCTACTTGATCGGGTTGCTCTCTAGTGCCTGGAAGTTGCTGTTAAGTGTTAAGCCAAACAAATTCCAATTGCATCAGACAACACAAGTTTTGAATCAAAAGAAGAAAGAAACTAAAGGAACGCCATTAATTCAAAGGATGAAAAAGTAGACAAAGCCCACTTTGTCCGACATTTTAAGTCAAATAGCATTTAATATGGGTATTGTAATTACTTGTGCTAATTAATATTGCTTTTTTGTTGATTAAGCAAAAAGAAATTGATAAGAAGACAATAGCAATGAAACTGTTACGATCCAGCATGTGATCTCTTGGGGACATTTCCCTCATAAAGTGGTTTCCAGGGGCACCTTTAATCTATAAGTTTGTAGTAATTGGTATCAAAACAAGCCACCATAATGAATATGGGATCAAACGTAACATAAGTTACAACTCTTTGTGATCGAGTCACACAAGGGACAAGTTATATAGGCTAGATTAAAATGCCTTGATGTTATGAATAAGTACGGTCTAAGTCATTGAATACTAATAAGTGAGTAAAACAATCAAAAAAAAATAAGTATTAGTGGATTAATGTCGATAGAGTGAGCCATGATAAAAGTTGGCCAGAAGTGTCAATTTTTAAGGACAAATTGTACCCATGGATTCATATCAAATACCAACCTTTATGCATAAATGGATGATTAAATCTAGTGATAGGGATTTGGATCTATACACTTTAAATTTCTTCAACGGTAGATCACCCTTGATGAATTTAAGTATGGGGTCTAATATACGATAATCTACCATTATAAAAATTTTAAAATGTAACTTGATCTGGCTTATAGAGGGCATGATTGTTTCACATGAGATTAAAACAAACGGCCAAACACAGTCAAAAGATATGGTGGCATCTGATCAGGACTGCAATTGATGAGACACATGCTGCATGGGACCAAAGAATATGACTTTGCAAACATTGGGTTAGTGGTGGTAGTTCTGGCCACATGTGCAGTGGGTGGTGGCAATAATTGTGTCGGCTATGGTGGTAGTGGTGGGACAGAATGGTGATAAATATAAAAATAAAAAATGTTATCTAAATTGTTTTTAAGGAAATATAAGTTTGTTTAAATAAGTTAAACCGAACAATATTTTTTTGATTCAAAGTACTTTTCATCATAAGTGTTGAAAATAAATTTTTTATAAGTCATCTCAACCACCATTTTAAGAGAATCAAGGGCGACCAATTTAGTTAGGCCTAATTGGTCAGGCTAACACAAAAATAAAAGTAAAATTTTGCGTTAATTGTATTTTTAGTCGCTAAATTTTGTTCTGTTTTGTCAATTTAGTCATCATTGTATTAATTTTGTTAATATCCTCATTAAAGTATTAAAACGGTCAATTAAGTTTTGGGCAAATGGTAGTTTGCACCCCAAAAGATTAAAAATTTCTCAATTTACACCCTCAAAGATCAATTATCTTAAATTGCACCCTCAATTAAATTAATTAGTAGCAATGTAGCCACAATCATAACATCCATTGCGATTTTCATCAAATTGACAGTCATGTGAGACGTACGTGAAAAGGGGAAGAGTCATAATCTAACAAAAATCATCACGTGCATTTCACATGGTTGTCAATTTGATGAAAATCGCAATCTCGACCATAACGTCCATGATGATTTTTATTAGATTTAAAAGGCACATGAGACGCACATGAAAAGGGGAGCGGCATAATCCGACAAAATTCATCACGTGCATCTAAAATGACTAACAATTTGATGAAAATAACAACGAACATTATGGTTGGGGTCACGTTGCTACTAATTAATTTAATTGATAGTGCAATTTAAAATAATTGATCTTTGGGGGTAAAAATTGACTTTTTTTAATATTTCAGGGTGCAAACTGTTATTTTCCTTTAAGTTTTTAATGGAAATAATCCCATTTTGGTCACTTGATACAGTCGAAAAGAATAACACATGGTCACTTCTATTAAAAAACTTAACGGATTGTTTGGTTAGAAACCATTTAAACACAGATTGAATATTTTATAGATTTTTTTTTTACCATTAATACTTTAGGGAAGTCCATCACGTGTTGGATAGTGAGTCTTGTTCCAAGTAATTCCAAAGCAAATAAAATACTTCTTTAATAAGAACTCTCATGTAAGATAAAGGCTTTCAATCTAATTTAAATCCCAACCAAACACTACCGAGTTCTTTGCCGCATGAATCTTCCAAATAGAATACAATTAGGGGAATTCAAAAACAAGCCATAATTAACACCTTCATTGCAAGTGAACAAAACTAAGAATTGAAAATAACTTAGAATTGTAAACAAAATGACATCAATATAAACGACAAAGAAGAATTGTTGTATGAAATTAAATTAAAAATCTGTCTGTTTGCTAGAGCATCTCTTTCGACCATGAGGCCAATTGGTGTTGACAACAGTAAGATGTAAGCTGGACTCTACAAATCATGAATAGTCTAAGTGTTGTTGAAGTGAATTTGGTCATAGTTTCAGGTGAACTTCTTTTGAGAAAATCAATTTGCACTTTTTTATCTTGTTCAAGTGAATTTGGGTATAAAAAATTATGACTAATTAATTGATTTAATGATATGATTTTATTGTAAACATTAAATTAATAACAAAACATAAATCCTACCTAATATCATGAATATCCTTGGCCCGTTATCTCCTCAATTTGGATTTCCGTATCTGTCTCTCCTCCTTTGACTTGCAAGTGAAAAAAGGGGTGGCAATGAATATCCTTCACCCCTTGTCTCCTCAATTTGGATTTCTATATCCGTCTCTCCTTCCTTTGACCTGTAGGTGCGAAAAGGAGTGGCCAACCCCAGCTTTCTCCTCAATTTGGATTTTCATATCCGTCTCTCCTTCCTTTGACTTGTAGGTGCGAAAGGGAGTGGCCAACCCCAGCTTTCTAACATCAATGTAATCTCTGTGGTAGACATCCTTTCAATGTTTGATATGATCTACAATCAATTTAATAGTTATAGGGAATTAGATCAACACATTTACATTAATCTCATACAAAGACACAGTAGTATTATATGTCTCTATACATTTTCCTTCCTTTCACTTTTTCATTCATACCAAACATTAAAAAAAAAAATCAATCCTTAGTTTTTACTTATATTTTTTATCTTCTATCTTTTCATCTATCCTACCAAACAAAGCATTAGAGACATAATCACACTCAATCCAACCGACAGTGATGGGCCACTATTGGCTTAGGGAGGCACATGCCCACCCTCAAAATTTTTTTCCAAACATTACTTTTGTATGTATTAAATATTTCTTGAACATATTTCTTGGAATCCACAAGATCATATTTACCATTTGCAACTAATTTGCCTTTTATGAAATAGAAGAAATAGTTTGATCTATCATAAATATATTGCATTAATTAAAATTAGATTAATTAAAAAAATTAAATACCTTTTCAATGACTTTTGAGAAAAAAAATGTGTACAATATGTGGAGAGAGTGTGAAAATGTAGGAGATAGGTTTTTTTTACTTTATTAGGTAAAAAAAATTATGGGCATGTGAAACGAGAATATGAGAGAGAGAAGATAGGTGATTAGGGGTAATATAAATATACTAGTTATTGCCTGTGCATGAAGGCACAGTGTAATAAAAATAGTAAACAATAAACATATTTGTATTCATATCTAAAATCAAATCACAAACATAAAGAAGAGATAAAAGAATTTAAATATCGGTTTGTAGTGGGGGTGAGAGGTGGTGGGCGGCAGTGGTGGTGGTAAGAGACGGTGATGGTTGTGGTGGGTGGCCATGACTATGGTGGCGGCGATGGCGGTGGTGGTGGTGGTGGCGGCGGTGGTGGCAGTGGCGATGGTGGTGGTGGTGGGGGTGGAGGTAGTGGTTGGGCGGTTTCAAACACTATTATTTTTTTTAAAGTATTTATGAGAAATAATTTCTAGAAGTACTTTTAAAAAATCACTTCAAACACACCCTTAGGGCCCTATTTTTTCTATTAAATTTAGGGTGTTTATATTAGCCGTTAGATTAACTTTAAAATAAAATTTAAAGCAATCTCAACCGCGAATAGCAAAAGTCATTTTGTTTATCTTTTGAGATTAGAATTATAAGCTACTTTATTATATAGATTATTTATAGAAATTGATATTAATTAATAGATGGAAAAAAAAAGTGGGTGGAGTTATCCGTTAGCTATAGAACTTTAGAAAGAGTGATTTGGTTGTAATTGACCGTTCACTGTAGACTTGACCGATAATTATAAAATTTTGGAAGGAGTAGTTTTGGTGGAGCTGACGGTTAGATATAAAATTTTGAAAAGAATGATAGATAAAAAGTCATAATTAATTTGGGGGAAAATTGTAAAAAGTACACAAAATTATATTTAATTATTAAAAAATACATAACTCTTAATGTTAGGCAATTAAATCTTTATTTTTAGAACTTATTATGTCTAAGTACACAATTTAAATTTTTGTGATTTTCTTTTGACATATTTTCCCTCATATATATATATATAGAAAAATAAAAACTCATAATAAATCTTCTCCATTTTTTTAGATATACGTTTCAAAAATTTTGGAAACTTTTAAAATTTGACAATTAAAATTAAGAAATTTTAATTATCTTATCTTAGAAAGTACTGAAATTAAAAAATTTTAATTTTACATTAGATTTAATTTAGTAACGTATATATGTGTTAATATAGTGTATCAAAAACAATGTAAGAGTAATACTAACTAGGGTTTAAAGATTACACATATTTAAAATGTATCAATATAGTGTATCAAAACAATGTAAGAGTAGTAGTTTGATCAAAAAAAATGTAATAGTAGAAATTAGGCTTCATAATGTGAATTCGAAGTATTATATATATATATTAACACATATATACGTATATATTAACACATATATACGTACCAAATTAAATATAAAATCAAAATTCTTTAATTTTAGTTGTCGAATTTTAAAAGTTTTCAAAAATTTTGAAAAATGTCATTAAAAAAATAAAAAGGATTTATTATGAGTTTTAATTTTCCTAAATTTTAGATATTTGTTTTATTAGAACTCCTATATATATAAATGTGGATTTTTTCCAAAATTTTTTTTGGGAAATTTATTTACAATAAAAGGGTATTCAAGTTTTTTTCTGTCTTAAGTAATTTTTTTTACAAAATATTTTTTTATGTTTTTTGACAATTAAATTTAATTTCGTGTATCAGTTTCCAAAAATCCCTTAATTTGGACTTTCATCTTTAAATCGGTTTGGCCACATTCAATAAATGGTATATATTTGAGGCCCCTCAGTTTTTTGAGATCCGTCCATTTTAGTGGTTAAGGGTCTGGGCCGGCCCTGACTAGTAGACCCCACTTCTAATTTTATTGTATTTTCTTACGAACAATAATGGTGCTGTACAGTAACTTACAGAGTTGTCAAAAATTATTAAAAACATATGGAACCCACCTTCTTGCTTTCACTTTTTTTTTTCTTCCTTTGACCACCGACGGAACCAATAATTACAATAATCACACTTGGTTACTTTCTCCACACTTCGCTTTAGATTTGGTGAGAGGTATACCCTCAACAAGTTTTTTTTGCGCGTCTTATCTCAAAGCTTTAGAGGTTAAAAGTCTACAAGATCAACACCTTATAAACATATTGTTAATGAATGAGATTTTTTAAAAATTTTACTATTATTTTATTTTTATATTTTATTATCACTACTATAATCATCCCACCACTACAACTATCACCGTCAACCACTATTACCACCCAAACCACTACTACCACCCAAACCACCACCACCACTACTGCCACAAACTATCACCACCCTGTCACCACCAACCACTACCATCACTTACCTTCGCCACCAACCACCCACCACCATTACCATCACTTAGGTGTGTCCATGAGTTAGGCCGGGTTAGGCTCGTGAAATTTTTTCTGGATCGAACCTAGGTAGGGTAGGCCCAAACTCTTACCCGGGCAAATTATTGGGCAGCAGAACTTGACTTCAAGTAGGAGTAGATTACCCACAACCCAATTCATTACTCACTAGACGGCCCTTGTGGACTAGCTTTATATATATATATATATAATTTCATTTAAAAAATTTTCAACTTAATATTTTTATAAATTATATTTTTGAATTAAAATTGAAGTCAAAATATACAAAAAATAAATAATAAATAATTTTATTTATGAATAGGAGAGGAACCTAACTTTTTTTTTTTTTTTTTTCAATTGAGTATTGAGTGCACCTAATTTCTTTTTAGAGACATTGTCATCAAACTTTCAACGTTCTAATAGTCAATTTGTTTTCAAACAAATGGGCAGAAGGGCGGGCTTTTAGGATAGGTTTTTGTTGGCAGGCTCACGAACCAGGTTTTAGGCCGGGTGATGGGTTTGAAGACAAGCTCAAACCCTTTTTTTAAAAGATATTGGGCTCGGACATGCCAATTATCGAGCCATGGACACCCCTTCTAGGACCGCCCCAACAATATGAAAAAAATAAGAGCATGGGCTTTAGGCCCCATAATTTTAATTGCATTACTAGCCCACAAAAAAAAAAATTAAATCCATTAAATTTTAAGCCCTAAAAAGGCCCAAAAAAATTAAGTCCAATCAAAATTTTTATTGCAATAATTTGAGTTCATTATCCAATTCATAATATTAAAAACTTAGAAATTAAAAAAATAAAAAAATACTCAAAAGTCAACTCGTATTTACTCTCATTCTCTCTATCTATCTCTTTCTCTCTCTCCGGTAAAAAAAACAGAAATAAAAATTGAAATTAAACACTCTCTCTCCCTCTCAGTGGTAAAAAATAAAGTAAAAGTTGAAACCTCTTTCTTGGCAACAATAGCACCTCTTTTTTCTGTCTCCCTCACACACAAAAAATTAAAAATAAATTATTTTTTTAGAAAACTAATACTAAAAATAAAAAAAAAAAAACCCTCATTTAATATTTTCACATTAGACCTCAAATTATCTTGAACCGCCACTGACCCCTACCATCTCCACCACCACCCCTGCCACAAATCGCCACCACCACCACAGCTACCGTCGCCGCCCCATCTCCACCCACCACCATCCCCAAAAACCATCATCACCACCATTGCCACACACCAACCACCCAAAACAATGAAAACCTAAGTGAACTCAAAAATATAGAAAAAAATATAAACAATGAAGTTTAATATAATGAAACTCTTAGTTCACAAAATAGTGAAAAATTAGCTCACCACCCACCATCACCGCCAATCACCATTACTGCCAACCACCTCCACCCACCACCCAAAACAGTGAAAAATACTAGTTTCACCTGTTGCCAACCACCCACCACCATAATCCCCCATCACCAAACCCACCACCACCACCCACCATCACCAGACGAACTCCTCTTCCGCCACTCACCACCCAAAATAGTGAAAAACTAGTGAACTCAAAAATATTTTAAAAAATATAAACAATGAACTCTAATATAATAAAACCTTAAGTTAACAAATTTTTCATATATAGTAAATTTTAATATAATAAAACTCTTAGTTCATAAAATTTCACAAAAAATGAAATTTAATAGAATGAAACTTATAGTTCATTATCCAAAAATTTCACTGTTTGTTCAACATTTATATTTTAAATAAAAATTTATTTTTTCTTTCTTTTTTGTAGTTAGCAATCTAAAACTAAAGTAAATTGAAGAAAATAAGAGATAGGTAAGTTTAGATTAGTAGAGTTGTTTGACATTAGGGTGTGTGTATGTTGAATTGTTTGATTTTGGGGACCGTGAAGAGAATATGATTTTTTTTAGTAAAAAAAAAATTTGGATGAATTTTATACCATTTTATCAAAGTAAATAAAAATTAGATTACTCTTGATCATTATTGTGCTTTGATAAATTGAGAATTCAACTTTCTATGTGTCATATTAGATCGATCCAGTTGCATATGTATTTGTAGGCAAGAGTTAATGAAAATAAGAGAGATGTAAGTTTGGATTAATGGGATTGTTTGACATTGGAGAATGTGTAGGTTGAATTCTTTGACATTAGGGGCCGCAAAGAAAAAATGATATTTTTTGAGTGGAAAAAAAATTAGATAATTTTATGTGCACCAAATCAACTGCAGTGTAAGTGATTTGGTGTACGTTTTGGTGCATATTTTGGTGCACATAGTATTGCTAAAAAAAATTAGGATGAATTTTGTACCATTGAATCAAAGTAAATTAAAATTTAATTATGCTTGACCATTATTATTTTTTTATAAATTGATAATTCAACTTTTTATATGTGATAATCGATCGATTTCAATTGTATACGTATTTATAGGCAAAAGTTAATGTTGTCTCAGCAATTTCTCATTTTGGTAGAGTGAATGGAAAACAGAAGTGATACACTTTTTATCTTTGAAATGAAAAATCTCTAGTTTGTTCTTTTGATTTTGGCAAGAAGATTGGAAAATATAAAAGATTTTTTTTTTTTTTTGTATTTTGTATATGTATCAAAAAAGTGGAAGAAATAAAAAAATATAGATGCATATTTTATCATTGTGTCTATATATGGAATTTAATATATACATGATTTAGAATAGAAAAATATATAGGTAAAATATAATTTAATACACATAATTAATATTCTATCTAATTTTTCTCTCAATTTTAAAAGGACAAATTTTGGTTAGTCGTAAGGGAGATTAATTCTTTCACTTTTCGTCTTTCTCATTTCTTTCCTCACTAAGCATGATGATAAATCTATATCCTTTCAATTTTTTACTTTTTTTCACTTGATCATCCTTTTATTTTTTTTATTGTAGCAAAAAAAAAAAAAAAAAAAAAAAAACCATAAGTGGCTAATATGATTTCCTTTTGTCAGCATCACAGCACCTGTAATACCCCATAGTCCTCTTAAATTTGAGGAAGACAAATTTGCTGGTTTCAGGTAAGTTGATTAGCGCTTTTAACTTGCACTTGAGAAAAGTTGTGTTTTTAATGATTAACATGGGTGATTTCAAACGGTACCCATATATATATATATATATGATACCGTACTTCTAAATTTTATTACTTTAATAGATGTTTTTATAATTTTTGTGGATTATTTTATAGCAAAAAAAATTTAAAACTTTATTAGGTGATTTACCACTTTTTTAGGTATTTTTACCACAAAAGTGATAAAAATAGTCATCACAAGTCACAATAATGATAAAAATATTCATAAAAATGATAAAAATACCTACAAAAATAATAACTCTAATAAGTTATAATTTTATCTTTAAAAATCAATTAAAGGTTAATTATCAATTTTTAAAAATCAAATTACACCTTTTGAATACCAAGTTAAAATTTACCCCAATAAGTTATAACTTTATTTTCAAAAATCATAACTTTTAATATAATATTAAAATTATATTTCGGTACAGTAGTGCTATACATGTAGTCATACTCAGGGGCGAAGCTACACGTATCGGGCTGGGGCAATTTCCCCCACTGAATTTTGAGGAACAGTCAAGGTACTGTTATAGATTACAAATTTTAAAGAATGTTTCCCCCAATAAATTCAAAAGTTCATATATTGCCCCCATAAATTCTTAGAAATTTGTAAAGTGGCCCTTGTTGTTTCTGTTTTTTGTAAATCATTGGTCCACTCGCTCCCTTAATCTACCAAGACATATATGTTAATTGAGTAAAACAGATGTAAAATACCCTAACACATACACATTGACGAAAGGCAAGACCTCTATTATTTAATACACTTTATTTTTTTAAGAATTAATTGTATAGTTGCCTCTAATTGTTTTTTGTTAAGTTAGTGACCCGTAACACAGTAACACAATTAAATGCTAATTAAAATATGCTAACCCAAAATTATTTATACATTTTTGGAAAAATTAATTTCTGAAATAGATTAGAAGAAAATTGGTGAGAAATTTCATCATAAAATTGTCCAATTATATATGATTCTTGAGATTTGTAACAATGGTGTTGTGTGGCACTTTCATCTATGATGGAGTGAAAATATACTATGGAAAAAAATTATTGTTTTTATTTGTTCATATTTTGTTAATGCTGAATTGGTATTAATCTCTTGATTTTCACATAGTAGTTAAGTCTTAGATCTTAATATTTTTCTTATATTTTATCTCAAGAATTCTTTATTTAAAAATAACACTCAATTCAATCGTTATTAATGAGGATTCGAAAAAGATTTTTTCTCTACCAGTTGGTTAAGTTTTTTGCCCATATTTTTGCTCCCACTAAGATATAATCCTAGCTCCACCCCTGATCATACTCGTGTTGTTATTGGTGCAGCTCATTAATTCTCTTTTTACTTTTTTTTTTCAGGCAATTTATGCATGCGTTTTTATTTAAGGAAATCTCATGCAATTTATTAGATCAGCAAATCTTCTTGGGCTCCCAGCCATTTTTGTCAAGTGATATCCTATGTTAATGTTAGACAACAAAACGTTTGACAATGTTTGATTCACATTGAACCGTCTTCAACCGTCATTGATTCTACGTTGAACCATCTGCAACCGTCGATTCATGATGTCACGTTTATTCGTTATCTGAAATCCATGAAGACCTTTTCTCTTACCTGTCTTATCTCCCTTGGACCTTCTTTGGCTTAATTCTAGCCGTTGGATCTTGCCATGTGTCGTTCTTAGATTTTTTAATATTTGGGTGTAGACACAAGGATAAGGATTTAAAGATTTCGATTGTTAAAGAACCCTATGTCAAACAATTTATTTGATTCACTTGTGGAGAACATGATCACTATAGTGCACATTGCTCATACTCTATGGATGTCAAACAAAAAGCTCACTCACCTATTAAACCAATCCAAGCCTTTAAATAATTAAGTGTTAAACCTTACAAAGCTTATGGGTAGGTTTAGTGAGTCCAAGCTTGGGAATTCTTTGCTAGCAAACGGCTCACTAGCTAGGATGAAAAAGACTCCTTCTACTCCCAAGATAAAAATTTATCTAGAGACTATTGGAGAAAAGAAAGTGAGTCCTCCACTCATTCCCTGACCAAACTCGAGAGATTAGAAGAAAAACAAGTGTTGGTGCGGATTGAGGACCTAAAAAAGCTCACCGACTCTCCTAAATTGGGAGTCTCGAGAGCTATCAAAGTGGTTGAGTCACCTAAGAAATAAGTTAGTTAAGAGTGTGGACCTAGGTACATATACGTTGCACCTAGGTTCATGCATTGTAAATATTTTTTTCTTATTTATTTATCTTGTTTGTCATTATAAAAACATAAAAAATAAAAATAGGAAAATCCAAAAAGCAGTTTTGATGTATAATCAGACATATTTTTAGGATTAAGTTGTAGTTGCTTTTGATGTCTAATAGGACATATTTTTAGGATTAAGTTGTAGTTGCTTTTTTTTTTCCTTTTCCTTTATTGATGTATAGGGAGTTTTTTCTTTTATCAATCAGGAATGTCATCAGAGGAAATCAATTGTCTGGCCATGTGGACTCATGTCCTGAACTTATTCACCATGGTTAAGTTATTTTTCTAACTGCTCAATGAAAATTAAAGTTTGCATGTTGTGGTGCATATACATTGCACCTAGGTTCATGCATTGTAAACATTTTTTTTCTTATTTATTTATCTTGTTTTTCATTTTGAAAAACACAAAAAATAAAAATTAGAAAATTCAAAAAGAGTTTTGATGTCTACGTGAATAATTTTAAATTTCTTTTATGTTTATCAGTTGTTACAATCTATATTTATGGTTCGTGTGTGTATATATTACTAATATATCTTGTCTAACTAAAACAAATAACTAAATAACTTTTTTTCTCCAAATCACACATCTCCCTAAAATTAAAGATTTCAATTCTACGGTCAAGTAACTATTAAATTTTTAATTGTTTTTAATACGCCATATTATATATGAATATAATGTTTATGCAGTACTAAATCTTTTATTTTTAGATTAGGAATGGAATGTGTAACATATATAGATAGAGATAGAAATCGATACATATGAAAGACTACAAAAGTGAAAAGACTTTAGAAATCATAGAGTCTAGAAGATAGGTCAAATAGGATATTGAATGACTATGTAAGTTAACAAAGTAGTTAAGAAAAAGTTAGAGGAAAAAAATAAGATCAAAACACATGTTAGGAGATAACTGATTTTAAAATATTGATTATAGAGAAAATAAAAAATTAAAAGTTTACATGTATTTATAGGTAGTGTATATATATATATAATAAAGTAGAACGATTTTGAATTTTGGAGACAAAGAGTGGTCCAAATCGTTTCGTGACCAAAAAAGACATCATCCAACGGACGACGATATCTTAAACTGTCTCGAGTTATTGACGTCTCAAATCGTTTCGATCCGACGTACCACATTTACCGTAATCAATTAAAAAATTTACTTTCCGAAATTGATTGTCTAAAATTTTTACTTTCATTAACTGTCCAGCCTAATTTTCCTAATATCTTTGGTCTTATCCTCTCTCTTTCTCTCTCCGAAATCCTTTGCCTAATTTATTTCTCGATTTTTGCTTTCTATAGCTACTGTTTCTCTCCCCCTTTCCCCATCTCTCTCTCTCCCCGAAATTTCATTCCCTAATTTCCCACCCAACTCATAGCTTCCCAAAATCATACTCAAGATCCCCTAAAATTAGCTTTCCAAACTTGATGCAAATCTCATAAAAAACACACCCAATTTATGCCCTAATGGTTTCCCAAAATCAGAGTCAAGAACCCTTCAGCCGCTTCGCATGGTCTCCCTCCCTGCATGCTTAGGTCTCTCTCCCTTCAGTAGCTGTTACCTCCTTCTCCCTAGGTATGTCTTCCTTCCCTCCAGCTCGCTGCTCCCCCCAACGTCCCCCCCCCCCCCCCCCCCCTCTATCGATCTACACAAAAATTGTCTTGCGTGTTTTATGGGTATTGCAAATATTGCTGAGTTAATTTTTGATTGATTGGGAATATGGATTAATTTGTGGTATGGTTGGATTATCTTTTTTGGCTGTTCTACTGTTTTTTTTTTTTTTTCTATTTTTGAGATGATGTCTTTTTTATTTGGGGAGATGTGTTCTGTTTTTTTTTTTTAACAGACATGTTCTGTTTTTTTTTTTTTTTTTCTGTTTTGATGATGACCATGCTCACTCAAACCATAGTTGTAAGCAAACAATTATGTTGAATTCATATATAAACATGAATCATATAAATTCAATATTTAGTGAGCAACACAAAACAACAATATTTACTAAATAATCCAAATATAAATGCCCGAGAAAAATGATACAAAATTACAAACGAGAGAAACGATACAAAATTATAAGCAATACTATGAACACGAATCATACAAATTCAATATTTAGTGAACAACACGAAGCAACAATCTTTACTAGATATTTCAATACTAAATAACGTTTAGTTTAAGAAAATATACTAAGAATATAAATAACCGAGAAGAATGATATAAAATTAAAAGTACTATTATAAACTCGAATCATACAAATTCAATAGTCAATTTTGTTTTTTCCATAATCAATAAAAAAAAGTATAACTTGCAAAAAATTTAATTTAACAAAGAAAATATGCTTAACATGTAAAATATGCAAGATTAAATTCAAGTTATTGGGCAACTCAGATATCAAAAGATATATTAAAGAAAATATGCTTAACATTTAAAATATACAAGATTAAATTCATATACAAACACGAATCATACAAATTCAATATTTAGTGAACAACACAAAGCAACAATATTTACTAAATAATCCAAATCTAAATACCCGAGAAAAATGATACAAAATTACAAACGAGAGAAACGATACAAAATTATAAGCAATACTATGAACATGAATCATACAAATTCAATATTTAGTGAACAACACGAAGCAACAATCTTTATTAAATAATCCAATACTAAATAACGTTTAGTTTAAGAAAATATACTAAGAATATAAATAACCGGAAAGAATGATATAAAATTAAAAGCATTACTATAAACTTGAAATATTAGAGGACTCATTTTGTTCGTCGTTTACTACAATGTTGTATTTTACTTTACATTTATGTATGAGCAAATATTTGTAACTAATTTACGAGTAACACCGTGCCTTCAGGCACGGGCAATTGCTAGTATACTTATAAATGTCAATATATGTGAAAAACTTTTGATTTTTTTTTTTTATCCCTAATAATTATTATAAAGTCAATTATACTGACACATGTTCTTATTAATGTTATTCTTTTCCCTTTCATGTCTTATTAGCCTACATATTTCATTTGAACCAAAACTCTTCTTATGAGTTAGTATTAAGTCTTTATTTATTTACTTATTCTATAGAGTTAAATCTTTAATTACAATTATAACTTTGAGAACTCCAATGAGTGTATAATACAGGTACATAAATAATATGAACAAGAATTTTATTAACATATAATTGACAGATTAGATTCTACGGTCAAATATATTTTATATATACTTGATTTTTGGCTATTCAATACTATCATAATATTAATATAAATAATAGTATTACAAAGGAAATTTCTAACGGGATCGTAGAGATACCTAAAAATGACAGATTATGTACTCCAAGAGAGATAGAATAGATCAATAACTAAATTAAAATAAGAATTAATTATTTGACATATAATTTATTGTTCAATTTTAATTACAAATATAAGTTAATTTTTTATAAAAAAAAATTATTATTATTTAAATATGTTCACGTGCAAATAAATGTCAGTATTTGTGAAAATTTTTAATTTTTAATTTTTAATTTTATCCTTAATTATTATTATAAAATCAATTATACTCACATATTTGTTTTCATCCAATTTTTAATGTTTTCTATAGCTATTAGACTTTTTAAAATTCTTTTAGACTCTTTTATTAATAATATTTGACTTCTAAATCATTTTGAACTCATTTATTGGTAGTACACTTACATATAATTTATATATCTATATTTATTTATATAAAAAATAAAATACATTTATATTATTTTATTATATACATATTGTTGACAAATTGAATTTTATTGTCAAATATATGTCACATTTAATTTTTTTTATATGTAACAATATGATAAAATATATTATTATACAAACTATTCAGATATATAAATACTTAAGAATGACAATTTTACAATAAAACTTCAATATAAACAAAAGAGAAAATGTTTAAAGAAGTCAGAAAGATGCCTAAAATTTGACAAATTAAGTACTCAAATAAGAGTAGAGTAGATCAATAATTAGGTTTTGTAATAATTAACGTAAAATTTAATTGTTTGACAAAATTTATTATTCAAATAAATTATAAATACGAATTATTTATTTTATAAAAATTATTATTTAAATATATTCACGTGTGTTGCACGTCATGCATTACTAGAGTAAAGTCCATATAGATCTAAAGAGTAATGTCAAACCCACTAAAATATGAGACCAATTATAAAGTATAAATGATGTGGCAGTTGACATGATAAAAAAATTTAAGTATTAAATTAATAAAAATGAGATAAAAATTATCATTATTTTAGTACAACATCATTTGGCTTTTAGATTTGATCCATAGTTTGGTTATTTTAGTAGGAATTAATAATTTATGCCTATCCGGGTCCTGGGCAATCAATAACGTGATGGCGCCTGGTCAGTTGGATGACGAATAAAATCTAATGCTAGACTTTAGTTAAAAAGTAATAGGGAAAATTTTATTTACACTTCCTCTAGTTAGGTCTAAATTCAATGACACCCCTTTCCGATTCTGAAACTTCACTACACCCCCTTCTAGTTCATACTTTCAAATCAAAGATACCACCTTAACGATAATTTTTAACTCAACTAGTATAAAAAGTAACGATTTGACTATAAATTTTTTAAAAATGTCAAAACTACTTTTTCGTATGTAAATGTACTAAAATGCCCTCAACTCTTTTCTCATTATATATATCATACCTTTTGTTGTTTGTGAAAGTCCAAAACGATTTGGGGTTTTTGGAAGATATAGGGGACGAAAACCAGCCATTATTCTACAACTCATTCTCCATAGTGATCGATCACTACCTAAGTTGGTTAAAAAAAAAAAAAATTCTTGCAGATTTGTAAATGTTTTCCATGCAGTTTTATTTTTATTTTATTTTTTCATGCAGATATTTTTAAGTTTTTTAATGCAATTTTTTTTTTTAATTTTTTTCATGAAGTTTTTTTAATTTTTTTCATGCAAATAGCTTTAATTTTTTTTATGCAAATTTTTTTAAATTTTTTACATCCAAAACACCAGTTAGACTTTGATGGCATGTTTGTTTCAAGGATTAGATTTAGGTGGTATTGAAAATGATATTCATTCCACTCCTACCCAATGAGATACTATATCCGGTGTTAAACTTTTATCTCATCCTTCCCCTTATTTGTTTGTTACAAAAATTATTTGTGTGATACCTACCTAAAGAGGTGTGTCAGATGAACTATTCAATGTAAAAAGACAATTGTGACCTTATAATCCAAAGCAATTCATGCCCTTATTTGTTTGTACAACCACCTGTGCATGACAGAAACCAAAAGCCTTTTTTTTTTTTTTCGTTCCACGTGGTTTGCATGCACTGTTGAACCTGTCTCCCAGGTAACACACACACACACACACACACACACACACACACACAGACGAACATATCCTACACACAAAAAAATTCCAGCAACATTTCACTTTCCTGCAAAATACCAGCAACAACGGAATTCCAGCATACATATTTCCAACAAAATTCCAGCACTTCTGAATCTGTATTCCAGCATTACACTGTCATTCCCTTTTAAAAAAAAACAAAATGAATGCACATCACAACAACATATATACCAGCATTCACAGTGGCTAGAGAGATACCAACTTTCAGAGTGGCTAGGAAGATACCAGCGTTTAGAGTGGCTAGGGTTTCACCATGGGTAGGGTTTGATCATCGTTGAGGGAGGCGATTGATGGTTTCAGCGGCTTGAGGGAGGCAACTGATGGTTTCATCGAGTGGCTAGGGTTTGTTGGTAGAAAGTTGACTATTATATGGGGATACTATACATGAGGGCATTTGTGTCATTTTATTGTCTCATACCATAGTTCATTTGTACCGGTAAGATAATACCACCGGGTAGGTGGTATTCATTAATACCATATACAAGGCATTTAGGACATTGTTCAAATCGGGTCGGTATTACGACCTGGAAAATAGTACTGGGTGTAAAATACTAAACAAACAAGATATTAGGTAGGCCCCACGTACTATTTCCTTCTATTCCACCCTATAATACCATCTAATATTTGAAACAAACATGCCCTTAAGTCATTAAGTCCATTTTCTTATAAGTTGTTGAGTAAGAGGTACACTTTTTAGTTTCTTATATTACCTAAGTTCTCTATGTGGTATATTTTTTGTTGTTCGTTATAAATTACAGGGTTTTAAATTTATTTTATAGTTAAAAATATTTTTTCTATAATAAAATTACAATCGATAAATTCAATGTCAAAATTCTATCAATTTCTAACTTCTTAACTATTGTCTGTGCCCCACAACGTTGCCTGACCACTATTCATACATCACCCTTCATATATAAAATTTAAATATTATTTGATAAAATTTAATATTAATTAAATAAATTTGGTCTTACTATGATAAATTTAAATATTAATTTAGTTTTAATTTAATAAAATTAAATATTAATTTAGTGTTGATTTGATAAAATTTAATATTAATTGAATAAATTTAAATGTTGTTTTAATAAAATTGAATGTTTATTTGGTGTTAAATTAAATCACTGACATTAATTTGAAAAGGTTAAATGTTAAATTAATAGAATTTAATATTCTATTTAATATTTTAATTTTAATTTAATAAAATTAAATGTCAATTTGGTGTTGATTTGATGAAATTAAATAATAATTTAATGTTAAATTAAAGAAATAATATTAATTTGATGAAATAAAATATTAAATTAATATAACTAAATGCTAATTTAATAAAATTAAATATCAATTTGTGTTGATTTGATAAGATGGAATGTTAATTTAGTTTAAATTAAATAAATGACATTAATTTCATAAAATTAAATATTAAATTGATGAATCTAAAAGTTAATTTAATAGAACTAAAAGGAAGTGCATTGAAATTTTAAAACCAGAAGGGGATATTGTTAAAGATACATCTATTTACAGGGGATATCGTTGAAGTTATGTCTATTTATAAGGGGTGTTGTTGAAGTTTTACAAGGGGTGTGATTAAAATTTATTCTATAAAATATTCAGGGGTATTTTTGTAAATTAATAATCGTCGTTAACGCTGTAATTCAACAAACACTGACAGAGGGTGACAGTAAAATTTTAGAATCCGGAAGAGGTGTCATTGAATTTAAACCTAATTACAGGAGGTGTGGATGAAATTTTCCCAAAATAATAATGTTAGACTGATTAGAAAATGATATAAAGAAATAAAGACTAAATGATATGACAATTAATACGACACGTAAATATTGAATACTAAATGAATAAGTTGGACTAAGAGGATCATTACTGGTAAATATGTATTTTCTCTTTTTTCGTTCAATAAAAATATTGCACGTATAAAATTTTAGAAAAAATTTCATCCACACCTCCTCTAATTAGATCTGAATTCAATTATACTATCTCTCGATCTGAAACTTCATTGTCACCTCCTATCAGTGTTTGTCGAGTTACAGCGTTAACGACAATTATTAATTTACAGAAATACCCTCTGAATATTTTATAAGGTAAATTTTATCCACACCCTTTGTAAATAGATATAACTTCAACGATGCCCCCTATAAATAGACATATTTTTAACAATACCTCGCTCGATTCGAAATTTCAATACATTCTCTTTTAGTTCTATTATATTAACCTTTAGGTTCATCAATTTAATATTTAATTTTATCAAATTAATATAATTTATTTAATTTAAACTAAATTAACATTCCATCTCATCAAATCAATACAAATTGATATTTAATTTTATCAAATTAGCATTTAGTTATATTAATTTAATATTTTATTTCATCAAATTAATATTATTTCTTTAATTTAACATTAAATTATTATTTAAATTCATCAAATCAATTCCAAAATTGAAATTTAATTTTATTAAATTAAAATTTAATATATTAAATAGAACATCAAATTCCATTAATTTAACATTTAACCTTATCAAATTAATGTAAGTTATTTAATTTAACACCAAATGAACATTCAATTTCATTAAAACAACATTTAAATTTATTTAATTAATATTAAATTTTATCAAATTAACACTGAATATAAATATTAAATTAACACCAAAAAATTTAGTCAAATTAAAACCAAATTTTGTTCAATTATTATTAAATTTTATCAAATAATATTTAAAATTTATATATGAAGGGTGATGTGTAAAGAGTGGTCAGGTAACACTGCGGAGAACAAACGATAGTACAGGAGTTAGAAATGGATGTGATTTTGACATAGACTTTATCGATTGTAATTTTTATTATAGAAAAATTATTTTTAACTATTGAAATTGTAAAAACTTGATTATGTAACCAAATGATTGATAATATGATTGCTAATGTTATAACAAAGTTATCATGCAATGCTTTAAAATGATAAAAATTCATTGGGATAATATAATGATAGAAATCACGCTTATGTCAAACTCCTCATCCCCTATGTCTCTACCTCCACCAACAGTTAAAGAAGATATCAATCCTGTAATAATACGTCACAACATATTGACATAACTAAATGGAAGAAAAAAAAAATAAAAAAAAGTGCATGACCAAAATTAAAAAAATTTGCATGAAATTTTTTTTTAAATCTATATGAAAAAAATTAAAAATATCTGCACGGAAAAAAATTAAAAAAAAACTACAAGAAAAAATTTTAAAAAATTTTGCATGAAAAAAATTAAAACTATCTGCATGAAAAAAAAATTAAAAAGAAATTTTAAAAAAAAATTGCATGAAAAAATTTTTAAAAAAATTTGCATAAAAAACATTTTCAAATATGCAAGAAAAAAAATAATTTTTTTTACCAATTTAGGTAGTGATCGATCACTGTGGAGAACGAGTTGAAGACGAATGGTTGACTTCAGTCTCATATGTCTTCCAGCAAAACCAAATTATTTTTTACCTTAAGTAACAACAAAGAGTATGATATTTATAGTGAGAAAAGGATTGCGTGCATTTTAGTATACTAGTTAATGTACACGTGCATTGCACGTGAATAATTTTGAGTTATCATTTTAATTTTGTTTTTTTTTTTGGGTGATATGCTTTACAATTTTTATTTGTTCAACAATGTTTTTGTACTATTTATTATTTAGGAACATGAGACTTTGGAAGTGAATACGAAAAAAAAAATGTATATTTGAAAAATAATTGATAAATTGAAAATCATAGCCTATTTAATTTGAAGTCTTCCTACAAAAAAAAAAAAAACTTTCTAATTGTAAGAAACTGTCTCTTCATTTCCCAGCAAAAACAGTAAAAGATAACATAATTTTTTAAAAAGCAAATGTGAGAATACAAAAATAAAGAGAAAAATCAAATATGAAAAGTGTTGATGGAATATTGTTTAAAGAGTTATCATAATAAAATGAAGCAAAATGTCCACTTGACTTCAAACCAAATTATCATAATAAAGAACTAAAATAATTGAAATATGGTCTAAATTTGTCGGAATAGTGTATAAAAATAGAAAATTAAAGTGAAACTAAGTTTTAAAGTATATAAGAAATCTGATTTTAAATTCCTCAAGAAAACTAATGTGGAGGGATGCAGAGAAAAATAACAATTGGGTTATGTGGTCAGCCCATGTGGGCCAACCAATTTTGACATGATGAACATTGAAAATTTGTGCTTCCCTTTGGATCTGAAAAATACTTCCATATGATGAATAGGCAAAATTCTTATTGCCAAGAACTCCCTCTTTTTATAAAGCTCAAACAGTGAAACTTATGTGATTCCATATGTTTGGATTTACTTAGAAATACATATTCATGAAGATTGTATTACTTCTATACCCTGTAGCTACCAAATAGATTCCGTATATCAAGATTGGATTGGGATTGAGTATTTTTATGGCTCAACATAATAATAGTTTTTTTTCTTCATTTGAATTGATAAACAAGAATGAAAATGAAATTCTTGGATTGTATGACTCGCCTTAGACTCCAGACGAAAAGAATAGCTGGCCAGTTGGTTCTATCCTCCCTGAGGCTTTTTTTCCCACATTCTTTTTTTGGATTGGAAAAGTAAATAATTCCATTGATCCAAAAGAAAGTACAAGAACCAAGGACTTATAAAGTCCTGCATATGACAAAGTCAGCAAGCTAACCAAACCAAAGCAAACAGAATTTCAGGGGAAGTATAGACCTTGAGCCAGAACTTCTCCAAAAACCCACTCACTAAGTTAAAGAAAAGAAACATGGGACACAAAACAACCCACACAAGGGGATTTTATTCCAAACAAGAGCAAGGGATTCTCCAAGTTTGCAGCAATTGGAAGTTCTGGGCAGATGCTTTGAACTTAAGAGAAACGATCCTATCTCTGATGCATAGTTGGATCATAGCAATCAGGTATCTATAGTCAGAGACTTGATTTCTAAAGACCAGTTTGTTTCTTTCTCCCCATATGTGATACACAGCTATAGACAGAGAGAGTTTAAGCAAAGTAACCTTGAGTGATTTACCGGTCCAATTTTTTATCACCCAAAGAATAAGGTCATTCCAAGAGTATGGCTGTCCAGTTTGTCCTCCTAATGCCATAAGATAGCTCCAAACTCCCACAGAATAATAGCATTCAAGGAATAAGTGATGATGAGATTCAGCACCCTCCCTATAAAGCTTGTACACATTTCCATGTGGTGGTTATAAACTTGAATCATGTCCATAGTGCTAAGCCTATTCCTCACAACAAGCCACATGATAAAACACATCCTAGGGATGGCCTAGCTGAACCAAACTAACTTGCACCATGAAACTCTGGAAGAATGTTCTCTAATAAGCTCCCAAGTAGAGGAAGTTAAGAATTTTCCATCAATAACAACCGAAAAATAAAAAAAAAGTACCATATTGCTTTCATGGGTTGCATTGACCTCTCATGAATAAGGTCGACAAAGTGATACCTAGCAACCATATCTTCATTGTCACATGCTTGAAATGGCACTATATTCGTATGGACTTCAAGAACTTGTTTTAGTAAAGTTAGCATTATTAGTTCATATAAACTAAAAGTATCATATTAAAACATGAAGAACCTACATAAACATGAGCAGTTAAATTAGTCGATTACCTATGTTGGGATACAAACTCAATTATGATCAAAGACATATCCCAAGTCTTAACTCTAAAAAATCCTGTCAAACACAAACCTGCTGCAGCCCACAAAGAAGCAAACAAAGAATGGGAATAACAAAATATATTCCCAAATGACGGTGTTTCATCAATAGCAGCAATGACATAACAACTCGGCAGTAGTTTAATATTTCCTTAACTCCTGCCAGAGTCATTGAATAAAGATAAGTTTTAACAAATATAAAAAAAACTCCAATAACATGAGTTATTTATTGTAATTCTGTTGTATATGTGCCTTTGATGTCAACTTATAAAAAAGTGGCATCAGCATGTTGCTCATAGCTTCGCTAGAAAAAATGAACATAGAGGGCCGAATGTCGTTACTTTTGAGTTTGGAACTTTTTTCATTTCATAATAGAACATGAAGGGAAAAAATAATATGACCGATCAACATACCAACAAAATTATGTGGTTTTAAATTCTTTTATAAGAAAATATTAAAGGAAGAATTCATCGAGAACTCTTGTGATTTACCCTAACTTCAAGGGGAAAGAGTGAAACACGAGCAGCTAGTTTATAATGTAATGCTTATTATTGTTATTCTATCTTGAAATTCAAGGTACAATAGTGAAATATATTTGTAAATTAAATAAGAGGGAATAAACAAGCACGTACTTTGAATTCTTTTGCACAAAATCCGGCATCAATCCAGGCAAGGACTTCATGCATTCCAACACATATGTAGATACAAAACTGCTTAAGTCTACAAAAAGAATAAAGGGTTAATTGTTTTTTACCCCCCTGTGGTTTCGTCTAAAAATACCTTACCTACTTAACGTTTAAAATTATGCACATAACCCCCTTATGGTTTTGTACCAAAGTAAAACCATTACTTTTATCATCCAACTTAGCGGAGAGTGTACTTCACATGCTCAAAATATGTTGTGGACTTTGTTTTCATTGTTTTCCTCCAAAAAAATATTGTCTAAGTGCCTAAAATGCCCTTTATACTAAAATAGTTAGGGTCATTAAATGAGTAAATTTCTATTCCCAGATTTAATTATCCATTAAATGAATAATTGGAAGCTAATTTTATTCATTTATTATCCATTAAATGAATAATTGGAAGCTAATTGGAAGTTAAGTTTCTATTCCCATTAAAAAAAAAGGGTAGTATTGTAATTTTATTATTTTATTAACGGTGTTAATTATTTCATTTTGGTACATAACTTTAAGGGGGTAATGTGCATAATTTTAAACGTCCAGTAGGTAAGGTGCATCTATCCAAAACCACAAGGAGGTAAAAAGCAATTATCCCAAGAATAAAAGCACTCAATCAATATCGAAACTAACACTTACGAAGTTATGGCAATCAAAAGGAAATTATGCAATGTTGTAGACAAATGATATGACTGACATTTTTTTAAAGTGCAATAACTTTGATCAAGGGACAGACCTTTCACACAAAGGGAGCAAACTAATCTAACACACTATTATATGGCCGAAAGAATGGGATTGCCCATTGTTTTCTCACATGGCAAAATTTGTTAGTCAAGCATCCACCATTTTGGCACTTTTAACATGAGAAGGATAAAAAAATATACTTTCACACTACGAGTTTGGAGTTTTCGTGACTCAAATATGTGACCCGAACAATAAAGCCATCTTAATTTAACAAAGAATATGAAAGTTAAGTTTATAAAAATAAGGTTGGTTGAAAATATCGCTAGCAATGCTTGAACAATACATGCCTATCCTAATTTTTTTTTGGTCACATAAACTTTGCAGTGTATGCGAAAGGCGTGTGTATTGAGTACGACTTTTTTTCTCTGTCTAAAACTATAAGCATCATGATAGCTAATTAATTAAGAAATTAAAAAGATCCAATACATCCATTGAAAGAAATAAGCTAACCGAACATCAAACCAAGGTTTTAAACGTATGTGCTAGTATGCTATAGCAACATTCCACTGTAGTTGCTATAGTGTATTCCCATTCAATTTCTTGCAATGTTAGATCATCACAGACCATGTATAAGTAATCACACGAGACCCACCTGAATATAATAGGACACATTTGGATCCATGGTTGTTCTGTAATTTTTCCCATTCACTACATATCATTAGGGGTGCAACTTGGGTTGGGCAACCCGATTTCAACCCGAGCCCAACCCGAAAAAATTAGGGCTTGGGCTAGGGTTTTTAATACTTGGGTTGGGCTTGAGTCAAAAACTTCAACCCGAATTCAATTTGGGCCGGGCTCGGGTTGAGGCATCTACAACCCGATTTCAACCCGAACCCGAATTCAATTAGTGTGATAGTGTGATGTTTTAAGTTTAATATTTTTATGAATCTAATTTCTATGTTTTCTGGGATTGTACTTTGAGATTACTAGTTTTTTGGTGTGAAAACAGATGATCAATAATCGTGCACTGTTATGAATGAAATATATGGATTGTTTTATGAATTTGTAATTATTCCCCCCCTCTCTCTGTCTCTCTTGCAGTGAACCCGAATTCAACCCGAGCCCGCCTGAATTAAACTCGGGCTGGGCTCGGGTTGAGTTTCTCAACCCGAGGTAGGGTTAGGGTTGAAGATTATATACCTAGGGTTGAGCTAGGGTTGACTGTCTAACCCGCCCAACCCGCCCGAGTTGCACCCCTACATATCATACCATGAAACAAACAGTTACCCAAACCCCCATGACCTAAAATCCAGCTGGAAAGACATCACTAACAGCTTAAGCACAAGACATTGGACTTCTTAAACTGGGCGCAGAAACTAAACTTGTAGTTACAAATAAACATAGTTGCCGCAAACAAGAAAAAACAAAGAAACTTCCAATTCCAATTCCAATGACTCCAAAGAGACATCTACTATATGCATCATAACGGTTGCAAATAAAAGTATCAATCAGAATAATAATAAATGCGAAATGAAATATCATCAAATAAGAATACATAAGACATTGCAGCATAAAGTACTTTTTATTTTTTTTCCAAGAACAAACATTCCAAAACATTGATGTCAATGGCAACCCAATGATGCAACTACCAATCAACAAACTCATTAACAACCCAAAAAAATGGCAACCATATCTAATACACTAAACTAACATGATACTGACATGTAGGAATAAAATGATTGGAAACTTTGATTTTACCATTCTTTGTTTATTATTTTTTACCGGGCGGATTTGTGGGGAGGGGAAGGGTGAAAATTGGCCATAAACAAAGACAAGTGTATAAAAAAATCACCACAAAACACCAAAATCGCAAACAAAATGGCCAAGTTTGACAAAATCCATAACTCATAAACATGTTGAAGCTGGTAGAATTTTAAGAGGGGTGCCTTTGGAAATCAGATTCAAGAAAATATGCCTGCAATCCTACATATTTAACCCACCGATCTCCTATCCAATTTTATAACCAAAGGTTTAAGAATCCCAATTTTGTTTTCCTAATCAAGCAAAAAAAAACAAAAACAAAAACAAAAGAACCACAAATATTATCTAAAAAGATAAATGGAATACCTGTTTATGAAGAAATGGAGTACCGCTGGTTCGTAATGGGAACAACCACGGTGTGTTTGTGTCTGGGAGAGGGAGTAGAAGAAAAATGCAGAACCTCCCCATTTGTAACTGAAGTAGCCATTGATGGCACATCTATTAATGTGTGGAATCTATATAGCCGCAAGAGGAGAGATGGAGGACAGCTTCAACTGAAAGAGATGGAGATGAAGGGGTGCCGATGTGCGTTAGTTTTTTATGTGAAAGACAGATATGAAGGGGCGGCACATAAAAAAGTGGAAAAAAAATATTTTTCAAGTATGTTGGTATTTTAAAGTAGTATAGATTTACATAAGAAATGGTTGTTTGGACACTTTCAGAAAATTTATAGTCAAACAGTTACTTTTTGCATTAACAGAGTTAAAAATTACTGTTAAGGGGATGCATTTGATTTGAAAGTATAAATCAGAAGTAGGTGCAATGAAGTTTTAGAATCGGTAGAGGGTGTCATTGAATTTAAACTTAACTAGAGGGAGTGTAGATAAAATTTTGGACAAATTTTATTATTTTACTTTAATTTATTATTTTTAAGATTAATGTCACCAAAAAAAAAAACTAAAGGACAAATCTGGGGGCAGGAAAAAGAAACGCCAGACGAGAAGACCCATCACGTTTATAAGTCATCAAAAAGCATGGTCCACAGCATGACCGAAGAAAATGAAAAAAAAACTAAACGACAAATCTTGGGGCTGGAAAGCAAAACGCCAGACAAGATTGACTCAAGAAAATGACTTGGGCATGGGAACTTTTCTGCGGAAGTCCGTATACATCCAAAATAGGAATCGATGGCCACCATGTGTTCAGAAATAGGAGAGGATGGAGATGTTTTGTACAACGAAATGTATAAACTCTAATAGTCAAGCGACTCTGGAAACTAATCAAAAGATACATGTACAGTTTGATTCATGCGGAGCCACTAACTTATGCAAGTATGGACACTTAAAACACAAACTTTTAATTTTCTTATCATATAATAATGATACGTTTATAATCGTCATTTTATTTTTCATATTTATATTTATATCTACTAGCAATGCACTACGTGCGTTGCACGTGAACAATTTTTATACACAAAAATTAATAAAACATATTAAGTATATGGGTATCTGAATTAAATATCATTTCAAATTTACCAAACTTAATTTTTCATTGCTCATATTCTATTATAAGATTATGAAAACTTTCTATATTCCCAAAATTCTTTGTTCTAACTATTAAAAGAAAGATAAAAAAAAAAAAAAAAAAGAAATAGTTAAAGTTAAATTGATTTTTTAGTGATGTTTGGAAAATTAAATTTTTTGAAATTCATTTGATTAAGATTCCACTCATAATTCCTTGAATAAAATAAAAGTAATTATCAATATATATCTTAATCACATTGGAAAGTTACTATAATTAGGAATTAGTTAGGTCAATTAGGATAATATTTAATATACTATGCTATAATATATATAATCAAGCATATTAAAATTCTAAAAAATTCAAGTTTTACTGAAAAATATACTATAATATATCTATTTTTACATCAAATCTTAGTACAACTTAGAAAGTTAATTGTGACTGACGAATTAAATTGATATAACATAAATTAATTTTAAAAAATTATATTTTTTTTTATTTTAGAAATGAAAGAGTTAAACTTTTCGATGAAAAAGAAAATACTTATATGTAGGCATAATGTTATCTTTGCATATGGATAAGAAATATTAGATTGATAAAGTTTTTGAACACTTTATTGAAAATATAATGATGCATATTTTTTTTTTGGGCAATATAGTCAATCAAAAACTTTTATAAAAACTAATATGTATATATAGGTAATAGATAATTAAAAGAGATGTTTTATATAACTTGAAGATTTAAATACATAAGAATATGATAGTAATTTAGATATTTAATTGTGAAAGGATAGAGTAGTCTTTGCAATCCTTTATAAGGGTAAAATAGAGATTCAAAAATTTTTCATCTTAAGGTACTTTTATTAGTAGTATAGATATATGTAATAAAATATAATACAATTCAAATTTCAAACGATAAACAAAATAATTTTTACTTTTCGCGATTGAGATCTCTTTAAATTTTATTTTAAAATTAATTCAATGACTAATGTTAAAACCCCAAATTTAATAGGAAAAATAGGTCATTAAGGGTGTGTTTGGTGTAGTTTTTTAAAAGTACTTCTAGAACTTATAACTTTTCATAAGTACTTTAAAAAAAATATATATATATATATTTGGAACTACCCCACCACTATCACCACTACCTCCACCTCCACTGCCATTCCACCACCACCCCCACCGTCCCACCACCGTCACCCCACCACTGTCACAACTACCACCACCACACCACCACCACTGCCACAACAACCACTACCACCACCACTGTCGCCACCCCCACCACCCCCACCACCATTACTACCACCCCTATCGCCCCACCACCACCATCACCATTACTACTGCCACCACCGCTACCGCTACCGCCAACCCTACCACCCCATCACCACCATGACGACCACTACCGCTGCCACCCCACCACCACCTCTTCCATGACGACCACTACCGCCGCCGCTACCACCATTGTTGCCACCCCACCATTGCCCCACCACCACCACCCCTCACCCCCACCACTATTGCCGCCACTGTCCCACCATCACACCTACCACCGCCACCATCACCATTGTCACCCACGGCTGCCACCATCACAACCGGTCGTCGTCACCTATCACAATCATCACCGTCTCCCACCACCACTGCCGCCCACCACCACTCGCCCCCACTATAACCGGTACTTAAATTCTTTTATCTCTTCTCTATCTTTGGAATTTATTTTGGATGTGAATACAAATATATCTATTGTTGACTATTTTTTATTACTTCGTGCCTATAAGCTTTATAATAATAGTTAGTAATAGCAAACGAACAATTGACTTTAAAATATTAATTACTTTTCACATACGTGCAAGATAGAATTATATTTATTACAGATGAATGACATAAATGTGGCAAAAGTTTTTGACATTTATTAATGCTCAAAATTTAGTGAAGAACATAGATAATGAATAGATGAATGAAAAGGTAAACATAGTGATATAGTTGGACATGACGTCTATTGAGGAGTGTCGAAACTCAAAGAGTTCTTGAAGATTGTGTTACTCCTAGAATAGATGAAAATCACTATCTTTTGTTTGCTCCTCTTAAAGACAAGCATGTTTGAGTTAATTAGTTAAAGTAGATTGCTGAACACTTTCTATTGACGGGCTGCCAAAAATTCATAAGAATATATTATTATATTTTTGTGTTTTTTCAAGATTAATATAAGTAATAAAAAAAATACACATCTGCTGACATTTAGAATTTAGAATATAGTTTTGATAAGAAACAAATATCTATTAATCAAACACAATGTACAAAACAGATTTTTATTTATTGTTTTAACTATTTTGAGCTATAATTTTGGTTTTTCATAGTGGGTTAGTAGATTATGAAACTTTACAATTTATGTCATGTCCAATATTTTGAGTCAGTGTTTACGGCAAGTAATGATGATAGGGGTGATGGTGTCAATGAAAAATGTTCTTGTCCTTTCGGCTCTTAGTTGACGTGAAAGAACGAAAAGGGGTTGCAAAGGGTTATTGTCATTCATGTACCAGAGAGTGTGAGACAAGCTCAATGGGAACATTTCACCTACCAATTGTAGATTGATATTTGATTAATAGTTATAATGGTGAGATTTCGGTATGGGCCGCCCATTCAAAGTCCGAAGCATTTAATGGGTCTCTGTGTGCATGGCAACCCAAACGGTTCTTCCATAGCCTGCCCACCCAGCAGTTAGGATGGGTCACACCCCAAAGAAGGAAGCCCAACAATGCCTTAATATATAAGTCTTAGCTCGGGCTCTATCCAGCTCGGCAAGAGTCAGCACAGGAACAAGGAGCTCGGTGCCCTTTTGGATCCTTAACCACTCCCACCACGCCACGTGTCCTGGAGGACAGGGAATAGTCTCTAAAACCCTTAACGAACATGCACACTCTGGCAAGGAGAATATTGCGCGCATAACCGTTTGAGGATTGTGGGCACAATGGCATCAGATGGCGGGGGATCAGTACAGAAAAAAAGAAGAGGGGACCACATAATCAACAAAAAGGAGGAAGAAGCCGCAAGAAACCCTAAATGAAATACTTGTATAAATAGAACACTATCACATAATAAAGAGGAGGATTCACCGAAAAATCTGTACTCACTAGGCACTACATGCAAAGGCTCTAAGCCAAGTAACCTACTGCATCATTAACACCATGTGGAAAACTGAATGGCCTTGTGGTTAGACTACAACAGTTTGAAGAGTAAACCAAGTCTCATTTCAGATGTCAAAAGACTCAAAACAGAAAGAATGAAAACCACAATATCAGTCCCTACTAAAAAGAAGCGGCTGCTATTAAAGATCATGAGAATCTCATGATTTCGTAAACACAATCCAATGGTTGGTGCTGCAAACAATCCTCTGGGTCATGATGCAGCCAAGAGAGCTTTGGCTGGTGGAAACATAGCAACAGCACCTTTCTGAGGATTGGAGTACTTCCCGTAAATCACCTTCAACTTGTGGTCTGCCGCCATTGAGTGGAAGCTAACAAGTAGTTTAGCACAATCCCTGTTTACAAATATATGAAACTAAATCAATATAACCCTGTTTACAAATATACATTAGCACAGTAGCAGTAAAAACAGTAACAGGAAGGAAAAATTATAAGTACATCAGTTGTGGCTCTGAGAAACCCGTGTGCAGTATTAGCGTCTCGTTCCATGAAGGGATTTTGTTCAAGGTGCAGCGGGTTGCATACACTGCTGAGGCAGCTATCATTGATGGACAGTACATTATAGTGGCATAGTTCATCATCGCCTACTCAGCCAAAAAATAGACCATATTTTCCATCTATTACATGGTTTAAAAAAACAAGAATCAATGAATTTAGTGTTTGATGAGTTGGATATATTTATAATGGAAAATGTAGATGATAATGTTGAAAAATTAATCAGAATAATCGAAACTATATATGCCAGCACTCACCTCCGGATCAGGAGTAGAAGCTTTGGTGAAACGGACGAGGAACTCATAAGGGGTAGGAGCAGTCAGGTTCCATTCCAACTGACCCAGTATGCGTTTCTCCATGACCAACACCTGCTGGTGAGTATAAGCTCTATCTGAGATGCACACAAAGTCATTGATCCGCAAATTGTTAGCTCGTTTAGTGAATACACACAAAGATGAAAACAAAAGGAAAATTTTATTAACCAAAATGAACATATTTAGTGTACCTCTGGGGCCCAGATTTCTTCATACTTGGAGGCCATAAGCATGGCACTGATGCCCAGTAACTGCAATTCCTTCCTTGTCAAAGTCTTCGTTGCAAGGTAGCGATCAATGATGTTGATGGTGAGGTAAAGTGTCTCTGGCATAAGTTCAAACTTGTGATGAACTTCAATCAACCAATCAATCAGAATAGCTCTCATCTTTTCGTTTATTTCTGGCTGTGAATCCATATAGTCATGAACTCGGCTCTCATTCTGCACGGTATTAAGTCAAATGATTAGGTGCAAGTAGTATTATTGAGAATCAAAACACACATAAAAAAATATAGCGAAAATAAGCATGGTCAGGATTAATATACCTGTACTTCCTTATAGAATTTGTATATATCCTCAACATATTCAACAACTGCCAAATCATTATTCACATCTGCAACATCGATATCTATAATCTGCACCTTGGCTTTATCAACCACTCCACAAGCAGCCTGAAATACGAGTTCCAATTAGTAACCAGAGTCTAGCAGTAAAATTTTCTCTGTATTCTTTTCTCAAGAACAATTAGAAGAGTTCAGCAATTATTTATCACCTTGCTTCGAGCTGTAAGAACTGAAATAAGAGTTGGAGCTTTCTTTCTAGAGGACCCTTCACCAGACTTTTTCTTGTTCTGAGTGTTCTCATTCGTGTTCTCTTTTTCAGTATCAGAAGTTATCACAATCACATTTTCAGGTTTCGGTTTGACAGTAACTTTCTTCTGAGCTGGCTTCTGTGCTTCGGCTCCTTTAATCCCTTTGGCTCCACCCACATTCAGAGCCACTGATTTCTAAAAACCAAAGAAATTCAGCACGCGTCAGTTTTAAATAACTCAATTCTGCATTAAGATAACAAAAAAATAAATTACGAACCTTGTTTTCGGCTGCTGCAGCTTGTGCATTAGCGAGTAGTTGTGCGCAGAAACTTCTGATGCACACAAAGATAATCAGTACAGAACCAACAGGACCAAGAAAGATTTCTTTGAACGTATATAGACACGGTATAACCACCGCCTCATCTAAAAGTTCAACGCTTTAGAAAGAGGTGTAAGTTAAGTATTTCCCTGGTAGGCACACATGTAAAGGGAGAGGAAGATGAGAGATAAACCTTGTAACAGGACGAGAGACTTGAGGTAATGGTTTGCCATCGACTCCACGAATTGTAACCAGATTCCCAATATCACCTAGTGCACGGCGCCCTTTGGGGGCCGTGTTTTTCTGCTTAACATCCCCTGCACCTGCCTCGGCTGTAAAAAAATCATTAGGAATCACAATCAAATCATGAGAGAATATGAAAAGACTACAAAGTCTCCAACAAATCATAGAAATCAGAAAACAGTATAAGCACAGACGATGGAACAAAACAAAGGGACAAAGAAGGGGCATCAGCAACAAGATGTACAATACAGATCAAGAACCAAGATTGAATTGTAAATACCCAAGAATCCACTTCAACAGAGAACTATCACAAAAGGAGACATACCCGAGAGGAAAAAAAGAACATATCTATCATTAAATTTTACAATATAGAGAGAAACCATTAGGTCAAACAACTTTAGAAAATCACACCAAATATTTAATAGATCAGAATAACTATGCCAGGTTGGATTTTTAACTAGGTTGGATTTTTTGCCTTATTTTTTTTAACACGCAAGATGACGAGAAAATAGAGTAAGTAGGACTACTTTACTATACAAAACTCAGTACACCACTGTAGTTGACTTGTTGAATCAGTTTAAACATGATTCCGTTTTCTTATAATCTTCAACCATGCGTTGTTTTTAAGGAATTTCAGAATATACAAGTTAGTACTTACATTTATTCCAAAAATTTAATTCTCCTGCCTAAACAAAGTTTTACTTGTCTTTGCCTAAAAAAAGGGTTTCTAAATATATTTTCAGTTTTGATGGTTATTGAATATTCTCAATAGGGTCTCATTTACCATTTCTGCCGAAGTCCTCTACTTGCTGCCCTGGTGTCCACAATCAACCAATGGACTTGTATTGAATATAAGAGACAAAATTTATTGAATAGTGGGGAAAACACCAAAAGCAGTACACGTAAATACACGCCCACTACCATAAATGCATACGTGGATACCTGTTTTCCAAAAGAGTGAAGAATAACACAAGACGATGGAGATGCAAACATAAAAGCTCAAGAGTCGAGAACCGCACAAAGCCGTCCAGACTGTTCAAAAGTTACCGTTAGTCAAAGAAGCAACGATTATAGTTTGACCATTTTTTGTGTAGTTCGACACACAAATTTTGCCTTTGAAAAAGTGTTGTGAAAGTAAAATCTGTTGGATAATAAGATAGGTCTTAGATAGTAACAAAATGCAATTCACATATGACTTGTTGGCTGTAACAAAAATGGTTACTTGTCGGTTCATCTGGTCGTTTAAGGTCTACACTTGATAAAAACTACCCAAAGATACCTAAAGTTGTGATGGATGATTAGAAATGAAACTAGGAAACCTAGTAACTGTCTTGAATTCCATCACTGCTTTTGACCAAATACACCACACCAGCTTTTATTTTGACACAAACTCACAATATTGAAACTCTGCCCACAGAGCAGAGCTTAGTCTTATTACAAGATATAATAATGCATTGTAAATATGAGTTATTTGAAATAGAACATAAACAAAGAGTATCAAAGGGAGACTTGAGGCTTCAAGCTTCAGACCAATCTCTAGAATGCTGACTCCCACGGACTTGGCTGATTGCAACAAAAAGATTTGAACAAATTACCGCGATAGTTGTAGTTGCCGAATAAAAGAAAAAGAAACACACAGACATAGTGGAAGCAACTATCTTTGGCCGCGCCAAATCTAGATGCTCTCTATTATTTTTTTACACAATTTCACTTAATGACAAATCATCCGCCGTGTATTCTCGTGGGACCTATTATTTATAGGGCTGAGGAGTCCAAAAATACTCCTAACACATAATGACATTTGCTTCTTAATTCCTTTGTATTTTCTATTTTCTACACTAGCAACTAATTATCTTGGACATTCTAGTTAGCGGAATCTATGCAATTTTAATCCTTCCCGTCGAATGTATCACATGCTCATCCATAACTTGACAGAATAATAGAGTGGTAATGAAATTTTATAGCTTCAAATTGTTGCAGATTTAGGTTTCGTAATGCTACTTGGACTCAATTCAGTAAGATAACATGTCAACTCTATTTACTAATGTCATTAGATTAACAATATCAGTGAATTGAATCGATAAATTTTGTCAGTGGTATTATTGTTTAGATTTTGCACTTAGCAGTGGGCCTTTAGAAAATGTTTAGTAAAGGAAGCATGATGAAGTAAAAATGCCCAACTAAGCAGAGTCATATAGACTTCTACATAGCATCTGACTCGTCATAGGTTATAGATTATTAATTTGTTCAAATCCCTCATTGATTGCTACATATGCTTGTTAGTGTTTCCATCTTTTCAATTGAATTTCTTGGTAGTCCTATGGAATCTATATTTGTTTAAACCATCTTTTTTTACTGGACCAAAGTGATGTAAATTGAATACTTAAGGGAATAAATTAGCAAAATTGAAAGATTGAGGACCAAAACTGACACCAAGTGCATAATTTGGGGATTAAATATAATTAAACATCAGCGAAACTGGAGTTGATGCAATGGACTTAAATGTATGATAAGCGTCTAGTAAGTAAGATAAGGAAGCCAAGTCCATATTAAGAGAATCCCAAGTATCAACGTTCTTCACACACTCGAGCCCAATGATCCTCAAATCAAGAAAAGTGGAATTCCTTCAAACTCTTATGTGGTGGAAGCCCAAAGAGATGCCATGAAGGAAATTTTATCTCATAAATCCTCTAAAGGATTCACCTTATCATCAAAAACCCTCCCATGTCTTTCCAACCACATTGTCCAAACCAATGCCGGAGCTGCACATCTCCATAAAGTCTTAGCTTTGTTGCTTATTCCAAATCCCTCAAATTCAATAACAAAGATCAACTCAATTTCTAGCAGTCACCCAAAAGAAACCAATTGTAGCCAAAAGCATGTTCCATAATTTAGTATCAAACAGCAATGCAAGAATAGATGGTCCATAGATTCCTCCATGCTCTTACAAAGAATACACCATTGCAGGTAAAGACAATCTGTTATTCATTTTTGGAGCACATCATTGGTATTGAGTTTCTTATGTGCAAGTAACCATGCAAATCCTCAAACTTCAAAGGGACCTTAGACTTCCATATCATATTTGAAGATTGAAAAATTGGAAGTTAGGTTTATCAACAAGGGATTCAAAAAAAGACATAGAAGGAAATCCACCGATGACGAAAGGGTCCAAATTCTTCGATCCTCAAAAGAATAATTCAACATAGAATTATCAAGAATACCCAAAAGAGATGACATGTCAACAACTTCCCTATCATTTAATTTTCTTTAGAAATCAAAGTTCCAACCAATTGCGAATGAAGAAGATGAGAACATACAAGCAATTGTTGATTTAAGATTCCTAGACAAATGATATAAACGAGGAAACAAGGCTACAAAAGGAAAATGAAACCCCCAAGAATCCTCCCAAAAACGAATCCTCCCCCCATTACCCACAACATACTTGACAGATTTGGAAAAATAAGACAAACCTTGTTAAATGAATTTCCAAGGACAACGAGAGCACCCTCTCTCACACACCTTCGAGTCCCACCCATTAACTTAATTATTTACTTCTAATCACTGAATGCCATAAACTATTGACCTTAATGGGAAAAGCAAGTAGGCAAACATTTCTAGCGACCCACCTTAATTTTGAATCAAGACACTAAATTCCTCCAAATCCAATGGTCTGTATTTCCTTCTCCACTACCTTCCCATAGAAAATTCCTCATCATTTGTTGTTACTTTTTTCACAACTTTTTGAGGCATCATAAAAAGCGACATATATAGAAAATAGAAACCCTCGCAAGCACTGAATTGATAAGAGTGAACCTACTCCCCTTGTCAAAAAAGCTTTCTTTCAACCATCAAGTTTTTCCCAACCTTTTGAACCACAGCTTCCCAAAAAACTAAGGACTTTGGATTACCCCTTAAAGGCAACCCTAAATATTTCAAATGCCACTCTAAGATAGAACACCCTAACACTTCAGCCAATCTTCTTGTTGTACATTAATTCATGTAATTGCACTCTTGGATAAGTTCAGTTTGAGAATGACTCCAGTTCAATACATTGCAAGATTAAATCAATTGAATGAATATTCTTTTTATTCCCTTCAGAAAAGAAAATGATGTCATCTGCAAATTGTAAATGAGTCACTTCTACACTTTCTCTTCCAATTCTAAAACCCTCAATGACCTCTCTATTATTCGCCCTAGCCAGCATTTTACTCAGCATTCACCACCAAAGTATAAAGGAAAGGAGAGAGATGATCTCCTTGCCTAAGACCTCTAGATGCCTTAAAACACCCTTTTGAAGCCCCATTAACAATCACAGAAAAAGTCACCGAATTTAAACAACCCATAATCCACTTTCTCCATCTTAAACCAAACCCTTTACATTCCATTACATGATCCAAAAAATCTCAAACCATATCATATGCTTTTTCAAAATCCACTTTGAAAACAAGACCTCTTTTTTTTTCCTCAGAATATTCTCATTAGCAACAAGCACCACATCCAAAATTTGTTACCCCTAACAAAGGCACCTTGAGAGACAAAAATAGTACCATAAAATACATCTTGACGCCTTCTCGAAAGGACTTTCGCCCCAAATCTTGCAAAGGCTTTATCCCAAGACAATTTCTCTTTCTTAAGAATGAGACGAAAAGTAGTATTTGTGCATTAGTTCACTATTTCATTCTTGAAAAACTCTAGGAAAGCCTTCATCAAGTCCCTTTTAATAATCTTCCAACACTTTTGAAAGACAATCATAGTAAAACCATCAAAACCCAAAGATTTATCTCCAATCAATACAAACATGGAAGCTTTAATCTCCTCTTCTTCAAACGGCCTCTCAAGCCAACAAGACTTGCTCTCTCCAATAGAATACTAATCCAAACCCTCAATGATAGGTCTAATTGTACTCCAGGGGGATCTCCGTTCAATCCAAACCCTCAACAATATTGCGGATTTCTATTAAATAGAATAACCAAGCATACTTAGCTCAGGTTCTGTTGGCAACACATCTTAAAAGTGAAAATAAAGAAATAAATAAAATTCACACTTTACAATCAAACTTTGAGGAAAATAAGGTATGAGAGTGTACTTTACATCTCAACTAATCCTTGAAATTAGACTATTATGTTGAACAGAGCCCTCAAAAACACATGAAAATATCTTTCAAAGACATGGTGTTTATAATTAGTTACGTACCATCTAATTCAACAAGAAGTTGACTCATAACGCGATCAGAAACTGAAACTCCATCGCTTTCCTTACCACGAATGACAGCAAGACCATCTATTTCATCAAAAAATATAACTGATGGAGCATTTGTCCTTGCCTTAGCAAAGAAAGACCTTATGGCCTTCTTAGATTCACCAACCCATTTGCTGAAAAGTTCTGGGCCCTTTACTGCAAGGAAATTCAACCCAGCTTCAGAAGCTACTGCACGGGCCAGGAGGGCTTTGCTGCAACCCGGGGGGCCAAACATCAATACCCCTGTTGTGGGGCGAGTTCCAATGCGCTTGAAAGCATCCTGATACTTCTGGGGCCATTCAACGACTTCCATTAACTGGATCTTGACTTCCTTTTGGCCACTAACATCATTCCAGCTAACCTTTGGAACCTCAAGCATAAACTAACAGTAAAGTGAACATGTCAAGAATGCAGTGATGAATGCAAGAAACAGAAGTAAACAAAAAATATTAGGAGTTCTTAACATCTAGAATCATTTCAATCACTTAGCAGTCACAATAAATGTGTGCCAATATCCCAATATCAAGCCAGAAATGTGAAACCCTATCAATCACACCTTTTTCTTTCTTGACAATGTAGGGGGGCTCAGCTTTGTCAGACTGGTTTTCTTTCATTAACAGTAATAGGCTTAAGCAACTATAGATAGCATTTTAAAAAGGTTATCTAGTTGGTCCCCAATGTTCAATCATTAAGGAGTTTTAAATAAATCATCCATAATACAGGATGGTACACCAAAAGTATAGAAAAACAGAAATTCCAAAGTTGAACAACTAAAAAGAAGTCCACCAAATTTGATGACATACTCTGATTGGTGTAGGGATCGAGTTTAAAACAATCAACTTCCCAGTTGAAACCGATAACATTCAGGGCTATGTGTGGTCACCTTGTCTATTACTCATGCAAAATACAATTGCCCAAATGAAGTTGTGAGCCACCAGAACTATGTGGATAGATTTGATTCTTAATACTGACCATCACTTCCAGTACAGATACTATACTAAGAAAACTGGCAAAACAAAGGGCAGATGTTACACTTACTTCTCTCACGGCGCTTGGTTTTATTTTCATTCTAGCCTTTTCAAAATCCTCAAAAGCTACATTCTTAATGTGTTGAACTTCCTCTGCTACACAAGTCCCGTTTATTTTATGATTAACTCCATCCAATATCTCCGATGAAACAATCAATTCCAAGATAGACGAGGATGAAGACTACAGATTATCCCTCAACTTCAAGTTTTTTGTATCTTGTAAAATATCAGAGTCTTCCATTTGACTAGCAGAATCGTTGCATGAAAGAGAAGATCTGTTAGAATGTGAATCACCACAAGAGGACTTGAATTCTACATAACGCCTAAGACAAACCAAGGCAGCTTCATTGCAGAGGGAGGCTAGATCAGCACCCACAAATCCATGAGTAGACATAGCAAGATGTTGAACTTGCATATCTAAAAGTGAATGTTTCATTTCACTGAGAAGGGAAAGCATTATGTCGTAACGTTGCTTGGGCGATGGCACACCTGCATATAAGTACAGTACATGAACAACAATAGTCACTCAGTGCCTGACTATAGAACCTGCTGAAATTCACATTATAGGCCCACTATGATTTTTTACTAGCCCCTCGGTGGTTTATTTAATATTTCCGATGGCACAAAGAAGTCTACTTAGATAATTGTATTAAACAACCAACTACTTTAAAAGCTTAAGTTTTTTGACAAATTTGAGTTCGAAACATGAATATTGACCTGTATCATTTGCCCCCTTAACTCCCAACAAGTGGTATCAGAGTAGGAGTGATTCAAAAACCCAAATGCATTATCATGTGGAGAGTATAATGGTATGGAACATGATTGATTGCTTGAATTATTCAATTAATTGTTTGTGTCCTTATTTATGCCATTATTGTAACAGTTAAAACCAATAAGGAATTGTTATTCTACCAATGTGAAACAAAATAGTGGCTTCATTGCGAAAGTGTAGAGTTTGCACCTACACAAAAACGTTTCGGATAATGTTGAAGAAAATGCAAATGAAACACTCAAAATTATCAACAACTCAGGAAACTGACCGAGTTATTAAAAAGTTGCATACTGTGAGGGGAGACAATGAACCAGTTTGCGAACGTCGGTGGCCAAAAACCTAGTCATTGCTTGTGTGGGATGGATGTGACCCAGCACCACCTCAGTGTGCTTTGCTGCTTGAAACCAAGCCAATTTCATCAGCTTTCAACAGTTTGACTCATCAAGATGTATAATCTTTTTAAAGAAAAAATCACTAGCACAAAATTATGCTTTATAGGCAAATTAGTCCTAATTGTTCTCCGGTGAATGAATAAGTGCTATTTTCCAAAAATGATTTCAAACAAGCAGCCATATACTTTCTTTTACCCCTTTGGCAAAAAAAAAAAATCTTTTAATTTCCATGACATCATAATTTATCAAAAAATATATTAAGAAAATAGCATTTTCAATAACCTTATTCTAATTTGAATTCCAAATTTATTTTTATCAAATTCATCAATATATCTACAATTATTTATGTCACCGTTTACAATCAATATCAGGCAATGATTTCATTAGGTTATTACAAAGTTTAGTTTAATATTGATTTTATGACTTAAGGTTGAAAAAATACTTAAGCCAGATAATAGTTCAATTATCCTTGTGGTTTACTAGGTGAAATAGGATTTCAAGTACAATACATATTTGTTTGAAAAAGAGTTTAATCATGTGAGATGGTGATGGATTAAAAAAATGAATTGTCAACCATTTAGAGGTAACACGTGTCAACCAAGAGCGTCCACCATAGGAAAGTGACAAGTGTCAACCATGGGGTGGTGACACGTCACAACCACATGAGCACCTTGGAGCCCAAGTATGCCCCCAATGGTTAGGAAAGTGCAGCAAATTTCAGGAGAGAGAGAGTGAGGCTTCATGCTCAATATCAAACGGGGATTTGTGGTACAATTTTCATGAAATTTGTGTATATTTTTTGTGGTAGTTTGCATTTCATATCTATTGAATCGATTAACAATTTTGAGGTAGGGGTTAATATGCAATATGCTCTGCCATGAAATTCTTTGCAAATAACAACGCCTTAATTATTTTCCATTTGTATTCTATTTTGTTTAGCTGTTATGATCTTAAATTCCTATTGAATTCCTTGAGTATGTTGAGTATGTTCATCATGTTTTGTGTGGATAGTGGACTAGATCGTAGCCACTAGTGTAATGCATCGTATCGCGAGTCCAACAAACCTCTTGGGTGAGGTGAGGTGGGGTGATTGGTGAGTTGTCTGGTTTATAGATAGGTCTTGCCTCAAATTTAATATGGTTGGAGTATGATTTCGATTGAGGCCCTATTTGATTCGTGTTGAGAAATTTGTTCAAGTGTGGGTTCAATTTGATACGTTTGTTATTCTTATTATATTATTTCCTGCCACATTATATGCTTACCCGCTTAAATATTTCTCAGATTGACAATGGAAAAAATAGATTGGGTGTCATATTTGAAGATTTGGCAATTGGAAATTATTATTATAGATTTTTTAATATTTAAATTGCGAGATCTATTTGTATTTGGAGACTAAATTACCAATTGAAATTTGATTGAGGTAATTTCTCCCTGAAATTGATAATTGGAGAGATCCACAAGGCTTAAGCACTTGTCTGGGAAGTGTTATTTCAAAGATGTGAATCTAACAAATGTGTTTAGAAAACAACTAACTCACTAAATCAATTCCAAGCATTCACAACTAATGTTTAGAAATTCACAAGTATGCAGCAGCTAGGGTCATTTATCACATGAAACATCAAGCATAATAGATTCATAAAGGTTTTAAGGAGTCAGGAAATTAAAGAAGAAAAAATGATTTCAAATCACCTATTTCAATTTCCCTGTCAAGTCTTCCAGGCCGTCTGAGAGCAGGCTCTATACTGTCAGGTCTGTTGGTCGCAGCAATAACAAGTAGACCCTCAGTTGTGCCAATCCCATCCATCAAATTCAACAATGCTGCAACCATTCTCTAAGAAAGCTCTTCACTTCCATCCTTACGTGCAGGTGCAATGGCATCCAACTCATCAATGAACACCTGTATGCAGAAGCAGTTACTTAGCCTTTAAACCCAAAGGGCACAGCTATCATGGCCAGTTTGTAAAGTGAAACCAACTCATGATTCCATCAGAAGAACCCACTGGGAATTTTACCATGGAAGGCAATCATTTTCGAAAACAGAACTTCTGGGTATTACTTAATATGTTCGGGAAAAATGGCTAAGATGTAAAATAACAAACTATTCAATACAAGGAGAACAAATTAGATTTTTCCAAGTATAATTGTAAAATCACCAAAGTTGTATGGTATAAACATTAAAGGAAAACCAACAAATCTTACTACCAGCATTCAGTCTGATCAAACCCATTGTGCTATCTACACCCATGCATTAATCCAGCCTCAGTGACTAAGTATTTTCTAATCCCGACGACTAAACTTCATACCTCTCTGCACATATCACAACCTAATCAGACTCACTGTCCCGGACCCAAGGAAAAGAAAGTATTTAGCTGACACACTTGACCACATAAAAGATTAATAATCCAATTTCAAAGTGCACTGATCAAGCCTTACCTAATATAAATGAGAATGACCCTTAGTTGGATTATCAATCAGTCAAGTTTCAGGGAGATTTGTAGCAAATATGGTATTAAGCCTCATTTTGACAACTACCCGTCTCACCTCAAAAGAGAGGAAACAAAAAGGAAGGGGGGGGGGGGGGGGGGGGGGGGGGGGAGGGGGGGTTGAAGGAGCAAAGAAAAATTGGCATACTAGCCAACTTGGATCAGCCTGCATGTCAGGCTTGCTGGTGGGTTTAAGATAAATTTCCAGCTCCTTCTCGAGACCCCCTATATTCCTCAACAGTATTTGTTACAGCGTAAAGCTGTTAAAATAATTGTAAGGAATTCATTTTATTTGTTTTAATTATCCATCCATCAAGGATTAAAATTTTGTTTTTGTGTATTTTTCGGTCACCTAGGAAACAAAAACGTTTCGACGTGTTTTGAAAACGTTTCGACGTGTTTTTGAAACGTTTCGACCCGTTTTCAAAAACATAATGAAAAAAATAAAAAAATTTAAAAATTATTTTTTACAACATTGCTCGAAATATATCGAAATATCTTGAAATACATTGAAACATTCCGAAACAATTGTGCAAATGCATTGAAATATTACAAAACATCTAAAAATATTATGGAATATCTCAAAATATTAGAATTTCGATTCCATCACTGATTCGTTTCGATTTCCTTGAAAATGGAAATATTTTGGACGTTTCGACCATTTCAAAACGAAATTTTAATCCTTGCCACCCATTAGATTTAAGCAGAAGCTCAAAAATTAACAAGTTGAAACACAATAGAACAAAAATAGGCGTATTTAGGACTTGTTTGGATGGAATTTGGGCGAGGGAATGGACTGGTTTTATCAAATCAGTCCAAACCCAATCCCCACCTTTGAGTACATGGGATTAAAAATGAATCCAGTCTATACCCGTGTTTGGTAATGACATATACACCTGAGGACCCACAGATTTATCACCATTATAATCATACATTGGGCATGTAAATGACTATTTTTTCCGTTAGGCAATCCAATCCAAACCTATGTTTGTTTGAGTCCTATCTTTTTTTGGTTAACTTATGAACTTCATATTTTGGGGGTTTTTGTTTTCTTCCCAACTTATGATATCAAACATTAATATTAATAAAAATTTATGTATTTCGCATAATCAAACCTGAGACCTCTGAGTTACTGAAGACTAGACCTAACCACTGGACCGTCGGTTTTGATCTCAAGTTTAACATAAGATGATCTCACAATTGTTCATCATGTCAATTTATTGACACCATTTTAAGTTTGATCATTTAGAATTTTAAATTTAACTTGTGTGTGTAATTAATGATTGATTATTTGTATATAACGTTTTTATTGTAGTCATGCGTCCCAAAGACACGTGTAGTGGGCATGATTTAACAAATCATAATCATTCAATAACGATATAATAAAATCAAACCAAATCCAATTACCCACAAGATCTGCACATGACCCACAAACTATGCATCTTCCAGCTACTGGTTTGAGGACCTGCCGGACTTGTTGGCACCGACAAAGAAGAACATTTTTATTTTCTCTCTCTTCCGCTTTGGTTTTCTTGGGGTTTGTGTATAGGGGGTAGAAATGTCTTCTTCCAATTCAAACCGGTTTGTGCCCTTCGAAACCCCCCCTCCTGTCCCCCCCCCCCCCCCCCCCCTAGTTTGCTGAAACCCACATTGAAGGGTTTAAGCAGCTGGGGCAGGTACGGGCCAAGAAAGTAGTCCAGGATTCTTTTTTACATCCAAACAAGGGCTTGTCTAGTGGATTGGACTATTTTTTTCTTAACCCCCCTTATATACCTGCCCAAACCCTCTAAACAAACAGGCCATTAAGATTTATGGGCATCCAGAGTCCCATAAAACATCTTCACTTGGAACGAATTTCATTTGTAGGGACAGAAGTTGGGAATCCTTCCCCAGTAATTACAAGTTTAGAATTTCTAATTGAAAGATTCAATACATTAAACGAAATAACAGATCTCCTACTGTATGCATCAGTTTTCCAGTCACAGAATGAACAAATTGAAAAGAGCAGATTCATTATCTTAAAATGGGATAATTTTAGATATTGGACCATCTGAGGAAGAAATCTAACCACAGAAGGTGCAGCTCGAGTAGCTAAATCGAAGACTTCATGCAAGGCTCTTTCACTTTCCTCATAATATTGGCTTATAGTTTCGGGTCCATTACAGCGAAGAGGTTGACACCAGCATCATGGACGCATAATCGAGCCAAAGACGTCTTTTCGGTGCCAGGTGGGCCACGAAGAAGCACTCCTTTTGTTGGCCGTAAACCCAGACAAAATACAGTTACAACCACTATCAAGATATAATGATGGAAAAGTAAAACCACAAAAAGCTGTTTTCATTTGGCTGCGTAACATTACTTTGTTATCAGTTGAGAAGATGAAATAAACTATGTTACATCAAAGTATCATGATAAGATTGTCAATTTCTCATTCGATTATGCAACCACAATGAAAATGGAGGAAGATTTTCAGTTTTGAGGTTGAGTCCCTCTTAGTAGTTTAGGATTTTTATCTTGTTGCAGTTTTTCTTGTTTGTTGCATTAGGTAGATGCATTTTATATTTGTTATTGTTATCTGAAAAATGGGAAGAAAAAAAAAAGGGGGGGGGGGGGGAGAAGGAAAAGGCAAAATGATTTTACTTTGGTAAATGTTTTGATTGTTGACACGAGAACCAGTTATTACGACTACAATAATCCAAAAACTGGTAGAAGTGAACCCAGAAGCCAAATTTTTCATATTACTCAGACGGGAACATATGCTTGTGGCCAAATGTCTCTTTGAGGAGTTGTTTCAGCCACCAGGAAGAATCAACAAGACAAAAACAGCAAATTGAAGACAACACACATCACCCACAATGGAAAAGACAACAATGTGGAACTTAATGTGAGGCAGTCACTAAAAAAATTGAGGGAACACAGATTGGACCTTCATCATAATTTGTGAACCAGAAAATCCAATTTCTTGCTACTATGTCACCGTTCATTTAATATCCAGCAACCATCCTCCTTTTAAATATTCAAGCCAAAGTGCCACAAAGAGACATATTATGATTCTAACTTTTCCACCGTAGATTTTAACTCAGTCTTCAAATTTCGTACACTCATGGAAGACAACTACAAGACATGCTAACACAGATCAAATAGGCACACTTTATGACAAACACAAATTCAAACTTGGACCATTCTAATGATTACAATGATGATCATTCAAGTCCATAGCCACTTTAAATTTGGAAGAAGTATATTATTTGAACACGGTAATTTCTAGAAATCAACTCAACTCAACCCAACAAGGCATCAACACAGTCAGTTAGCCTAAAAGCCCTTTGCTGCCATTTACCTTTAACTAAGGACATATCTCCAAGGTCACCTGCCATCATGTATTTTCACATAGCCTTTCACTTGAATTTGTGTGTCCATATACATGCAGTTTGTGTGTCCATATACATGCAACCTCCCCACACAGACTATCATTATCCCCAAATGTTACATTCTACAAATAAGGTCTTGGTTCAGTGAATTTTCGCCACTTGCAACAGAAAAATTACAGGTGTCATGTGAACTATGACAAGCAATTCTTCACGCAGCTAAAAGAAAAAGAAGAAAAGAGGAGGGAGGGGGGGATCATTATATGAACGACTAGCAGCAATTCTTCATGCGCAGAAAAAAAAAAAAAAAAGAGAGAAAGAAAGAAAAGAAGATGGGGGAATGCAGGGGCGGAGCCAGACCATTTCTTCAGTGGGGGCAACATAAAAATCCTTAATAACTTTAAATATTTTTTTTAAAAAAAATTTATCCTAACTAATTCAAAAATCAATTCAATAGTTAGACCCTAACTCAATACCCATCATTGTGTTTTTAACAAATAAATTACAAGAAAACAATAAGTAACAAAATAAATGGAAAATTTTTAATAGCAGTAATTTAGAAAAATTAATTCTATCTATTAAGCCGAACTTAGATATAGGAACATTCTGAGCTATAATAATCAAATTCTTCAAGCCCAATTAATCAAAATAACATAACCCAAAATAAAATGCTTAACAACCAAATTATATATAGAGCAATCCAATTAAATATAAAAAATTCAAACCCCAGTTTTAATTCCAACTTCTAAAAATAACAAAGAAGGGACTGACTGCTTCTGAATCGTAATAACATAAACTTCAACCATATCTATAATTCACAAGCTGATGACTGCTACACACCAAAATCATCGATAAGTTCATTCCACAAAACCAAACTCCTTTATACCCTCACCACCGTCTAATATCCAAAGAAATCAACACTATAATTAATATTCCGAAGGGATCAAAAATCAACTGTTTGAATCATCATTGTTCAATTCAAATATAGATAATTGCAGTTCTATCATCCACTATTAGGTAAAAAATGAAATGGGTAAAAAAAACCAAATGGGTAGAAGCCCTTATCGCCATGCCAAAAAATACAAAATTTTTTGAAAGAGTTACCTCTTGCACGATAGCTCTCAACAATTTTCGTAATCGGCTGGTTAAATAACAATCGAATCAATAACAAAAGAGGGAAGACTGAAGACAAGGAAAACATAAAAAGGGAACAGAGGTAGACTAAAGAGAGCAAAACTCGGTTGAAGAGAGGAACTTCCGATTCACAACCGGAACGACATGCGGGGCCAAAGAAAGAAAGGAAGTCTAAAGAGATGAATGAAAAATCAAACTAGGAGGCAAAAAGTGTTCTCCTAATCTAATGTTATATTTATGAAACACACCCACATGTTCTCCTAATATATAGAACTATACCTATAACTTTTCAGTGGGAGCAATTTGTAATAATATTCAAAAATTTTAAAATATTACCTAGACCCCAAAATTTAGTAAAATTCCAGTGAGGGCAGTTGCCTCCACTACTCCCACTGTAAATCCGCCACTGAGGGAATGCAAAGAAAAAAAATGCAAAACTGAGAAGCGAGAAGCTAAGAACAAAGGTGATGTGCTACCAAACTCATATTATCCCAACGTTCGAATCTTGACAAACTGTTACCAGCAACTTACATGTCTTTCCTAAGGATGACTTTTCAGATAATCATTTACCCCATAGGCCACAGTCATATGAAGCTAACAACCCTAAGATTTCTGGCGACTATATTCCACACCATTGAAATTTATAGGCAATCAAATTACACCAAATGGAATTTGAATTCTTAAGTTTCTAACCCAAAAAAAGGATGAAAAAGGAAAAAGATATCTAGATTGGCTTTGGTTCTTGGATGTTCAATGTAGAGTGGTCTCTTAAGTATTTAGGTCTGCCTTTAGGCTTTCCTGTCCAATGTCTGTTTCTTTTTGGGATCCAATTATTAAAAAATTTGAGAAAATGTTAAATGGGTTGAAGAAGGCAACATTTTTAGAGGGGGCAGTTTAACATTGGTTCAATCTGTATTAGCAAGCCTTCCCATATATTTTTTGTCTCTTTTTAAAATGCCTTGTGGGTGACACAAAGAATTGAGGGGATGATGAGAGATTTCTTATGGGAAGGAAGGGAGGAGGGCAAAAAGGATTACTTAATATGCTCGGATGTGATCCAAAAGTAAAAGGGGGACTTTCGATGGGTAATTTGGTGGATAGGAATATGGATTTGTTAAGAAAACTGCTTTGGAGATTTCCATTGGAGCAAAATTCGTTATGGCAACCGATTATTAAAAGTAAGTATGGCTTGCAGGATAATGGATAGGATGCAAATTGGGAAGATATGAAAAGCTACTAAAACCATTGAAAATCCATTTCTCAGGGATTACCTAACTTTTCTCAAAATGTCAAGTTCACTATGGATAATGGGTTGAGAGTTAAATTTTGGGAAGATTTTTGGGTTAGGAAATCATCATTCTCAGTTTCTTTTCCCCATTTATATCGACTATCTTGTATCATAATCATTGTGTTACTTCTTTGGCTAGGTCGACTTCCACCTCAATTGCCTGGGATTTTGGGTTTTATAGAAATCTAAATGATAGGGAGTTTTTGGAATTAGCTTCTCTTCTTTCTTTACTTAATACTATCACTTTGAATCTTAATTCTTTGGAATACAGAGTTTGGGTTATTGAATCATCAAGTTCCTTTTCATGTAAGACTTTCTCTCATCATTGAAGATTAGAAAGGCTAAGGTGCCCTTGAGATTGCAAGTCTGCGTATAGGTGATTGCTCATGGTAAGATCAATACTTATGATATGCTACAAAAGAGGTCTTACACCACTCTTTTTCCACAGTGGTGTGTCATGTGTAGAGCATGTTGTTATGAGAGTGTGAATCATTTATTTTTACAATTTCCTATCACTTTGTTTCGTTGGAATAAATTATTTGAGTTGGTTGGGCTTTGTTGGGTGGCCTTGCAATCTATATCATCTATATTTTTGGTAGATTACAATGGTTTGGACAAAGAAGAAAGGGTGTTACTCTTTGGCATTGTACTTTCTCTACAAGTGTCATTTGGTTGGAAAGAAATTCGATAATTTTTTTATGACAAAGAGGATTTTAAGGAAGGTTTGTGGGATTGAATGTATTTCCTAGCATCTTTATAGGCATCGGTGACAAAGGAATTTGAGAATATTTTCCTCTTTCTTGTATTCAAGTGCGTCTCAAGGAAGGTTGAGGCCTAAATCGGTATCTCTAAATGAGGCCTTTCTATAAGTTAATATTAAAAAAAAATTATTTAAAATTAGTTTTTTTTTTGAGTTACAAAATTACTAATTAAGTTTTTATATTCAAGTTTTGCAACTATAACTTTTTCAATTTAGTATTTTAATTAGAGTGTTTTCTTTTGTTTGTAAATTTTTTTTAAACATTTAGTTCTAAAAATAAATCTAAACCATCAATATGAGAAAAATTGTCATATTTTAAGAAACATTTGAGATCAAGACAATATTGTTTTAAACTTCCATCATTTAATAATTTTAATTTTTAAAAATATTTTCTTACATTTGAAATTGTTCTACTCTACTATTTAGTGAATAAATAGCTTGATCAAGTATGTATGTGTGTGTATGTATATATATAATCATTTTAAAAAGGGGGTGTAACCTCATTATCAACATTTTCATTTAATTGTTTTTTTATATGATTATAAGTGTTTTTTAGTCAACTTGATTTGTGAAGAGAAAGAGAGAGAGGTGAATGTTTTGTTTTTTTCATTTTTTTTGGGGGGGTTGGCGTTGACGGAGAGAGAATAAGTGGTTAAGTCATGAGTTACCTTTGAGTTGATTTTTTGTTTTTACCGTTAGATTTTTATTTTTATAACTTTTAACTTTTTTGGATTTTTATTTTTATAACTTTTTTGGTTTTTAATGGTGTGGTTGGATTATTGGCCCAAATTATTAAATTTAAGATTTTTAGATTGGGATTATGTTTTTATAAGGCTTTTCCTGGGCCTTAAAAATTTCATGGATCTAAATTTTTGACGGGGACTAATTTTGGACTTAAAAATTTGGGACCTTCCTTAAGGGTGGGGCCTAAAGGCCAGGCGTTACGTTCCAACTGGTTGGGCCGGCCCAGCTTGTATTACATCGAATCGGATGACATCTTATGGAAGATTGGTATGAGCTTTTGAAGCTATTGACACTAAACTCTGTCTTTGTCCAGCTCAATTTTGATTTAATACTTTGTTCTGAAGAAGGTTAAACCACATGACCAACATTTATCAAGGATGAAGAACGTTACAACTTAATATTTCATTATCTTTATATATAGCTGACAATGACACAACACATTCAACGATCAGATCTTCTACAATTTTATCTTACATCAATAAATTTGCGAAAAACTACTGCCTGGCTGTTTTCACCTAGACAAATTTCTAATGTGCAAAGTGTCATGCTCAAGCTCAGAGTGCTGAGAAGTTAGATCCTATGAGAACTTCACGAATATCAGTATTCTTACAATGCAATCATGCAAGTGTGAGTCCCACATATCTCAGAAGTAAGAAAGGTCTAAAAGAACAACTGAATTAAATCACTGTATTCACTGCCTTATGTTATGTCATAAACAATGTCAAAATAAAAATTGTTCATACACAGAATCGAAAAAAATGTTACATGTACCTTGACAAAGTACCCTTGAGACCATTGATGAAACTATTATATTCTTTTGCCAGACTACCAAATTTTGAAAAATTGACTTCAGCATTAGCTTTGATATCCTCACAATCCGATCCCAGATGTATAAAAAACTGACTTAAAACCTTTGACTTTATGAATTCCTACCATTGAATAAGTAATAGGTCCCAATAAATTTTGGGATCTACATTAAATCAATGACAAATATAATAGTCACATCATCAAGTCAGATTTTTAAGTCAGAATTTTAAGCTTGTAACATTGCTCATTCTAAATTTCTAATATTCAAATTGTAAGATGTTTTAATAGAGAAACACTTAGAAGAGTTCTCCACAATATCCTCATATCCAGAAACACCGGTTAGAACTCAAAACGAGCAAAGCTTGATATCAGGAAGAATCAATTCAAGGTCAAACAATCACATATCAAAAAAAGAAACGACGAGAATAGTTACCAAAAGATTTGGCTGAATATACACAACTTCTGCAAATATAGACTTTTAACCAATAAATTCAAGAGTATAGTACTTTGTGAAAAAGAATTTTTTGATATTCGTCATAAACTTGGAAAAAGCAGCAAAAAAATCTGAAATATTGACCAAGTTTAAACAAAATAAAATCGGAATTACAACAAAAGAAGCATTAACAACCTTCTTAAATGGGCCAAAAATAAAGCAAAAAAAAATCCAAATTATAGGCAAACTAATTTCTTTTAATAAAGAGTAGAGACTTGAGTAATCTACATCAAATTGGCCAAAATTATAGCACATTTTGAAATTCGGTTGTAAATCTTGAAATTTCACAAAAAATCTTCCAAAACAACGAATCTAGTAATCTGTATGCAACCTTGTCCTTTGAAAATCTTGTAATTCTTTTGCTTCAAATTCAAACACAGCTATAATTTGAAATTTCGTTTGGCCCAAATCAGAGAAAATGCAAATCAAAATCTTGGTTCATAAGAAAAATGGCTCTAATAATATTGATTTCTAAAAATCAATTGTCTAAATTCAACACCCAAAACCATGTCTAAAATTAAAAATCTGAGTTTGACAGCATGAAATTGAGGTCCCAATTCCATGCTTCCAAGCGCAGTGTAAATGCCAAGTTGCCCAATCCCAATTAGCTTATACAGTAGGCACCCAAAAATATCATAAGAACACTATGCCCAAGTAGATTCATCTGAACCGTGAGAAGAAAAAGAATTTTCTCGCCGGAGCAGACCACTCAGACATTTACAATATTAAATCAGTGATAAAAATTGAAAAACCATAAAGTAATTGAACAGTGAAGTTGAAAAAATAGTGTGGTGAATTAAAGTGGTATTGAACTTACGGATACGGTGGACCCAGGGCTGATGGAAGAAGCGATCATAGAAGACTGAGAAAGCCAAATTTTGCAGCCTTTGGAGTCCACAACCTTGCCAACATCCTCTGTGACTCTGCCAATCACTGAAGTTTTCCCAATAAGAGATTGGTATTTCAAGGGAGCTTTAAATCGATAATAGAAAAAGAGTAGGATTTGATAAATAACCTCGTAGCAAAAAGCTGGTAACATACCTAAAAAATGTGATAAATTCACTTTATAAGGTGTAACTCCCACATAAAATAGAATCCACCCAAAAAATTATAATTCAATTCATTAAAATTGAAACTTGGCCCAAAAAGTATAAACTAATGCAAAAAAAGTATAACTCAATTCAACAAAGTTGAAACCTCAGCCTAAAAATTATAAACTAATCCATAAAAGTTAAAACTCCAAAAAAAATATAATCCAATCCTAAAAACTTAAATCTAACCCCAAAAGTTATAACTCAACCCAAAATAGTTAAAATCTTACCATAAAAGTTAGAACCCATCCCCAAACCGTTAGAGTCCATCCAAAAAGTTATAACTCAATTTAAAAAAGTTGAAACCTAAGTCCAAAAAGTATAAACTAATGCATAAAAGTTGAAACTATATCTCCAAAAGGTTAGAACCCACCCCCAAAAAAAGTTGAAACCCACCCTAAAAAAGTTGGAACCCTTACCGAAAAAATTGGAACCCACCCCAAATTAAGATTCAATTCATCCAATTTATATTTAAATTCAATCAATTAACACTTATTTTATCAAATTAACATCATCATCTAATAAATATTCAATTTATCAAATCAACATCAAAGTAACATGCAATTTCATCCATTAATACTCGATTCATCAAATTTACACTAAATTAACATTCAATTCTTCAAATCAACATTTAATTTTACCTAATAAACATTTAATTCATTAAACTAACATTAAAATTCAACTAATAAACATTTAATTCATCAACGTAACATTCAATCTCATCCAATTTATATTCAAATTCATTCAATTCATAAAATTAACATTGAAAATCCTCAAATAAAGATTCAATTTAACAAATTAACACCAAAGTAACATGCAATTTCATCCAATAAACATTTAATTTTTCAAATAAATAACAAATTAACATTTAATTCTTCAAATCAACATTCAATTTCATTTAATAAACATTTAATTCATCAACTTAACATTCAATCGCATCCAATTAATATTCAATTCATTAAATTAACACAAAATTAACACTCAATTCATCTAATTTATATTCAAATTCATTAAATTAACACTCAATTTATCAAATTAGCATAAAAAATCATCTAAGGTTCAATTTAACAAACCAACATCAAAGTAACATATAATTTCATACAATAAACATTTAATTCATCAAATCAATACCAAATTAATATGCAATTCAACAAATTAACATTCAATTCATCATATTAACACCAAATTAAAATTTAATTCATCCTTAATAACCCCCCCCCCCCCCCCCCCCCCCAAAATTCATCCAATATTCTCTCTCACCCTCAGTCAATGCCAGACACCTTCACGCCTTCTCTCTCTCTTAAGACTTCTCTCTCCCCCATCGCTCCATGATCTGCCATCACCACAGCCCCACACCACTATCATAGCCACCACCCCCTCCATCCTCCCCCAGATTTAGGGCTTATTTTGCAAAATTTAGAATTTTTTTTTTGTTTATTTCTACTAGGGCTTCTCAGGCATTTCAGTCATTTAGCCAACGACTACCACCACCGCCGACGACCGCCAGTATGCCACGCCAGCGACACCCCCAGGTAATCCTTCAACCCCATCCCAACGCCAATCACCATCGTCTGCCACCACACGCTCACTAATTGCTCGACAAAATGCCCACAAAAGACAAATCCCCCTCCCACCGCAAAAAGACACAGTCCTTCCCCTTTCTCAAAGAGCTCGACATCCCTTTCACTCCCTACCTCCATCTCTCTAATCTTCTCTCCACTGCCTTCCACCAACGTCTACCACAGCGCCACCCACCATCGACCAGTCAACCAACCACCCATCCAATCAAACCCCAAGACCCCCACCATCAATAGCCCCACAACACAGCACCGTCAGAAATCCCCCAGCCCATCAAGTTAAGTTACTTTCTTGGTTATCTAGCAGAAAAAATTATATAGGCAGTAAATTTTCAATAGTGAGTTTTTTTTTTTTTGTTCTCCAGAAATTATTGTTTAATTAGTTTGTTTTCATCTATTATTATTTTGGGTGTTGCATATTGTTCTGGTAGATAGGCCTTAGAATTTGTAGGTGAAGGCTTTAGAATCTTGAATTCGAGGTTTCACTGCACAATTTTTAGAATTTTTGGCAGATCAAATCACGGAATGAGTTTGTTTTTCAGCCTGTTTTATTGCATTGGATGGTCAAGTATATTTGTTGCTTAAGTGAGAATTGGTCACCCGTGTGTGAGTATTATGTTAGCAAGTTTTTATATATCTTTTTGCGATTAGGTACAATCTAAAAGTTTGAATACAAGTGAGCGAGCTTTTCTATCCACTACTCTCATCTCCACAATAAAAGGTAAATTCTATATCCATTTGAACTTTTTTCCAATACCCAATTGGGTTTTTGTAGTTAGATTGATTTTTATTATCTCACTTCTCTATTTTGGGGAAAATGCCTTTTCTTCTTCCTTTTTAATTATTGTGCTGGTAGAATACCACTTTTGTCATATATCTTGCAATGCTCTTCATCTCATCTATGGAGAATTTCACTAACAAGAAGCCTCCAACACCAGTATAGATAGCTTTTGATGCTGAGGAACTAGCAAAGCAAGTTGTAGATTATGAACTAGAAACATGGTTCATAATCTCTCCTACTTGCCACCGTTGTAATTTTCTTTGTTTTGTTATTTATTTATGGTTTTAAATTATGATTGCTTTTAGTTGACATCTACAATTTTGAAGTTGATGGGTTCTTGCATAAGAGCTTAATTATTTTTGTCATGATATTAACTTGAGGAGCCAGGCGTTTTACTGAAATTGGATTGAGTTCTTATTCTGATATTTATTTTTGTAGAAGCTTTCAGATTTAATGATTTCAATTAATGAGACATGACCTGGGTTATTGAGTTTTTGTTGTTTTTTGGATAATTTGTTATAGACACTCGACAGGATTGAATCTTCAAAAGCTTCGTTACATTTCTTTCCAAATGGGTTTATTCTGACTCTCCATCGACAATCTACTTGATTACATCATCGCCATAGCGAGATTTCAGTTTGGCCCCACTGCTACCATGACTATGCTTGCCAACAGCCCTCAAAGAGTGTGTATTTCGCACATTTTTGCCTTCCACTTTGTTTTTTTATATATTTGATTGGTTTTTTTTCATATTTGATTAGAACAGGTTGGTTGTTCTATAGAAGGGTTCATGTTCAGCTGTGCTACTTTCTATGTTTAAAAACATGCATGGGGTCATGTATGTTTTCTATTTTGGTTTGTGCCCGACTGCCTTAGGCAAGTTGCACTTAGAAAGAAGGGTATTATATACTTGTTGTTTGGTTAATTTATTTGTGGTCGCAACTTTATAAACTCAAAATGCTCGTAGGAATGTTGGTGGATCCTGTAAGTATGAAAATCGCTTTTAGAAATTTAACATGAGAGCCACAAATAAATCTAGTTCACAATGAGAAGGGCGTATGGTTTCTTTTTTTTTTTTTTTTGGGAAAGAGGGGGGGGTTCGAAACACATGTCCTGAAAAGTTTACAGAACTAGCCAGAGACCATTTAAAATCTTTCTTGAACTGGAGATAAGACTATCAATGAGCAAGGATGTGGGAAGATCCTTTCTCGCTTCCAATGCCAATTAGGTGTTTCAGTGCAGGAAAATAGCTACATTTCAAGAATGTTTTTGATGCAATGAATCCATCTATGACTGCGGTCCATCATGCACCCTTGCTGGAGGGCCCTGGTATTCAATTGCCTCTGAAGGCAAGATGTTATTTAGATGTTCTCTCGTTCTTTCAAGTTCCAGGCTGGCTTAGCCAATGCCATGATATGACACCTTTAGAAAAAAACATTCACAATGGCGACAACCGTATCTTATCTAATTGTTTTTTGGCGACAAGAGGAAAAGTTTTCCATTTGCTTTGCATTTTCTTGGTGTTGTGTTTTATGTACTTGCACTTAGATGTTAAATTAAAATTCTTAGAAGTTGGAAGGGTAAGCTTCCAGATCCTTTTTTCCAGTTGCTCCTCTGTTTTTGCTAAGTTTTGGTTTTGTTGTTACCAATCTTTATATGATTACCTGAATCTTGGATTGACTTTCATAATGTGTTAGAGAATCTGGTCTTCTACTGAATTGTTCATAAACTCGCTCCACGGAATGACTTCATATCTATAGTCAGCAATTCCTCAAGAATTTGTATCAGAAACATTGCCTGCGGACCAGGCCATGGCATAAGGTAAAATATTTTCAACTTTCAATTACTTGGAAGTCGGTAACTAATGGTTTGTCCCTGGCAGTATTGGAAGCTTGGGAAAATCAAACTCCTGGGATCAAGTGTGCGATGTTAGTGTTAAAGGAGCAATTATCTCCAACACCGAGAATGGATTGCGGATCAAATCATGGCAGGTAATCTTGTTTACCACTCTTTTTCAATTTCTATGTTCATTGTTGTGGGTCTTTGTCTTAAAGCATCCCAAGTTTGTTAGGAATTCCAAAGACTACTGGCAATAATAGTCTTCTGGTTTCTTCTGTATTTCTTGTTAGTTTTGATTAGGACATGATGCAAAAATTTGATCTTTGACTGCATTTAAGTCCTTGTTAAAAAATTCGGCTAGATGGCTACTTAGACATAAAGTTATTTAAAGTGTTGCATAAAGTGAATTTAATTATGATATTATACTTGTTGCGTTCTAGTTGTTGCATTCTAGTTGTTGCATTATGTTTAAATTATTTAAGTCAATATTGTTTTGAACACCTCTCTGACCGCAAGACCTTAATGTCCGTTCGTGAACTTGCGAAGGGAATCACATACAGTGACCCTTTGCCAACGGGATGGAAACCTCCACTGCACATTAGAAGGATGCCCAAAACAGCTTTTGATGCCATTAGGAAGCAGTGGCACATTATTGTGGATGGTGAAGATATTCCCCCTCCAATAAAAGGATATGAGATTTCCAGAACCTGTTTTGAAGAATTTGAAAGCTAAGGGAATCGTTCAACCCACACCCATTCAAGTTCAAGGACTTCCTGTTATTTTATCAGGAAGAGATATGATTGGCATTGCCTTTACTGGTTCTGGTAAGACGTTGGTTTTTGTCTCGCCATTAAACATGGTAGCCTTGCAAGAGGAGCTAATGATGCCCATCGTTCCTGGGGAGGGACCATTTGGATTGATCATTTGCCCATCTAGAGATTGATCATTTAATGTGTTTCCGAACTGCGTAAGCTTGGGAGATTAACTATCAAATGTTAATCAACAGTGATTTTGGATTGTGTTTAATGTCTTTTTTATAACAAATGCTTGAAAGCATATATGCTTTTGTACACTATTTCTGAAGTTTCTTTTTGGTACATCACTGATGCTCTCTGTGTATATACATATATATAGTCATTGTGATGGATTGTTTCTCCCTTTCCCTATGAATTCAACATTTTTTAGTACTCTAGTTCTTTGTATTTGGTGTGCTCTAGGGGATTAAATACTTACACACTTGTATGCTATAGGGAAAGGAGATGATTTTTGTGACTATATGTCATGATTAAGAATGATACCTTTTTCCAACTTTGTCATGACATTGTTTTGTAATACATTTAAGTTATTATGGAAGGGCAGGATATGATATTTACTGGCAATTTTTTCATACTTGGTGGCATCACTCCACCATTTGAATGTTGGAGTAAGGGCTCCTTGTGCAAACTTCATCGTGAATGAATTCTAATACTTCTCTTTTGCTTTGTTCTGGTCAGAGTTTGGGGGCAGAGAAAGATGGTCTGGACATAGTTCAGCGTGAATGGGCCCTACCAAAATTTGAGCAGCGAGCAGAAGCAGTACTGAAGAAACTTGTCAGCTGAGCAAAAATACTGAAGCATATGATTTCCTACTACCGTGTGTTTTTGCACCATTGGGTTCTCTGATTGTCTTTCTTCTTTATGCAATTCACACATCAGTCCTGTAGTTTGCAAAGGTTTTAAACTAGCAGAGAAACCAGTGAAAATTAACAATTGTAGTTCTCAGTTCGGTGGGTCTCAAGTTCTTGCAGTTTTGTAGAGCCATCCGCAGTCCTGGTTGTAATAACTCTTGACAAATGGCTGAAATATTTTCTAATGTACCACTTAATAATTGCCCCCATCAAATGTAGCAGCACAATGGTTTTTCCATGTTTTTATGTATTTGATTTTGATTGAGGTTAGTCAGTTTTAAGCGGACCATCTTGTTACAGACTTACAGGTGTATCTTATCATCTTAGAAAATCAAGAATAAATGTATTTGATGGAGTCCATGGATCTGCCATTGGATTGTTCTTCATTGCTAGCAGACCTAAGCTCAAATACCGTCATCGATCTTTGTTTGTGGATGTTCTTATCATGGCTGCATTATTTAATCGAAATATTGATATTTCATATAGTCATTATAGGGTTTTTGTTATATTTTTTTTGCTACTTTGAACTTTTGGTAAAAGAGAGAAGGGGACTTGGGAGGCTCTTGGTGGGTTGTTGGATAATCACAAAATCGATGATGCGGTGTTGGAAGGTAATGTTTAACTGCATGAGCTGAGAATTTATGGTCGGTTTGTGCCAACGTTGAAACCACCGTTGTCCGGACTGAGTGGTGAAGGGAGTGACACTCAGTTGTCTGCTTCGATCCCATGAGGTGCTTCTATTGGTGAAGAAATGGCATTGGCTAAGCTGCAATGTGAGGTACTGAAGGACGAATTCTCTCTCTACCAAATAGTAATAGAATTCAAGAGTGCTTTTACGTATAGTTTGATGTGCTTTTTGAGTGTCTTCTTGCCCCTCCATGAATGAAACTGCTGATGATTTTACTTTCCAAAATTAAAAAGGATACCTCTGATAAAAAGTAGCGAACACAGAATCAGAATGGTTCACCACTCATGAATGAAACTGCTGGTCATCTTTGTTAAACAACTGACAACAAGCAATATCACTATCTACTATGATCACAAATTTTCTTTTTTCACATTCGAAACTTTTCAGGAAATCTCTAGTCTTCTTCGTTGCCATGTGTTTGATCCGAAGATGAGACAAGGTGCTCATGTAGCCATCCGTCTTCCAATGCCCCCGTTGCACGCTTCGATGGCTTGGCATTTCTGTATATTGCATAGAGCACTAGTTGTGATGTTCCAAGTACAAACCCTTTGGCATTTGGTACCTGTGTCATAATTTTACCTCCTTTTTTGCTAGTATAATTGAAAACTAGAAGTCAGTATAATATACCCATCTTTTTTGCTAATAATGACTTGTATGATAGAACATACACTAAAAGAAAAGAGGGCTTTTGCTTGGGTTATTTGCCGAAGCAAAAGGCCTTGGAAGCAAAATAAAAATAAAAACTAAAAATAAAAAATAATTGGGATTGCAATTGAATCGTCTAACTCGATGAGTCGGAACTGAATGGCATCAAAAATGTCTCCTGCATTGCAGTTATCCTGAAGAGAATGGCAACTTTTGATGCTGATATTCAAAGGGACATGGTCCTGATAGATGTAAATCAAACTGGTGGTGTACCATTGTGTACTTGTTTTCCATCAGATCAAAACAATTGACCAAAGAACTACTTTTTAACCACAATTTTTTGACAAAGATTCAAAGCAAGGAAAGAGAACAGTGAATGAACATAACCCACATGGCCACACACAAAAAAACACCTACGTACAGAGGAAGCACAGGACGATCAGATTTTGAAGAGATGATGGAAGTACTCATCCAAGTCCTCCTCTCCATTCTCTTCTTGATCAAACGAGCAAAAGAATGACCGCTTTGATCTGTTTCTTCCATTCACATCTTCAAAACTAACCATGGATCTTGGACCTGAACAAGAGAAGAGGCAGGAACTATAATGACATCTAGCAATCAATTACCTAAACTTGGAAGTCAACAATCCGTTCCTCAAATAGCTAAAAATCTGTTTCCCCACCAATTCTAATATTTTTCTTTGCACTATCAATATGTTTGGAGTCAATTTCTCATCTCAAAAACAGAGAAACAACTAGGCACAAGCAATGAATAATCAGTGAAATTGGAAAAGAGCATTTGAGTCACTGACCGCTTAATTTGAGTATTAACGAACCAGATCAACCACCAGAATGCAAATTACATACCAATATCTTCAGTTTTACATAGTGGAGTGCTTTCATCAGGTATCACAAGGAAAACTACTAAATTTCACATCAAAAAACAAACAAATAAACCTTGTGCAACACACCCACCAAAAATAAAAATTTATTGAAAAGAACAACTAGTAGTGCAAGGAAGAAGACATATTGCTATAACTATCAGTATCACAGATATAATTTTCTGTCGGCAATTTCCTTGAATTGAGACATACCCAATAAAAATTCAGATACAAAACCACTTAGCTAACTGCTGAGACAAATAGATCCGAAGTAGAAAGTCAAACACCCATCACTAACATCAAAGAAGAGGAAAGCGAACGTATGCCTTCCCATCAAATCCAGATGAAGAACTAACCATCAAATTCCACAATTATGCAAATTCACACAAATATATAACTACAAAATTTTTGCAGAGAAATATATAAATTCATACACATATGTATCCATATATAAGGGTATTCACTATTCACATAATCTATCCTTTTATGTATGTATGTAGATATATACAAAATCACATATAGACCATATGTAATCCAGTTGTAATGCACTACAAACAACAAAAAAGAAAGAAGCCACAAGAACACAATGAGAAAAAGGAATAAATATGGACCCAAAAAAAAAAATCAAGTCAGAAAGGGCAAACCTCCTTTTTTATAGTTTATATGTTGTGGAAGGGATATCTGAACATGGGGGAGTTGAAAGGCCGGGATCCACTGTTCTAAAGAAAAAACACGCATTGTATTACAAAAAAATGGCTTCACCTACATTAACTAAAAAAATGGCTTCACCTTGTAAATTACACCATTAACTAAAAAAATGTTCACTTACATTATATTATTATATCTGAACGAGTCTAACAAGATTTGGATCACCAGTACAAAGTAAGCAACGAAGGATTATCAAAAGACAAAGTCGTGCGAAAAAAAAAAGAAGTAAGCAATTGATGGAGTTTCACACCACCTTGTCGTCGGAGACTCAAAACCTAAACCAAACAAATATTTTTGTACGGTGAAAGGGAGAAGGGATGTACGGTAAAAGAGATGGAGGGAAGGCAAGAGAAGTGAAAAATGGTTTGGGCGGAAAAGTGGGTGGTGGGAGAAGATAAAGTTTTTTGTGATTTGTAGACCACAACATTCACTGGAAAATAAAAAAATAATATATTATAATTTGTGGGGTGTAAATGTAATTTACATCTAGAAGAATTAAGACCGGCCGTAGAAATAGGCGACCGATCTAGGGTTGATATCACACTTTTATCCCTTAAATAATCAAAAATTCCTGAATGTAGTCTAAAAATATTCAATATTTTTAAATAGTCTTACTTTTAAAAACCAAACTGTTTTCGATTTTCTGATTGATTGAGTTACAACTTTGGCGGTGGGTTCAAACTATTTAGGGTCTAATTTTTTGGGTTGGGTTCCAACTTTTCTTGATAAGGGTTCAACTTTTATGATGGATAAATTTTGGGGATGGATTCCAACTTCTCTGGAGGGGTCCAACTTTTGTGGGATGGGGTCCAATTTTTTTGGGTTGGGTTCCAACTTTTGTGGGATGGGGTCCAACTTTTTTGGGTGGGTTTCAACTTTTTTGGGTTGAGTTCCAATTTTTTTGGGTGGATTTTAACTTTTGTGGGATAGATTCCAACTTTTATGGATTGTGTTACAACTCTTTAGGCCAGCTTCCAACTTTTGGGTTGCTTCACTTACAACCTTTTGGATTTTTCCTACCTTTTGGGGTGAAGGAGTTATTACTTTTTAGGTGGGGTTACAAATTTTGGGGTTGGTTACCACTGTTGGAGTGAGTTTTAGCTTTTTTGGGTAGGGTTTAACTTTTTTGGGTTGAGTTTCAATTTTTTTGGCAGGGGTTCCAATTTTTATGAATGATTATGTTACAACTTTTCGGATGGATTTCAACTTTTGTGGGATGGAGTCTAACTTTTTTGGGTGGGTCAACTTTTTTGGGTGGAATCTAACTTTTTTGGGTTGGATTTCAATTTTTTTGGTACGAGTTATAACTTTTATGAATGATTAGATTACAACTTTGTGTGATGGATTCCAACATTTATGGATTAGGTTATAACTTTTTGGGTTAGCTTCCAACTTTTGAGTTGCTTTGCTTACAACTTTTTGGGATTAGTTCCTACCTTTTGGGGTGAAGTTATTACCTTTTAGGTGAGCTTATAAGTTTTGGGAAGGTTACCACTGTTGGGGTATAGGTTATAACTTTTGAAGGTAAGTTTATCATATTTTTAGGTTATGTTACTACTTTTTTGGTATAAAAATATTTAATTTTTTAGTGAAACTCATGATTACCTCTTCAGCAGGTAACCGATGTCCATGCAAAACTCATCAACGACTAGAAATCTACAACAGGTCTGAAATTTTTTTCGATACTGTACTGAAAAGCATTTTTCGGTATAGTAGAAGGACCCCCACAGGAGTAAGCTAAATTATGTTTCTGGGTTGGGTGTGAAGAGAGCGGAATTTAAACCCTTTTTTAGGCTTTTGGCAGAATGCTGCGTGGAAGATGTACGGTAGACAACGGACAGTGGCTTGCTACGAGCCTGCGACTGCGACTGAGAGAGATGAATTGCTAATGGTGGAAGGTGGTCTGACGGGATGACTGGCGAGTAGTGAGGTGGTCCAGAGACGCAGAAGCGGTGAGAGAGAAAGGGGCGGAGCCAAAAATATACCTTAGGGGGCAAAATATAGAAAATAATTCATTAGTAGATAAAAAAAATTAGCTTTAATTGCACTAGAAGTCTTCAAAGTATAGGTTTTGTCTTATTTTTGTCCTCAATATTTCAATTGTATCATTTTAGTTCTTGAAGTATTGAATATATTTCTATATGATCTTTCAAGCAGACAACGTTCATATTGCTAACGATTTTTTATCATAAACTTGTCACATAATAGCTAAATATGGACAAAAAATAATTTTGATAGCTGTTAAACAAAATTTGGGTAGCTCTTTACAAAAAAAATATATAATATGGGTAGCTTTTGACCAAAATTTAGATATCTCATAATCCAAACTTTGTAATTTAGGTAAGTATTTAACCAAAATTTGAGTAGAAATTTGGTCAAGAGTTATTCAAATTATTTTTTTGTCCATAATTAAGGATCATGTGACAAGTTTATGATAAAAAATCGTTAGCAATTTGGACACTGTCTGCTTGAGGGACCATATAAAAATATATTCAATATTTTGGAGATCAAAATGATGCAATTAAAACATTGGGGACCAAAATGAGATAAACTTCATACTTTGGGGAACTCCAGTGCAATTAACCCAAAAAATTAAGTCTAAGAATAACAAAAAAAATTAAGACTCAATACAAAATTAGTGTAAATTGTATTAATAGTCCTTGAAGTTTACCACTTGTTAAATATTAGTTCTTACACTTTTAATTTCATTTATTTAATCCTAAATTTTACTCATTGCATTAATGTAGTCCCTCACACTAACTTTTGTCAAAATTAATAAAATTACTATTGTTTCTATCCAAAAAAAAAATTCATTGACGAAAAATATAAAGGATAATTAAGTCATTACTCCTAAGCCTACGGGCAAACATCCTTATTCCTCCTTTCAACAATTATAAACCTAAATCTAAACAAACTATTGCTTCTTGTCCTTTTCGGGTCGGTTTGGTTAGGAAAAAAAATGTTGGAAAGTAAAAATGATAGAAAATGAAGTAAAATAAAATAAAATATATTTTCATGCATGTATTTGGTTAGAATGAAAAATTTACGGGAAAGTTTAAAAAAAAAATTATTCTATTGTTTGAAAGAAATGAAAGTTATAAGAAATTTTTTATAATTGTCTAAATTACCCTTAATTATATTAAATAAGTTTAAAAAGGAAAAAAATTATGTAATTATAATTGAAAGTTAAAATTTTTTTAAAGAATGGCTCAAAACCTAATTCTAGGACAATCCCCAACATAAAGGTCTTTGAGGCAAATTATATGATTAATCAAATTCATACCAATTTTTTTTTAAAATTAATAACTAATAAAATATTTTTAGAAAAATAAGGGTAAATTAGGAAGTTAGTTATAGATCACAACTTTCTTGCATTTCCTTGTATTTTTTACAAGAAAAAAAGTTGGTTATTTATGAGAAAATTCAAGTATGAAAGAAAATTATTTTTTTTATCATTTTATTTTTTCATGCTAACCAAACACATGAAAATTTAAAAAAAAAATCTCTTTTTAACATTTTCTATCATTCTCCCCCTAAATAAACCAACCCTTCCTATTCAGCCTCCCCCCCCTCCCGTTTCTTAGAACACTCACCAAACCCAGAAAACAACACATAAATACACATAAGGACACACACTTTCTCTTTCTTGCAACGTACAACATACAACCACTTGATCCGCTGTCTAAACACACAATTCCCATCCAATTTACAAACAAATATGAAATCAAAATCACAAATGAAATGAAAAAACAAAACAAAATCAATATTCAAATCAGAAACAAAATCAAAACTGAATTCAAAATCTAATTTGAAATTAAGATTGAAATGAAAAGTAAAACTGAATTACATAGGGTGAAGAGATCGATGATTCGATGGGTAGAAATAGAGAAACTTGTGGGGGGGGGGGGGGGGGGTAGGGAGTGCTTGTTGGGGGTTGTTTTGGGGCTGGGAGCCTACTCATGGTGGAGAGTGGAGTCGCTTGGTGGTGGTGGAGGCCGAAGGCAACGATGATGGGTGATGTGCAGTGTGTGTGAACTTTGTGTGTGCGAACTGTGTGTGTGTGAGAGAGAGAGAACCATGAAGAGAGTAATAAATTGGATGTGGTGGTTGGCAATTGCAGCGGTCGTCAGGTTGTTGTTGTCGGTGCCGTTGAAGAGCTCGTTTTACAGAATTATATATATATATATATATATATATATATATCTATAATATAAAACAGGACGGCTCAAATCTCAAGGCTTCAACATCCAACGGCTTCAAATCAATTTAGGCTTCAACATCCAACGGTCTAAAATTATTTGGGGCTTCAACATCCGACGGCCATTAATCCTCTTTCATTTTTCCCCCCCAAATTCATCTTTTTTTACTCATTATTTTTTAAAATCAGGCCACCCTCGGTCAATTCATCTGTCAGAGATGCAGCCTCCCCTACATCTCTCAAGCCATGCCTCTGCCTCTGCTTCCTCCGTCAATCATCTTTCTCTCTCTTTGTCTCTCTCTCTGTGTTACACCCCAGCGACACCACCTGCAACACCACCAGCACCAGCGCCACTTCGTCTCTCTATCTGTCTCCTCCTTTGCGAGCTCTCTATTCCATCTCACCCTTCACCGGCCAGCCCACCGACCCAGGTAAGCTCTTCTCCCTCTCCCTCTCTCTCTCTCTCTCTCTCTCACCTCCCTCTCTACGCACGCACACACAGTCACACACACAAACACACCCCCACCTAGCCAGAGCACGCAATCACAGTCACATACACACACATCATGGCAAACCCAATATGTTAATCTAGGGTTTTGAATTGGGTGTTAATTTAGGGTTTTGAATTGGGTGTTAATTTAGATTCTGCATAGATGAGAATATGGATGATCTGGCAGAATTCGGTTTTGAATTGGGTGTTAATTTAGACCCGTGCACACTTTGATGTTGTGAATAAACTTAGAAATATAGGAGAATATGGAAAGAATCCTGTTGGGTTGCTCTTGGATAAGTCACATTCAGATGGTGTCTTCGTGGGAGAGAATGATCTGGCAGATTGGAGTGATCATCACCATCAGAGTGTATATGGAGATGGTCATGCTGAATTGATTGATGAAGATGGAGACAGTTTTTGGGCGAACACTGGGGATGTTGCTTCTTGGGATCAGATGAGGGATCTGCTGGGTGAGACTTGTAAACCTGAGAAATGGTTGAAATGTGGTCAGTTTGACGAGAAGAGTATTCTTGACTGTGAGGCATGAAGAGTATTCTTGCGGTGACAGCGGAGTCAGGCATGGGGGGATCGAGTAGAGTTCATAGAGTTGGGTTAACCCACTCTAACATAATTAAGAGATTGTTGGGTGCCATTCACCCCATTTTCATTGTTGGAAGTGGGTTGTATATTTATGTACACAGAAGATTGGAGCCTCTCACATGCTTTTAGATGCCTTTGCCGCTTGTAGTTCTGTAAAGTATAGCCAATGAGCTTCTCTGCAAATATTTATCATGACTTGCTAGATCATGCTATGAGCGTTACAGGTTTAAAGTTTGGTTTCCCATATTCCTATATGTGGTATTCCCTTTTTAGTCCGTTGAAAAGTTATTGGAATAAAAACATTTTAGAAATGTCAAACCAATTTAGTAAATCTTATATGTGCCAAATTTAGTTCTACCGCAAATTTCTTGAATCAATTATTAAGTTTTGGATGACCCATGAAATTGAAATGAGTTATGTTGTATGAATAGACATGCCTAAGCATAAGGATGCTTGAGTGTGGTTCCTGACTGAAATTGATTTGAGGCCATCTTTTAAGAAATTAAGGTGGCCTTGTGCCAAACAGAAATAGAACATCTAGATGGTTCAAAAAACACTCAACAGATTACTCACAAACTGATTTAACATGTGCCAAAGTTTATAACTTTAACCTTTATTGATTATTGTTTTTCAGTCAGTTGAGATCAGTTTTTGGATCACTGCAGGAATTTACAGTGGTTGAGCTTGAACCCATTATATATTTATATTTCCTAGAGTAATGTGATGCCGATAGAGTCTTACCCTCTGTGAAGATAAAATTGGTTTTGCAGTTGATCATACTAAATCTGATTGCCGCCTCACATTTGGGGCAGAAGAGTAAATTATAGATATATATAACCTTCAAAGTTCAAAGATTATTGTATCAATTAAATACTTAGAATTTTTTTTTTATATCAATTGGGCTTCTAAATTTTTTAATTGTATCAATTGAGTCTTTGTGTTTGCCTCCATTAGAATTTTTAATGGAAAGTAGTGAAGTATGCTACATAATACAAATAAGTTAGAGTAAACTACACATATAACCCTCAAATTTTAACATTTGTATCAATTAAGTCGTTAAATTTTTTTGTGTCAATTAAACTTCTGAACTCTATAATTGTATCAATTAAGCTTTTTTTGTATCTCTTTTAGTTTCACTCTTTGTTGTCTTTTACCATGTGCAACCGTATGCTACATTTTCATATTTTTTCAATAGAAAGAGAAAATAAGAGGAGAGATAAAAAAAAAATATGAAAAGAGAGAGTAATGATGCCAATGTAGAGAAAGAGTTTGAGAATGAAAATAGGGAAAGAGAGAGTAATGGTGAGAGAAAATAGAGAAAGAGAAAAAATATGAAAACAAAGAGTAATGTTGAAAGAAAATAGGGAGAGAGAGTAATCGTGAAAGAAAATAAGAAGAGAGAGTTTGATGCATCGTTAAGTCTACTTAGAGGGTACTTCAGCCATTTTGTCTCAAAATGAACTTTTATCTAAAATGTTTTTATTCCAAGGGCAGATAAATTTGAGTTTGTATTTATATGCTTTTGAAAATTTCGCTGAGGTCTGTACTACATGGTACCTAATTTTCGTACCGAGTTGCTGTGGGGTTTATTTCATTCTGGTTGCTCTAGAATGATGTTTCAAAGGAAAGTAATTTCTTAGTTGTTCTAACATTTCTTTGGGGTTACATTGGTATTAGCATTATTATGGGCATACCCACATAAATTTGTTTAAACAGACAAATAGATTGCAAATATATGTGCTTGTGTGGGTGTGCATGTGCGTGCTTAAATGCACTTGGCTATTGTTTTAAATTGCATTTTCCTACTGTACATATGGCTATTGTACATATGGTCTGTAAATTAATAAATATTTGACTGAAAGCAGCGAAAATTGAAGGGGGGTTGGGTATGCACGGGTTGTTGTTTGTTATGTCTGACCACCAAAATTAGTATTGAACTTTCTAAGTATCACCTTTGATTATGCTTATAATCATGCACATTCCATATCTTGAATTTTTGCCTCATGGTTAATGGATATGGCTGTGATTTAGTGTTATACCGAGGATTAGTATGGTTGTGATTTACATTATTAATTAGATACCCTGTTCCACCAATTTTATGTGGATTGGTAAGAAGTGTGCCCTTTTGTTACTCCTGAGAAATATAAAATTTTGCTCTAGGTAATGTTTTCATCTCACTTGGTGTAAGCTCATCTCTTACCAAGTTTAAGATTTTTACTATTTAATCGCTCATCTCTGAGTTTGTGTTACTTTCTGAAGTCCTATCGATTGTATTAGATGCCTCTTAAGATCTTAATTTTGATGTATTTTTTGTAATGGACATTGGATAAAGATGAATTTGTGAATGTAAATTGTGAAGCTCTAAGTAGATAAGGACAACCTTTTCCATATAGAAATAGCTGGTAAGTAGATCATTGAGTGAAGCTCTTTTTCTTATTTTATTTTTAGTAGCTGAAGCTCATGGTTATGTTTTTTGGAGTATAGTTGAACATGTTGGTTGTTCACCTTGGTGCCTCTTTTAGTAGCTACATTTGGTGTCTATGCTAGATCCATGAATAGTTTGGTGGACTTTTGGGGAGGGGAATGTATTCTTTCCCATTACCATGCTAGCAAAATCTGAATGTGTGGTTCAATTTCGTGGGAGTATATAATTTAAACTTGAACCGTGGGCACATTTCTTAAGTACTTAACAAAATCACCGTAATGTATTTTAATTTAGCTTTGATTTGAAGTTATAGTATGTGATCTTCCATGTTCATACCTATTAAAAAAGGTAAAGAAAAAAAATGAGATCGCTCTGGAGACTGGTACATTCATTATCTTCATTTTGCATGCGCAAACCTGTTCTTGCTTATGCTTGCATGCTGTTCTTATTCAATTTCTATCCAATTAATGTTTCTTTTTTTTTTTTTTTCACTCTTGATCTTCCTATTTGTTCACTTGCAAGTTAACTGCCTTTTTTTTTTGTCTTTTCCAAGTGAAGCGAGAAGAATTGCTCCAGTTTGCTGAAGGTGCTATTACAGGGTTGAAAGTTAGTGCTGATATTGGAAGGTAAATCAGAATGACCATTTACTTCTTTGCTTGGATGTGTTGACTTGGCATTTAGGTGGCAATCCTGATCTTTTAGTGAGGTTTTATGTTCCTCTTATGTGAGGTCTGAGCACATTTAACTTACTGCCTCCCATTATATGTAGAGGTTTATCCTTTTTCAAAAAGTGAGAAAATTTTATTAATGAAAAATCAAGAATTACAAGAATCAAAAACAGAAACTGTTACGAAAATAGTAACTGTTTTATCAAATAAAACAGTAAACTGTACAAAAAAACAGAAATTTTGTTAAAACATATCCTGTACAGCAATTGTGTTTTTGTCCCTGCAGCTTAGCTTCTGTCCTCTGATCAAAGCCCTGCAACTTCAGACAGCCTGCAGCCTGGGACTCGATGCAGAAGGAAACTGCCCCCAAGAGTTGGCTTTAATCCTTCAAGAGAATTAAAGCTATTAATTCAACTCATGAGAATTAAACTTCAAGAGATACACCTGAAAACTTACTCAAACCCAGACAGATTTTATAGCAGTAGCAAACATGCAGACTAGCAGCAAACCACTGATGCATCAAACCTTTCTGCCCAGTTACATAGATCATCAATCCACAATCCACAGGTCCAGACATCTCATCCACCTCCATTCCTTTTATCGAACACAATAGTCTTCTTCAATCTAGCAATAGGTAACCTACCTTGATCCTGCTGTAAAAGCAGTCTTCCAGCAAGAGGCAAAACATCACTTTCAAAAAACTCACATCATTTGCCAGACTGCACAGCAAAAGAAGCCAAAAAATCAGCTATGACATTGGCTTCCCTGTATATATGTCTCAACTTAAACATAATTCATATCATGAATCAATCTAGCAATGCTCCTTAAACCGAGCCAGGCAAACATGTACAAATCTGTAGCTTTGTCTTCTTACTATAATTATGTGACTTAAATTGTTTTTCATTATCAATTGTTTTTGTCCAAGTCGTCGTTTTGTTTTTACAGAATATGTGTTTATGTTTATGTGATATGTGTATGCTTTGTGTTTACTGTCTTTCCTCCATCGCTTCCCTAACTCTACCATACCAATAACCTCACTACTGTCTCCTTCACCCCCTGCCAACATCTCCTCCATCCCCCATGCTTCCAATTTGAAATTTGATTTGAACCCTTCACCCACCCTCACCTCTTCCTCTAAGCCACTAACACTACCCTTTGTTGCCCCAATCCACCACACCCGCTACCCCTCCACCCCCAGCTCCACCTCCATAACCTTCTTCCTCCATTCCACCACCACTGCCTTAAGGCCCTTAACACACTCTGCACACCTACACACATCACCACTTTTTCAATGAATTTGCTCAAAGACTTTCAAACACATTGTTGCTACCACCACAACCTCCCCTCTTTCTCTTTCGCCCCAACAAAGGCCAAATCACACCACCTGCCAATGCTTTGATTTTGCATTTGAATTGCCAAAGATTAGAGAGTTTTTACGTGAGCTTTGGGCCCCTCTCTCTTTACCCTTCCTCTTTTGCTGCACTTTGTTTTTAATTAATTAATTAATTGTGTTTCTGTGGGTTTTCTGCTATATTGATTTTTTTGCAACAAAAAGAAGTTTGTTAGTGATTCACTAAAAAATAGTTGGTTTTTGTTTCACAGTTAGGAAAGAGAGTGTGGGTTTATTGGGTCATATTTGGTTCCAAAGTGTTGCTGAGTGAGATAGTTTTCCACTAACCAAGATCACTCGCATTTGTCATCTCATATTATAGGAAACATACTTGCTGATTTCTCTAAAATGTGTTTGTGACACTTGCGACAAAATTTGGGACAGTGCTACAATTTTCAATTTTATGTTGAATCCAGCATACACAGCGACACCACCCACACTCACCCGTCACTTCCTCTGCCCATTAATCCCCTTCCCCTCTATATATATAGAGGGAGAGATAGATATACATCATATCACATTTGTGACATCATCAACTTTTCCACCAATGTGGCATAGATTTTTCAACCCATAGGCATAGATTCTAGGGATTTCATTCATTTTTGAAAATATATTATTTTTTTTTGTGCTGATTTTATTCTACCACACAAATTTGGGAGTTTTGGATGATTGGAGTGGTGGATTTTGGTGGATCTGATGGTTGTTTGGAGATTTAAGCTTTGGATGACTGATTGGAGAAGAATTTGATACTTTTGTTCTGAAATGGTGAATTATTTGGTTGAAATATACGAATAAGAAAGAGTGTATAAAAGTGTGTTATATTAGAGTTTGGAAGGTAATTTTGATTTTGAGGATTTAATTATGGCTCATGTGATTGGTAGCAAGTTTAAGCTTGGGAGGAAGATCGGTAGTGGATCCTTCGGCGAGCTCTATTTGGGTATAATCAATTTTCATTTCAAGTGTTTTACTGTATTTTTTTGGTTTTGATTTTCCTGGGTATAATGCATTATTGTTGATGGTTTGATTATCACAGGAGTTAATATACAAAATGGCGAAGAAGTTGCTGTGAAGCTGGTATGTATATTAAAGTTTTCATCTGTGGAATTTGATTTGGTGTATTAAAAGTGTGTTATTTTAAGATGTTTTTGATTTGGGTTGTGATTTTAACCTACATTAATTTTGTATATAGGTTGATATGTTTTTTGTGTCCTCTTTCGATGATTGTTTTGTTTAGCATAGCATAGTGCCTTTGGAGACAGACATTTCTTCTAATAGCATAGGTTTGCAAATCCCTCTGAGTTGACTTTTGGGTAAATCTTTTTGGGCGCTACTATGAGTTCTAATTAACCATTTAGTTTTAAACATATTAATTTTTGTATCTATGATCAATATTCAATTTTTTAAAATTGAACAATACCATCAGACACGAGTTGTCGCTATATACCCACAAAGAAAGAGAGTGTCACCGTCTATTCTTCTCTTTCTTTAAAACCCACATATGTGATATGTGTCTGTGTATGTATAGAGAATAAAAAAACCTATATAATTGTTTGTTGTCTCTAAAATCTTCATATTTATATAATTTTATCCCATACATATTTTCCCCCCAAAACCATTTGATCACACCCATGTTTCTTCTATTTTTGTCTGTATAATTTTGAAAAAGAAATGAAGATACATAAAAGAGCTTAGGGAAAAAAAAGACTGTATTGATTCTCAATTTTTGTCATTTTAATTCTTTATTATTACTGGTTAATTTAGGCATAGTTGTTAGGTTCTTTTTTTTCTATCAATTTATGATATCTCCTTCGAGTCTTGATTTATAGGGTTAAATTCCATTTCTTTTTTGAAAAACTAATTTTCCTTTGCTAATGAAGGTACTCATTTAGCCACATATCTAGCTTTTCAGCAACTCACGTGTTTTCAAATTCTCCAGTGGTGCAACTTTTTAGTAGTTGCGGGAAATATTATTCTTTCATATTGGCTTTTGGGATTGGGTGATGTGGTGGTGTCCATACATGGATTATTTCAAATACATTCAGGAACTTGGATTGGAAAACTAGATTTGAATTTTATAGTGGTACAATATGCCTCCCATGTTTTTTAGTGGTGCTATAATATTTTTTTTAGTGGTGCTATAATATTTTTGTTGAAGTATTAGGAGGATAAAGGAAATTTGTAGACTTTATTTTATTCTAGAGGAGGCAGATTCATTTGCTTTGGCCTGACTAGCTGTATTTTGTGAAATAACTGGTGTTGTGTCTTCAATATTGGTGAGCAAATTAGGTGAGTAAAATGAATTTTCCTTTTTTATGAATAGGGAATTTATTGGGCTAAGTAAAATGAGTGTTTCCTCTCGCTCATGCTTGAATTTTGGTTGATATGTTTATGAGTGACTCATATCTTCATATTTCTCTCTTGACTGTTTTGTGGTTTTGAATTGGGGTTTTCTAGGCTTCAATCGAGACCTGTGTTCATTTTGCCATTTTCAAAAGTGTTCCATGCCTTGGCGGCTCAATGGTTCATGGGAAAAAAGGTGTGCTCATGCCTAGGTAAGGGCTTTGTTGCATTCCTTTGAATTTGGTTTTTATTTATAAATTATGTGTTGATCATATATTGATTTGTCCTTGAATTTAGAGTTTCATAATTAATTTGATTGGGAAGGAGAAAGAGTTAGCTAGCTGTGCTAAAAATGACTGCCATGCGTTTATACTAGAATTTCAGTAGTTCACTAATTGGCAGTTTGATTCACTGCTTGCATGGGATTTGCTCAAATTTTCATTAAAGCTTAGTGATGGGTTTATTGAATTTCACCTTATTTTTTAATTACTTCATTTGGCTTGCTTTACCAAAAAAATATGTGTTAGCCTGTTAGGAATTGAACTGGAATAGCAATGGTGTTTTGCATAACATTTTTGGATTATTCATATATTTATGAGCTTCATCCATTGCTCTTACCCCTTTGTTTTCCTCAGAATTTTCGCTAACAAAGGATCGAGACCCTTTTATGAGAACAATGATAACAATAAAATGAAATTCTGAAAAATGAAAAATGAGTTATGGAAAGATTGTCACTCACTGAAAAATGAAAGTTTTTCAAAGCATTGGTTGGAAAACGAGTTAATAGAAGGTTGTCATAATTCTTTGGTTTTGTACTTGAAAACAAATTTTAATGATTGTGTTTGTTTATTGAATTTAGGGTATTCATGGCTGTATAGCTTATGTTTCGGGACTAACTCTTTTCACTAGGCCATTTGATCAGGTTGCGAAGGTATATCTTCATGACAAATGTAAATCTGAACAAGAAATGTTGTTATCTTTTTAAGTGTATTGGGACGTTAAGATATTGAGAAACATATTTGGTTCCTTTTTGAATTATGAAAGGGTCTTAATTATGCATCATAACAATGTCCATGTATTGATTTGTGTAGTGGGCTCTTGATTTATTTGTTCTTTTTTTGTAAATGTAGTAGACTTTTGTGCTAAAACCAATAAAATCTATTTTGTTGGGGCTTGAATTATTCTTTGGTAGTTGATCTAGGTCTATTCATTTGTATTTGTATTGGATATGTTGCGTCTTTTTTGGGGGGTGAGATAGAGGAAGTTGACAGATAGAGGTTAGGAGACAGAGAGAATGTCGTGCAATTCACTAGATTGAACGGAAGAAAATGTGGTGTAATTTTGGTAGAGTACTGATATATGTGGAGTTGTTTATAATCGTAACTAAATTTTGTGATGTTAATATTAGATGTTGATTTCTCTAAAATGTGTTTGTCGCACTTGCGACAAAATTTGGGACAGTGTTATAATTATCAATTTTATGTTGAATCCAACTAATGATAAAAATAAGAGGTTTTATGTTTCGGATTAACAATTGTTTTATTTTGCCACACATATTTTGATAATTGATTATATTTCAAATATTTTCAGGTATACATGAAAGGATATGAAGATGAAGTTGAAGGTGTTTCTCTATTTGTGCATGTGTGTATTTTTTGTGTTTCATCTTTTGTACAATTAACTAATTATACATGATTGTGCTGGTTTTGTTTTGGTGGTTTGGATAAACATGGGATTGTGGTGATATGTATAATTGTAAGTTTTATAGACAGGTTTTGATTTTTTTGGGCTTCTATTTATAGAGGAAACTCTGCCCAAATTTCTTGAAATTAGTAGAGACTAGATTGATGTTTTGGTGGTTGGATATATGTTGATGATTGGGTATGTATTGATTATTGTGGTGGTATGGTGAATTATGATGATTGTTATGTATAATTGTAAGTTCTGTATACAGGTTTAAATTTTTATTGGTTTCTATTTTTAGAGAAAATTATGCTGAATTTTTTGGATAATATTATGGACTACCTTGATTTTAAATTGACAAGTTGTTTTAGGTTGCAAAGAATTTTTAAGTAATGTAGGATTTTTTTAGTTTTAATTTAATTTTTCGTTACATCGTGCCTTCAGGCACGGGCAATTACTAGTATATATATAAAGAGAGAGAGAGAGTAGCCCGATCATGAAAATTCTGTATTGTCTCTGGTGAGTACTTTTTATGTGAGCCGTTATATCACGATCCAACAATCTATAATATAAAACAGGACGGCTCAAATCTCAAGGCTTCAACATCCAACGGCTTCAAATCAATTTAGGCTTCAACATCCAACGGTCTAAAATTATTTGGGGCTTCAACATCCGACGGCCATTAATCCTCTTTCATTTTTCCCCCCCAAATTCATCTTTTTTTACTCATTATTTTTTAAAATCAGGCCACCCTCGGTCAATTCATCTGTCAGAGATGCAGCCTCCCCTACATCTCTCAAGCCATGCCTCTGCCTCTGCTTCCTCCGTCAATCATCTTTCTCTCTCTTTGTCTCTCTCTCTGTGTTACACCCCAGCGACACCACCTGCAACACCACCAGCACCAGCGCCACTTCGTCTCTCTATCTGTCTCCTCCTTTGCGAGCTCTCTATTCCATCTCACCCTTCACCGGCCAGCCCACCGACCCAGGTAAGCTCTTCTCCCTCTCCCTCTCTCTCTCTCTCTCTCTCTCACCTCCCTCTCTACGCACGCACACACAGTCACACACACAAACACACCCCCACCTAGCCAGAGCACGCAATCACAGTCACATACACACACATCATGGCAAACCCAATATGTTAATCTAGGGTTTTGAATTGGGTGTTAATTTAGGGTTTTGAATTGGGTGTTAATTTAGATTCTGCATAGATGAGAATATGGATGATCTGGCAGAATTCGGTTTTGAATTGGGTGTTAATTTAGACCCGTGCACACTTTGATGTTGTGAATAAACTTAGAAATATAGGAGAATATGGAAAGAATCCTGTTGGGTTGCTCTTGGATAAGTCACATTCAGATGGTGTCTTCGTGGGAGAGAATGATCTGGCAGATTGGAGTGATCATCACCATCAGAGTGTATATGGAGATGGTCATGCTGAATTGATTGATGAAGATGGAGACAGTTTTTGGGCGAACACTGGGGATGTTGCTTCTTGGGATCAGATGAGGGATCTGCTGGGTGAGACTTGTAAACCTGAGAAATGGTTGAAATGTGGTCAGTTTGACGAGAAGAGTATTCTTGACTGTGAGGCATGAAGAGTATTCTTGCGGTGACAGCGGAGTCAGGCATGGGGGGATCGAGTAGAGTTCATAGAGTTGGGTTAACCCACTCTAACATAATTAAGAGATTGTTGGGTGCCATTCACCCCATTTTCATTGTTGGAAGTGGGTTGTATATTTATGTACACAGAAGATTGGAGCCTCTCACATGCTTTTAGATGCCTTTGCCGCTTGTAGTTCTGTAAAGTATAGCCAATGAGCTTCTCTGCAAATATTTATCATGACTTGCTAGATCATGCTATGAGCGTTACAGGTTTAAAGTTTGGTTTCCCATATTCCTATATGTGGTATTCCCTTTTTAGTCCGTTGAAAAGTTATTGGAATAAAAACATTTTAGAAATGTCAAACCAATTTAGTAAATCTTATATGTGCCAAATTTAGTTCTACCGCAAATTTCTTGAATCAATTATTAAGTTTTGGATGACCCATGAAATTGAAATGAGTTATGTTGTATGAATAGACATGCCTAAGCATAAGGATGCTTGAGTGTGGTTCCTGACTGAAATTGATTTGAGGCCATCTTTTAAGAAATTAAGGTGGCCTTGTGCCAAACAGAAATAGAACATCTAGATGGTTCAAAAAACACTCAACAGATTACTCACAAACTGATTTAACATGTGCCAAAGTTTATAACTTTAACCTTTATTGATTATTGTTTTTCAGTCAGTTGAGATCAGTTTTTGGATCACTGCAGGAATTTACAGTGGTTGAGCTTGAACCCATTATATATTTATATTTCCTAGAGTAATGTGATGCCGATAGAGTCTTACCCTCTGTGAAGATAAAATTGGTTTTGCAGTTGATCATACTAAATCTGATTGCCGCCTCACATTTGGGGCAGAAGAGTAAATTATAGATATATATAACCTTCAAAGTTCAAAGATTATTGTATCAATTAAATACTTAGAATTTTTTTTTTATATCAATTGGGCTTCTAAATTTTTTAATTGTATCAATTGAGTCTTTGTGTTTGCCTCCATTAGAATTTTTAATGGAAAGTAGTGAAGTATGCTACATAATACAAATAAGTTAGAGTAAACTACACATATAACCCTCAAATTTTAACATTTGTATCAATTAAGTCGTTAAATTTTTTTGTGTCAATTAAACTTCTGAACTCTATAATTGTATCAATTAAGCTTTTTTTGTATCTCTTTTAGTTTCACTCTTTGTTGTCTTTTACCATGTGCAACCGTATGCTACATTTTCATATTTTTTCAATAGAAAGAGAAAATAAGAGGAGAGATAAAAAAAAAATATGAAAAGAGAGAGTAATGATGCCAATGTAGAGAAAGAGTTTGAGAATGAAAATAGGGAAAGAGAGAGTAATGGTGAGAGAAAATAGAGAAAGAGAAAAAATATGAAAACAAAGAGTAATGTTGAAAGAAAATAGGGAGAGAGAGTAATCGTGAAAGAAAATAAGAAGAGAGAGTTTGATGCATCGTTAAGTCTACTTAGAGGGTACTTCAGCCATTTTGTCTCAAAATGAACTTTTATCTAAAATGTTTTTATTCCAAGGGCAGATAAATTTGAGTTTGTATTTATATGCTTTTGAAAATTTCGCTGAGGTCTGTACTACATGGTACCTAATTTTCGTACCGAGTTGCTGTGGGGTTTATTTCATTCTGGTTGCTCTAGAATGATGTTTCAAAGGAAAGTAATTTCTTAGTTGTTCTAACATTTCTTTGGGGTTACATTGGTATTAGCATTATTATGGGCATACCCACATAAATTTGTTTAAACAGACAAATAGATTGCAAATATATGTGCTTGTGTGGGTGTGCATGTGCGTGCTTAAATGCACTTGGCTATTGTTTTAAATTGCATTTTCCTACTGTACATATGGCTATTGTACATATGGTCTGTAAATTAATAAATATTTGACTGAAAGCAGCGAAAATTGAAGGGGGGTTGGGTATGCACGGGTTGTTGTTTGTTATGTCTGACCACCAAAATTAGTATTGAACTTTCTAAGTATCACCTTTGATTATGCTTATAATCATGCACATTCCATATCTTGAATTTTTGCCTCATGGTTAATGGATATGGCTGTGATTTAGTGTTATACCGAGGATTAGTATGGTTGTGATTTACATTATTAATTAGATACCCTGTTCCACCAATTTTATGTGGATTGGTAAGAAGTGTGCCCTTTTGTTACTCCTGAGAAATATAAAATTTTGCTCTAGGTAATGTTTTCATCTCACTTGGTGTAAGCTCATCTCTTACCAAGTTTAAGATTTTTACTATTTAATCGCTCATCTCTGAGTTTGTGTTACTTTCTGAAGTCCTATCGATTGTATTAGATGCCTCTTAAGATCTTAATTTTGATGTATTTTTTGTAATGGACATTGGATAAAGATGAATTTGTGAATGTAAATTGTGAAGCTCTAAGTAGATAAGGACAACCTTTTCCATATAGAAATAGCTGGTAAGTAGATCATTGAGTGAAGCTCTTTTTCTTATTTTATTTTTAGTAGCTGAAGCTCATGGTTATGTTTTTTGGAGTATAGTTGAACATGTTGGTTGTTCACCTTGGTGCCTCTTTTAGTAGCTACATTTGGTGTCTATGCTAGATCCATGAATAGTTTGGTGGACTTTTGGGGAGGGGAATGTATTCTTTCCCATTACCATGCTAGCAAAATCTGAATGTGTGGTTCAATTTCGTGGGAGTATATAATTTAAACTTGAACCGTGGGCACATTTCTTAAGTACTTAACAAAATCACCGTAATGTATTTTAATTTAGCTTTGATTTGAAGTTATAGTATGTGATCTTCCATGTTCATACCTATTAAAAAAGGTAAAGAAAAAAAATGAGATCGCTCTGGAGACTGGTACATTCATTATCTTCATTTTGCATGCGCAAACCTGTTCTTGCTTATGCTTGCATGCTGTTCTTATTCAATTTCTATCCAATTAATGTTTCTTTTTTTTTTTTTTTCACTCTTGATCTTCCTATTTGTTCACTTGCAAGTTAACTGCCTTTTTTTTTTGTCTTTTCCAAGTGAAGCGAGAAGAATTGCTCCAGTTTGCTGAAGGTGCTATTACAGGGTTGAAAGTTAGTGCTGATATTGGAAGGTAAATCAGAATGACCATTTACTTCTTTGCTTGGATGTGTTGACTTGGCATTTAGGTGGCAATCCTGATCTTTTAGTGAGGTTTTATGTTCCTCTTATGTGAGGTCTGAGCACATTTAACTTACTGCCTCCCATTATATGTAGAGGTTTATCCTTTTTCAAAAAGTGAGAAAATTTTATTAATGAAAAATCAAGAATTACAAGAATCAAAAACAGAAACTGTTACGAAAATAGTAACTGTTTTATCAAATAAAACAGTAAACTGTACAAAAAAACAGAAATTTTGTTAAAACATATCCTGTACAGCAATTGTGTTTTTGTCCCTGCAGCTTAGCTTCTGTCCTCTGATCAAAGCCCTGCAACTTCAGACAGCCTGCAGCCTGGGACTCGATGCAGAAGGAAACTGCCCCCAAGAGTTGGCTTTAATCCTTCAAGAGAATTAAAGCTATTAATTCAACTCATGAGAATTAAACTTCAAGAGATACACCTGAAAACTTACTCAAACCCAGACAGATTTTATAGCAGTAGCAAACATGCAGACTAGCAGCAAACCACTGATGCATCAAACCTTTCTGCCCAGTTACATAGATCATCAATCCACAATCCACAGGTCCAGACATCTCATCCACCTCCATTCCTTTTATCGAACACAATAGTCTTCTTCAATCTAGCAATAGGTAACCTACCTTGATCCTGCTGTAAAAGCAGTCTTCCAGCAAGAGGCAAAACATCACTTTCAAAAAACTCACATCATTTGCCAGACTGCACAGCAAAAGAAGCCAAAAAATCAGCTATGACATTGGCTTCCCTGTATATATGTCTCAACTTAAACATAATTCATATCATGAATCAATCTAGCAATGCTCCTTAAACCGAGCCAGGCAAACATGTACAAATCTGTAGCTTTGTCTTCTTACTATAATTATGTGACTTAAATTGTTTTTCATTATCAATTGTTTTTGTCCAAGTCGTCGTTTTGTTTTTACAGAATATGTGTTTATGTTTATGTGATATGTGTATGCTTTGTGTTTACTGTCTTTCCTCCATCGCTTCCCTAACTCTACCATACCAATAACCTCACTACTGTCTCCTTCACCCCCTGCCAACATCTCCTCCATCCCCCATGCTTCCAATTTGAAATTTGATTTGAACCCTTCACCCACCCTCACCTCTTCCTCTAAGCCACTAACACTACCCTTTGTTGCCCCAATCCACCACACCCGCTACCCCTCCACCCCCAGCTCCACCTCCATAACCTTCTTCCTCCATTCCACCACCACTGCCTTAAGGCCCTTAACACACTCTGCACACCTACACACATCACCACTTTTTCAATGAATTTGCTCAAAGACTTTCAAACACATTGTTGCTACCACCACAACCTCCCCTCTTTCTCTTTCGCCCCAACAAAGGCCAAATCACACCACCTGCCAATGCTTTGATTTTGCATTTGAATTGCCAAAGATTAGAGAGTTTTTACGTGAGCTTTGGGCCCCTCTCTCTTTACCCTTCCTCTTTTGCTGCACTTTGTTTTTAATTAATTAATTAATTGTGTTTCTGTGGGTTTTCTGCTATATTGATTTTTTTGCAACAAAAAGAAGTTTGTTAGTGATTCACTAAAAAATAGTTGGTTTTTGTTTCACAGTTAGGAAAGAGAGTGTGGGTTTATTGGGTCATATTTGGTTCCAAAGTGTTGCTGAGTGAGATAGTTTTCCACTAACCAAGATCACTCGCATTTGTCATCTCATATTATAGGAAACATACTTGCTGATTTCTCTAAAATGTGTTTGTGACACTTGCGACAAAATTTGGGACAGTGCTACAATTTTCAATTTTATGTTGAATCCAGCATACACAGCGACACCACCCACACTCACCCGTCACTTCCTCTGCCCATTAATCCCCTTCCCCTCTATATATATAGAGGGAGAGATAGATATACATCATATCACATTTGTGACATCATCAACTTTTCCACCAATGTGGCATAGATTTTTCAACCCATAGGCATAGATTCTAGGGATTTCATTCATTTTTGAAAATATATTATTTTTTTTTGTGCTGATTTTATTCTACCACACAAATTTGGGAGTTTTGGATGATTGGAGTGGTGGATTTTGGTGGATCTGATGGTTGTTTGGAGATTTAAGCTTTGGATGACTGATTGGAGAAGAATTTGATACTTTTGTTCTGAAATGGTGAATTATTTGGTTGAAATATACGAATAAGAAAGAGTGTATAAAAGTGTGTTATATTAGAGTTTGGAAGGTAATTTTGATTTTGAGGATTTAATTATGGCTCATGTGATTGGTAGCAAGTTTAAGCTTGGGAGGAAGATCGGTAGTGGATCCTTCGGCGAGCTCTATTTGGGTATAATCAATTTTCATTTCAAGTGTTTTACTGTATTTTTTTGGTTTTGATTTTCCTGGGTATAATGCATTATTGTTGATGGTTTGATTATCACAGGAGTTAATATACAAAATGGCGAAGAAGTTGCTGTGAAGCTGGTATGTATATTAAAGTTTTCATCTGTGGAATTTGATTTGGTGTATTAAAAGTGTGTTATTTTAAGATGTTTTTGATTTGGGTTGTGATTTTAACCTACATTAATTTTGTATATAGGTTGATATGTTTTTTGTGTCCTCTTTCGATGATTGTTTTGTTTAGCATAGCATAGTGCCTTTGGAGACAGACATTTCTTCTAATAGCATAGGTTTGCAAATCCCTCTGAGTTGACTTTTGGGTAAATCTTTTTGGGCGCTACTATGAGTTCTAATTAACCATTTAGTTTTAAACATATTAATTTTTGTATCTATGATCAATATTCAATTTTTTAAAATTGAACAATACCATCAGACACGAGTTGTCGCTATATACCCACAAAGAAAGAGAGTGTCACCGTCTATTCTTCTCTTTCTTTAAAACCCACATATGTGATATGTGTCTGTGTATGTATAGAGAATAAAAAAACCTATATAATTGTTTGTTGTCTCTAAAATCTTCATATTTATATAATTTTATCCCATACATATTTTCCCCCCAAAACCATTTGATCACACCCATGTTTCTTCTATTTTTGTCTGTATAATTTTGAAAAAGAAATGAAGATACATAAAAGAGCTTAGGGAAAAAAAAGACTGTATTGATTCTCAATTTTTGTCATTTTAATTCTTTATTATTACTGGTTAATTTAGGCATAGTTGTTAGGTTCTTTTTTTTCTATCAATTTATGATATCTCCTTCGAGTCTTGATTTATAGGGTTAAATTCCATTTCTTTTTTGAAAAACTAATTTTCCTTTGCTAATGAAGGTACTCATTTAGCCACATATCTAGCTTTTCAGCAACTCACGTGTTTTCAAATTCTCCAGTGGTGCAACTTTTTAGTAGTTGCGGGAAATATTATTCTTTCATATTGGCTTTTGGGATTGGGTGATGTGGTGGTGTCCATACATGGATTATTTCAAATACATTCAGGAACTTGGATTGGAAAACTAGATTTGAATTTTATAGTGGTACAATATGCCTCCCATGTTTTTTAGTGGTGCTATAATATTTTTTTTAGTGGTGCTATAATATTTTTGTTGAAGTATTAGGAGGATAAAGGAAATTTGTAGACTTTATTTTATTCTAGAGGAGGCAGATTCATTTGCTTTGGCCTGACTAGCTGTATTTTGTGAAATAACTGGTGTTGTGTCTTCAATATTGGTGAGCAAATTAGGTGAGTAAAATGAATTTTCCTTTTTTATGAATAGGGAATTTATTGGGCTAAGTAAAATGAGTGTTTCCTCTCGCTCATGCTTGAATTTTGGTTGATATGTTTATGAGTGACTCATATCTTCATATTTCTCTCTTGACTGTTTTGTGGTTTTGAATTGGGGTTTTCTAGGCTTCAATCGAGACCTGTGTTCATTTTGCCATTTTCAAAAGTGTTCCATGCCTTGGCGGCTCAATGGTTCATGGGAAAAAAGGTGTGCTCATGCCTAGGTAAGGGCTTTGTTGCATTCCTTTGAATTTGGTTTTTATTTATAAATTATGTGTTGATCATATATTGATTTGTCCTTGAATTTAGAGTTTCATAATTAATTTGATTGGGAAGGAGAAAGAGTTAGCTAGCTGTGCTAAAAATGACTGCCATGCGTTTATACTAGAATTTCAGTAGTTCACTAATTGGCAGTTTGATTCACTGCTTGCATGGGATTTGCTCAAATTTTCATTAAAGCTTAGTGATGGGTTTATTGAATTTCACCTTATTTTTTAATTACTTCATTTGGCTTGCTTTACCAAAAAAATATGTGTTAGCCTGTTAGGAATTGAACTGGAATAGCAATGGTGTTTTGCATAACATTTTTGGATTATTCATATATTTATGAGCTTCATCCATTGCTCTTACCCCTTTGTTTTCCTCAGAATTTTCGCTAACAAAGGATCGAGACCCTTTTATGAGAACAATGATAACAATAAAATGAAATTCTGAAAAATGAAAAATGAGTTATGGAAAGATTGTCACTCACTGAAAAATGAAAGTTTTTCAAAGCATTGGTTGGAAAACGAGTTAATAGAAGGTTGTCATAATTCTTTGGTTTTGTACTTGAAAACAAATTTTAATGATTGTGTTTGTTTATTGAATTTAGGGTATTCATGGCTGTATAGCTTATGTTTCGGGACTAACTCTTTTCACTAGGCCATTTGATCAGGTTGCGAAGGTATATCTTCATGACAAATGTAAATCTGAACAAGAAATGTTGTTATCTTTTTAAGTGTATTGGGACGTTAAGATATTGAGAAACATATTTGGTTCCTTTTTGAATTATGAAAGGGTCTTAATTATGCATCATAACAATGTCCATGTATTGATTTGTGTAGTGGGCTCTTGATTTATTTGTTCTTTTTTTGTAAATGTAGTAGACTTTTGTGCTAAAACCAATAAAATCTATTTTGTTGGGGCTTGAATTATTCTTTGGTAGTTGATCTAGGTCTATTCATTTGTATTTGTATTGGATATGTTGCGTCTTTTTTGGGGGGTGAGATAGAGGAAGTTGACAGATAGAGGTTAGGAGACAGAGAGAATGTCGTGCAATTCACTAGATTGAACGGAAGAAAATGTGGTGTAATTTTGGTAGAGTACTGATATATGTGGAGTTGTTTATAATCGTAACTAAATTTTGTGATGTTAATATTAGATGTTGATTTCTCTAAAATGTGTTTGTCGCACTTGCGACAAAATTTGGGACAGTGTTATAATTATCAATTTTATGTTGAATCCAACTAATGATAAAAATAAGAGGTTTTATGTTTCGGATTAACAATTGTTTTATTTTGCCACACATATTTTGATAATTGATTATATTTCAAATATTTTCAGGTATACATGAAAGGATATGAAGATGAAGTTGAAGGTGTTTCTCTATTTGTGCATGTGTGTATTTTTTGTGTTTCATCTTTTGTACAATTAACTAATTATACATGATTGTGCTGGTTTTGTTTTGGTGGTTTGGATAAACATGGGATTGTGGTGATATGTATAATTGTAAGTTTTATAGACAGGTTTTGATTTTTTTGGGCTTCTATTTATAGAGGAAACTCTGCCCAAATTTCTTGAAATTAGTAGAGACTAGATTGATGTTTTGGTGGTTGGATATATGTTGATGATTGGGTATGTATTGATTATTGTGGTGGTATGGTGAATTATGATGATTGTTATGTATAATTGTAAGTTCTGTATACAGGTTTAAATTTTTATTGGTTTCTATTTTTAGAGAAAATTATGCTGAATTTTTTGGATAATATTATGGACTACCTTGATTTTAAATTGACAAGTTGTTTTAGGTTGCAAAGAATTTTTAAGTAATGTAGGATTTTTTTAGTTTTAATTTAATTTTTCGTTACATCGTGCCTTCAGGCACGGGCAATTACTAGTCAATTATTAAAGAAGTCAAGAATTAAATATGAAGACTTACCAAATTTAACTTTTTACTAAATAAGAAGTTTCAATGACATATGAATTGGGATTCTAACCTTATAAGGAAAGTATATTCATTTTTTTCAAATCAAATATTTTACAAACAGGAAAAAAAAAATTGACCCACATAAATATGATACACTCGGATCAGACTTATACAACCCATCGGGTTGATTATACCCATCTAGGATGAACCCCTATTACGAAAGCACACTTAATGTTTAGTTCAAAGCTTTGCTACAATTCTTCTCTTTGTGCTTGTTTTGGATGTTTCATGTTTGTTTGAATTGGTATTTTAATAGTGAGACAAAATGTTTTTTTTCCCTTCTATTGATTATGCTGCATCATTGTTATCGCATGCAGTTGGAACAAATACTTTTCTATTGATGACATAGGCAGCAATAAAAAAATTTATTCATTAATGTTAAAATATTAAGTTTTACAAAATTAAATAGACTTTCCTTATAGGACTACATTACAATTAATAAGTGATAGACATTTTCTATTTAGTTAAAAACTAAATTAGGTAGGTCTTGATAATTAATTTTAAACATTTTTATTTACTGGTCATTAGATCGTAATTCAATGGTACAAATATCCATTAGAGACTATGATATATAGTTTTTCTACTTAGGATGGAAGTTGAATTTTATAACCAACATATTCTCCTCCCCCCCCCAAAAAAAAAAAAAAAAACCATCCCATCCAACCTAACCCAACGCAACCCAAACCAACCCAACCATCACATCCAACCCACAGATCAATGGCTCCCTGGCAACACACACAGCCGTTTACTCTCATCTCAGTCTCTTCTCTCTCGGTCTCTTCACTCACTTCCCCCAAATTCATGCCGACAGGCAGCGAGTCCCCAAATTCATGCCGGACAGGCGGCGAGTCTGCACAAACTCCCTCCCCCCATCCCTCTTCTGCGCAAACACCATTCCCTCCCCTCCCCTATCTGTTTATCCCTCCCCTCAATCACCACCTCCTCTCTCTCTCTCTCTCTCTCTCTCGCATCAGCGCCCAGACCCAACAGCACTCAGACCAACAACAGCGCCCACCCCCAGGCTCTCCAGGTATCTCTTTCTCCCCTTCTCACTTCTCACACCCAAACCCCATCTATCACACCCGCGCACAGCCTCCTTCTCCCTATCTCTCTTTCTCGCTCTCTCTATCATGCTCAAAATGGCATTATCAACGATGACCTATAAACTGTTCGACAAAATTCCCCAAAAGATCATGAGTGGACGAGATTTCAGCGTGCATAAATTAGATGGGTGTTTGAGCATAAATTAGTGGGAGGGAGGGTGGAATACCCAATACAATATAGCAGTTCATCGATTACCTGTAGCGGTGAAAAGAACCCAGGAGAGTTGAGCAACCCAGAAGGAGTCATGCCAGGAGGGATCAAGAACATCGGCGACGGAGCAACCACCAAACTCATCAGCTATAGGAGTCATGCCAGGAGGGATCATGAACATAGTCTATTGGGTTCTCTGGTGCCAGGAGGGATCAAGGACATCGGCTATTGGGTCTTTGGTGTTCTCTAGATCATATAATGCCTAACCCACACACACACACAGAGCAGCAGCAGCACATAAAACACACACACACACACACACACACACACACACACAACGAATTTGGGTGTTATAATAGAATTTTTAGTTCAGGTACTGCTTTGATAATTAGGAACTTATCATCTTCGTCTTCAGCAAAATGGGTCTCATCATTTGAGCTCCAATCTGTGAACCCAGTTAGAAAGATTTGGACTTTCTCTCCTCTCTGTATGGTGGGCAGACGTTCCTGTAAGATTGCTGGTAGAAAGGTATAGAACTCTCTATCTTTCTCTCTCTCTCTCTCTCTCTCGATCACATTTATGTATGTAAATTGTAATGCAGTTTGTTTCACACAGCAGCTGGTGTTCATAGTTATTTTTGTTTCTCTGTGTATTTTTTTGGTTGATACATGTAGTTTATATGCGGTATTGATTTTTCTGCTTTTAGGTTTGTCGTAACCAGCTGTTCTGTGGTGGTGGTGTTCATAGTTATATTTGTGCTTTTATTAAGCTGATTCTTGGTATTTCTTGGTCTCTCTCCCTCTCTTGGTGAATTTGGCTTGGCTATGATGTATGTACTTACTGTTTGTGATTCACATTGCTTGGGGCAAGTGTATTTGGACCTTTTTGTATATTCATGAGGCTTATGCATTCACAACTTTTTTGCATATTCATGAGGCTTGGCTATTTATGGACTGATTCAAACATTTATTAAAAGTTTTTGTATCAACAATTGCAATTTATTTTGCATTGTAGGAGGTTAATGAGACGTTGGTAGGCTTGGGTTATTATAGAAAGGCATGGGTTCTACAAGAGCATAGAGGTCAGCTCTCTTTAAATTTACTTGACTTTAAATTATTGTAAAAATTTTAGATTCAAGTTTAATTAGGTCTAGATTTGTTTTTTAAAGTCCCAAATAAAACTTTTAGATCAATGTTCAACCAAATCAAATTTTATTTTTCGGGCTTCTAATTTTTTCTATAGAAACAGATTCAATGAAGTTAAATTTTACTTTTTCAAGTTTTATACTAATATGTGATTTATTATATTAACCATAATACTATTCATGTCTTGGAACGTACCATGTGTAACAAAATTATGTAGTTTTTTTTGTTTGTATATTATTTCCAATTATTTTGATTAACTTGAAAAGTATGTATTTTGATTTTTCTTTTTTGAATTTGATGGCTTTTTGATTAGTCAAATTTATTTAAATTTAAATTGAGATTGTTAATAGCTTCTTTTAGTTGCCATGACAGTATAAACATCAATAAAATGTTTAAGATTAAACTTCAAATCTACTCTCTTACTATTTTATTGACTACTAGTAATTGCCCGTGCCTGAAGGCACGATGTAACGAAAAATTAAATTAAAACTAAAAAAATCCTACATTACTTAAAAATTCTTTGCAACCTAAAACAACTTGTCAATTTAAAATCAAGGTAGTCCATAATATTATCCAAAAAATTCAGCATAATTTTCTCTAAAAATAGAAACCAATAAAAATTTAAACCTGTATACAGAACTTACAATTATACATAACAATCATCATAATTCACCATACCACCACAATAATCAATACATACCCAATCATCAACATATATCCAACCACCAAAACATCAATCTAGTCTCTACTAATTTCAAGAAATTTGGGCAGAGTTTCCTCTATAAATAGAAGCCCAAAAAAATCAAAACCTGTCTATAAAACTTACAATTATACATATCACCACAATCCCATGTTTATCCAAACCACCAAAACAAAACCAGCACAATCATGTATAATTAGTTAATTGTACAAAAGATGAAACACAAAAAATACACACATGCACAAATAGAGAAACACCTTCAACTTCATCTTCATATCCTTTCATGTATACCTGAAAATATTTGAAATATAATCAATTATCAAAATATGTGTGGCAAAATAAAACAATTGTTAATCCGAAACATAAAACCTCTTATTTTTATCATTAGTTGGATTCAACATAAAATTGATAATTATAACACTGTCCCAAATTTTGTCGCAAGTGCGACAAACACATTTTAGAGAAATCAACATCTAATATTAACATCACAAAATTTAGTTACGATTATAAACAACTCCACATATATCAGTACTCTACCAAAATTACACCACATTTTCTTCCGTTCAATCTAGTGAATTGCACGACATTCTCTCTGTCTCCTAACCTCTATCTGTCAACTTCCTCTATCTCACCCCCCAAAAAAGACGCAACATATCCAATACAAATACAAATGAATAGACCTAGATCAACTACCAAAGAATAATTCAAGCCCCAACAAAATAGATTTTATTGGTTTTAGCACAAAAGTCTACTACATTTACAAAAAAAGAACAAATAAATCAAGAGCCCACTACACAAATCAATACATGGACATTGTTATGATGCATAATTAAGACCCTTTCATAATTCAAAAAGGAACCAAATATGTTTCTCAATATCTTAACGTCCCAATACACTTAAAAAGATAACAACATTTCTTGTTCAGATTTACATTTGTCATGAAGATATACCTTCGCAACCTGATCAAATGGCCTAGTGAAAAGAGTTAGTCCCGAAACATAAGCTATACAGCCATGAATACCCTAAATTCAATAAACAAACACAATCATTAAAATTTGTTTTCAAGTACAAAACCAAAGAATTATGACAACCTTCTATTAACTCGTTTTCCAACCAATGCTTTGAAAAACTTTCATTTTTCAGTGAGTGACAATCTTTCCATAACTCATTTTTCATTTTTCAGAATTTCATTTTATTGTTATCATTGTTCTCATAAAAGGGTCTCGATCCTTTGTTAGCGAAAATTCTGAGGAAAACAAAGGGGTAAGAGCAATGGATGAAGCTCATAAATATATGAATAATCCAAAAATGTTATGCAAAACACCATTGCTATTCCAGTTCAATTCCTAACAGGCTAACACATATTTTTTTGGTAAAGCAAGCCAAATGAAGTAATTAAAAAATAAGGTGAAATTCAATAAACCCATCACTAAGCTTTAATGAAAATTTGAGCAAATCCCATGCAAGCAGTGAATCAAACTGCCAATTAGTGAACTACTGAAATTCTAGTATAAACGCATGGCAGTCATTTTTAGCACAGCTAGCTAACTCTTTCTCCTTCCCAATCAAATTAATTATGAAACTCTAAATTCAAGGACAAATCAATATATGATCAACACATAATTTATAAATAAAAACCAAATTCAAAGGAATGCAACAAAGCCCTTACCTAGGCATGAGCACACCTTTTTTCCCATGAACCATTGAGCCGCCAAGGCATGGAACACTTTTGAAAATGGCAAAATGAACACAGGTCTCGATTGAAGCCTAGAAAACCCCAATTCAAAACCACAAAACAGTCAAGAGAGAAATATGAAGATATGAGTCACTCATAAACATATCAACCAAAATTCAAGCATGAGCGAGAGGAAACACTCATTTTACTTAGCCCAATAAATTCCCTATTCATAAAAAAGGAAAATTCATTTTACTCACCTAATTTGCTCACCAATATTGAAGACACAACACCAGTTATTTCACAAAATACAGCTAGTCAGGCCAAAGCAAATGAATCTGCCTCCTCTAGAATAAAATAAAGTCTACAAATTTCCTTTATCCTCCTAATACTTCAACAAAAATATTATAGCACCACTAAAAAAAATATTATAGCACCACTAAAAAACATGGGAGGCATATTGTACCACTATAAAATTCAAATCTAGTTTTCCAATCCAAGTTCCTGAATGTATTTGAAATAATCCATGTATGGACACCACCACATCACCCAATCCCAAAAGCCAATATGAAAGAATAATATTTCCCGCAACTACTAAAAAGTTGCACCACTGGAGAATTTGAAAACACGTGAGTTGCTGAAAAGCTAGATATGTGGCTAAATGAGTACCTTCATTAGCAAAGGAAAATTAGTTTTTCAAAAAAGAAATGGAATTTAACCCTATAAATCAAGACTCGAAGGAGATATCATAAATTGATAGAAAAAAAAGAACCTAACAACTATGCCTAAATTAACCAGTAATAATAAAGAATTAAAATGACAAAAATTGAGAATCAATACAGTCTTTTTTTTCCCTAAGCTCTTTTATGTATCTTCATTTCTTTTTCAAAATTATACAGACAAAAATAGAAGAAACATGGGTGTGATCAAATGGTTTTGGGGGGAAAATATGTATGGGATAAAATTATATAAATATGAAGATTTTAGAGACAACAAACAATTATATAGGTTTTTTTATTCTCTATACATACACAGACACATATCACATATGTGGGTTTTAAAGAAAGAGAAGAATAGACGGTGACACTCTCTTTCTTTGTGGGTATATAGCGACAACTCGTGTCTGATGGTATTGTTCAATTTTAAAAAATTGAATATTGATCATAGATACAAAAATTAATATGTTTAAAACTAAATGGTTAATTAGAACTCATAGTAGCGCCCAAAAAGATTTACCCAAAAGTCAACTCAGAGGGATTTGCAAACCTATGCTATTAGAAGAAATGTCTGTCTCCAAAGGCACTATGCTATGCTAAACAAAACAATCATCGAAAGAGGACACAAAAAACATATCAACCTATATACAAAATTAATGTAGGTTAAAATCACAACCCAAATCAAAAACATCTTAAAATAACACACTTTTAATACACCAAATCAAATTCCACAGATGAAAACTTTAATATACATACCAGCTTCACAGCAACTTCTTCGCCATTTTGTATATTAACTCCTGTGATAATCAAACCATCAACAATAATGCATTATACCCAGGAAAATCAAAACCAAAAAAATACAGTAAAACACTTGAAATGAAAATTGATTATACCCAAATAGAGCTCGCCGAAGGATCCACTACCGATCTTCCTCCCAAGCTTAAACTTGCTACCAATCACATGAGCCATAATTAAATCCTCAAAATCAAAATTACCTTCCAAACTCTAATATAACACACTTTTATACACTCTTTCTTATTCGTATATTTCAACCAAATAATTCACCATTTCAGAACAAAAGTATCAAATTCTTCTCCAATCAGTCATCCAAAGCTTAAATCTCCAAACAACCATCAGATCCACCAAAATCCACCACTCCAATCATCCAAAACTCCCAAATTTGTGTGGTAGAATAAAATCAGCACAAAAAAAAATAATATATTTTCAAAAATGAATGAAATCCCTAGAATCTATGCCTATGGGTTGAAAAATCTATGCCACATTGGTGGAAAAGTTGATGATGTCACAAATGTGATATGATGTATATCTATCTCTCCCTCTATATATATAGAGGGGAAGGGGATTAATGGGCAGAGGAAGTGACGGGTGAGTGTGGGTGGTGTCGCTGTGTATGCTGGATTCAACATAAAATTGAAAATTGTAGCACTGTCCCAAATTTTGTCGCAAGTGTCACAAACACATTTTAGAGAAATCAGCAAGTATGTTTCCTATAATATGAGATGACAAATGCGAGTGATCTTGGTTAGTGGAAAACTATCTCACTCAGCAACACTTTGGAACCAAATATGACCCAATAAACCCACACTCTCTTTCCTAACTGTGAAACAAAAACCAACTATTTTTTAGTGAATCACTAACAAACTTCTTTTTGTTGCAAAAAAATCAATATAGCAGAAAACCCACAGAAACACAATTAATTAATTAATTAAAAACAAAGTGCAGCAAAAGAGGAAGGGTAAAGAGAGAGGGGCCCAAAGCTCACGTAAAAACTCTCTAATCTTTGGCAATTCAAATGCAAAATCAAAGCATTGGCAGGTGGTGTGATTTGGCCTTTGTTGGGGCGAAAGAGAAAGAGGGGAGGTTGTGGTGGTAGCAACAATGTGTTTGAAAGTCTTTGAGCAAATTCATTGAAAAAGTGGTGATGTGTGTAGGTGTGCAGAGTGTGTTAAGGGCCTTAAGGCAGTGGTGGTGGAATGGAGGAAGAAGGTTATGGAGGTGGAGCTGGGGGTGGAGGGGTAGCGGGTGTGGTGGATTGGGGCAACAAAGGGTAGTGTTAGTGGCTTAGAGGAAGAGGTGAGGGTGGGTGAAGGGTTCAAATCAAATTTCAAATTGGAAGCATGGGGGATGGAGGAGATGTTGGCAGGGGGTGAAGGAGACAGTAGTGAGGTTATTGGTATGGTAGAGTTAGGGAAGCGATGGAGGAAAGACAGTAAACACAAAGCATACACATATCACATAAACATAAACACATATTCTGTAAAAACAAAACGACGACTTGGACAAAAACAATTGATAATGAAAAACAATTTAAGTCACATAATTATAGTAAGAAGACAAAGCTACAGATTTGTACATGTTTGCCTGGCTCGGTTTAAGGAGCATTGCTAGATTGATTCATGATATGAATTATGTTTAAGTTGAGACATATATACAGGGAAGCCAATGTCATAGCTGATTTTTTGGCTTCTTTTGCTGTGCAGTCTGGCAAATGATGTGAGTTTTTTGAAAGTGATGTTTTGCCTCTTGCTGGAAGACTGCTTTTACAGCAGGATCAAGGTAGGTTACCTATTGCTAGATTGAAGAAGACTATTGTGTTCGATAAAAGGAATGGAGGTGGATGAGATGTCTGGACCTGTGGATTGTGGATTGATGATCTATGTAACTGGGCAGAAAGGTTTGATGCATCAGTGGTTTGCTGCTAGTCTGCATGTTTGCTACTGCTATAAAATCTGTCTGGGTTTGAGTAAGTTTTCAGGTGTATCTCTTGAAGTTTAATTCTCATGAGTTGAATTAATAGCTTTAATTCTCTTGAAGGATTAAAGCCAACTCTTGGGGGCAGTTTCCTTCTGCATCGAGTCCCAGGCTGCAGGCTGTCTGAAGTTGCAGGGCTTTGATCAGAGGACAGAAGCTAAGCTGCAGGGACAAAAACACAATTGCTGTACAGGATATGTTTTAACAAAATTTCTGTTTTTTTGTACAGTTTACTGTTTTATTTGATAAAACAGTTACTATTTTCGTAACAGTTTCTGTTTTTGATTCTTGTAATTCTTGATTTTTCATTAATAAAATTTTCTCACTTTTTGAAAAAGGATAAACCTCTACATATAATGGGAGGCAGTAAGTTAAATGTGCTCAGACCTCACATAAGAGGAACATAAAACCTCACTAAAAGATCAGGATTGCCACCTAAATGCCAAGTCAACACATCCAAGCAAAGAAGTAAATGGTCATTCTGATTTACCTTCCAATATCAGCACTAACTTTCAACCCTGTAATAGCACCTTCAGCAAACTGGAGCAATTCTTCTCGCTTCACTTGGAAAAGACAAAAAAAAAAGGCAGTTAACTTGCAAGTGAACAAATAGGAAGATCAAGAGTGAAAAAAAAAAAAAAAGAAACATTAATTGGATAGAAATTGAATAAGAACAGCATGCAAGCATAAGCAAGAACAGGTTTGCGCATGCAAAATGAAGATAATGAATGTACCAGTCTCCAGAGCGATCTCATTTTTTTTCTTTACCTTTTTTAATAGGTATGAACATGGAAGATCACATACTATAACTTCAAATCAAAGCTAAATTAAAATACATTACGGTGATTTTGTTAAGTACTTAAGAAATGTGCCCACGGTTCAAGTTTAAATTATATACTCCCACGAAATTGAACCACACATTCAGATTTTGCTAGCATGGTAATGGGAAAGAATACATTCCCCTCCCCAAAAGTCCACCAAACTATTCATGGATCTAGCATAGACACCAAATGTAGCTACTAAAAGAGGCACCAAGGTGAACAACCAACATGTTCAACTATACTCCAAAAAACATAACCATGAGCTTCAGCTACTAAAAATAAAATAAGAAAAAGAGCTTCACTCAATGATCTACTTACCAGCTATTTCTATATGGAAAAGGTTGTCCTTATCTACTTAGAGCTTCACAATTTACATTCACAAATTCATCTTTATCCAATGTCCATTACAAAAAATACATCAAAATTAAGATCTTAAGAGGCATCTAATACAATCGATAGGACTTCAGAAAGTAACACAAACTCAGAGATGAGCGATTAAATAGTAAAAATCTTAAACTTGGTAAGAGATGAGCTTACACCAAGTGAGATGAAAACATTACCTAGAGCAAAATTTTATATTTCTCAGGAGTAACAAAAGGGCACACTTCTTACCAATCCACATAAAATTGGTGGAACAGGGTATCTAATTAATAATGTAAATCACAACCATACTAATCCTCGGTATAACACTAAATCACAGCCATATCCATTAACCATGAGGCAAAAATTCAAGATATGGAATGTGCATGATTATAAGCATAATCAAAGGTGATACTTAGAAAGTTCAATACTAATTTTGGTGGTCAGACATAACAAACAACAACCCGTGCATACCCAACCCCCCTTCAATTTTCGCTGCTTTCAGTCAAATATTTATTAATTTACAGACCATATGTACAATAGCCATATGTACAGTAGGAAAATGCAATTTAAAACAATAGCCAAGTGCATTTAAGCACGCACATGCACACCCACACAAGCACATATATTTGCAATCTATTTGTCTGTTTAAACAAATTTATGTGGGTATGCCCATAATAATGCTAATACCAATGTAACCCCAAAGAAATGTTAGAACAACTAAGAAATTACTTTCCTTTGAAACATCATTCTAGAGCAACCAGAATGAAATAAACCCCACAGCAACTCGGTACGAAAATTAGGTACCATGTAGTACAGACCTCAGCGAAATTTTCAAAAGCATATAAATACAAACTCAAATTTATCTGCCCTTGGAATAAAAACATTTTAGATAAAAGTTCATTTTGAGACAAAATGGCTGAAGTACCCTCTAAGTAGACTTAACGATGCATCAAACTCTCTCTTCTTATTTTCTTTCACGATTACTCTCTCTCCCTATTTTCTTTCAACATTACTCTTTGTTTTCATATTTTTTCTCTTTCTCTATTTTCTCTCACCATTACTCTCTCTTTCCCTATTTTCATTCTCAAACTCTTTCTCTACATTGGCATCATTACTCTCTCTTTTCATATTTTTTTTTTATCTCTCCTCTTATTTTCTCTTTCTATTGAAAAAATATGAAAATGTAGCATACGGTTGCACATGGTAAAAGACAACAAAGAGTGAAACTAAAAGAGATACAAAAAAAGCTTAATTGATACAATTATAGAGTTCAGAAGTTTAATTGACACAAAAAAATTTAACGACTTAATTGATACAAATGTTAAAATTTGAGGGTTATATGTGTAGTTTACTCTAACTTATTTGTATTATGTAGCATACTTCACTACTTTCCATTAAAAATTCTAATGGAGGCAAACACAAAGACTCAATTGATACAATTAAAAAATTTAGAAGCCCAATTGATATAAAAAAAAAATTCTAAGTATTTAATTGATACAATAATCTTTGAACTTTGAAGGTTATATATATCTATAATTTACTCTTCTGCCCCAAATGTGAGGCGGCAATCAGATTTAGTATGATCAACTGCAAAACCAATTTTATCTTCACAGAGGGTAAGACTCTATCGGCATCACATTACTCTAGGAAATATAAATATATAATGGGTTCAAGCTCAACCACTGTAAATTCCTGCAGTGATCCAAAAACTGATCTCAACTGACTGAAAAACAATAATCAATAAAGGTTAAAGTTATAAACTTTGGCACATGTTAAATCAGTTTGTGAGTAATCTGTTGAGTGTTTTTTGAACCATCTAGATGTTCTATTTCTGTTTGGCACAAGGCCACCTTAATTTCTTAAAAGATGGCCTCAAATCAATTTCAGTCAGGAACCACACTCAAGCATCCTTATGCTTAGGCATGTCTATTCATACAACATAACTCATTTCAATTTCATGGGTCATCCAAAACTTAATAATTGATTCAAGAAATTTGCGGTAGAACTAAATTTGGCACATATAAGATTTACTAAATTGGTTTGACATTTCTAAAATGTTTTTATTCCAATAACTTTTCAACGGACTAAAAAGGGAATACCACATATAGGAATATGGGAAACCAAACTTTAAACCTGTAACGCTCATAGCATGATCTAGCAAGTCATGATAAATATTTGCAGAGAAGCTCATTGGCTATACTTTACAGAACTACAAGCGGCAAAGGCATCTAAAAGCATGTGAGAGGCTCCAATCTTCTGTGTACATAAATATACAACCCACTTCCAACAATGAAAATGGGGTGAATGGCACCCAACAATCTCTTAATTATGTTAGAGTGGGTTAACCCAACTCTATGAACTCTACTCGATCCCCCCATGCCTGACTCCGCTGTCACCGCAAGAATACTCTTCATGCCTCACAGTCAAGAATACTCTTCTCGTCAAACTGACCACATTTCAACCATTTCTCAGGTTTACAAGTCTCACCCAGCAGATCCCTCATCTGATCCCAAGAAGCAACATCCCCAGTGTTCGCCCAAAAACTGTCTCCATCTTCATCAATCAATTCAGCATGACCATCTCCATATACACTCTGATGGTGATGATCACTCCAATCTGCCAGATCATTCTCTCCCACGAAGACACCATCTGAATGTGACTTATCCAAGAGCAACCCAACAGGATTCTTTCCATATTCTCCTATATTTCTAAGTTTATTCACAACATCAAAGTGTGCACGGGTCTAAATTAACACCCAATTCAAAACCGAATTCTGCCAGATCATCCATATTCTCATCTATGCAGAATCTAAATTAACACCCAATTCAAAACCCTAAATTAACACCCAATTCAAAACCCTAGATTAACATATTGGGTTTGCCATGATGTGTGTGTATGTGACTGTGATTGCGTGCTCTGGCTAGGTGGGGGTGTGTTTGTGTGTGTGACTGTGTGTGCGTGCGTAGAGAGGGAGGTGAGAGAGAGAGAGAGAGAGAGAGGGAGAGGGAGAAGAGCTTACCTGGGTCGGTGGGCTGGCCGGTGAAGGGTGAGATGGAATAGAGAGCTCGCAAAGGAGGAGACAGATAGAGAGACGAAGTGGCGCTGGTGCTGGTGGTGTTGCAGGTGGTGTCGCTGGGGTGTAACACAGAGAGAGAGACAAAGAGAGAGAAAGATGATTGACGGAGGAAGCAGAGGCAGAGGCATGGCTTGAGAGATGTAGGGGAGGCTGCATCTCTGACAGATGAATTGACCGAGGGTGGCCTGATTTTAAAAAATAATGAGTAAAAAAAGATGAATTTGGGGGGGAAAAATGAAAGAGGATTAATGGCCGTCGGATGTTGAAGCCCCAAATAATTTTAGACCGTTGGATGTTGAAGCCTAAATTGATTTGAAGCCGTTGGATGTTGAAGCCTTGAGATTTGAGCCGTCCTGTTTTATATTATAGATTAGTCTTTGAATGAATTTTATAAATCTAAATGATATGCTAAAAATTTTGAATATATAAATTTAAATAATAAGTTGGCATCTCAAATAACAAGAAATTTATTTTTAAATAAATATATTTTAATAAAAATTTTAAAATTATATATTATCATAATAATCATAATTAATGAGGCCTCATCCAAAAATTTTGCCTAGGGCCTCCGTTTGGCTCGGGCCGGCCCTGCTCTCTCACTTTCCATTATCTCATCTCAATCTCCACCCACACAACTCACACAGCAAATACACCCACTCAATTCACACAGCAAATACACTCACACAGTAGCTGGAGAAGACGAGACAGAGAGAGCAAACAAGACAGAGACGAAAGAACAAAAAAACCTAATCTATTAAACTTGATAAAATACAAAAAAAAAAAAAAAAAAAAAGGGAAATTACCACCTTAACATACACCATTACAGTGGATTAACATATCCAAATAAAAATTTCACACAGAAAATCCAATACATCCAAATCATTAACGAAGAAAAAAAAAGTGAGAAAATGCTTGGATTTAAACCAAATACATCAGATTTGTAAAAAAATTGATCTAGATCTGATCTAAAGCAACCAAGTCGTCGGAGATCTGATCTGAAGCAACCTAGCCGTCGAAGATCTGATTTGAAGCAATCCAGATCTGAAGCAACCCAAATCTGAAGTAGATCTGAAGCAACCCAGTCACCGGAGAGCTCTCAGTCGTCGAAGAAGACGATCTCCAGTCGCCGGAGAATACAAAGTGTGTGTGTGTGTGTTCTCGTTCCTTTCATATGGTTTTGCCGAAGGAGGGAGGGAGGGAGGGAGGGAGAGAGAGATTCGAGGAAAAAGCAAGGCAAAAAAAAAAAAAAAGAGGAAGAAAAGCAAAAAAAATCTTTTATAGGAGGATGTTATTTGCTGCAAAGGAGGTTCGAAAGGCAGACCTCATTAATGAACAAATGTGTTCTCCGTGTTTCCTTTTTTCCCTTATTTTATCTCCAAAACACCCGAAAACAAACTGGGCTTTTTTTCAATTTTTATGCTCCTCTTCCCTCTTTTTTCCGAAAAATGGAGAAAAAAAAACCAAACCAAAGAGCTTTTCATTGTTTTTAGAGTTTTGAGAACAAAATATAGTTTTCAAAAATCAAACCAAACAGACACTTAAGTTTTTAAAATTTTGTAGCTCTCATAAAGTTATAAGTTATAACACAATAGATTTGAGTTTTGATCTAGCAAAATATATTCCGGTCCAAGTTTATATAACTCATTCTCACATATAGCTATGAGGTTTTATTAGAGCACAAAATTGAGCCAAACAAGCTAATTCGATTTTATGTCAAACACAATTACCAAAGCATAGGAATCGATTTCAAACCTTGAAAATGAGTTAGTATATGTACCTGTTATTCAATGAGTAGTAGGTATGATACTTATCACGATACTCGTGTACATACACCTGACATATATGTTTGTAAATTAAACAGAGGGCAATAGAATAACTACTTACTTTGAATTCTTTCGCACAAAATCCGGTATTAATGCAGCAAGGAATTCACAAATTTCAACATGTAGGTAGATACAAAACTGTTTAAGCCCACAAAAACAATTAAAGCACTCAATCAATATCAAAACTAACACTTACGAAGTTGTGGTGATCAAAAGGAAATGATGCAGTGTTGTAGACATATGATATGTATGACATTTTCTTAAAAAGATCAATACTATTTGTCTGTCTTGTAGGAACAACACTTCAAAAACAAAAAAAAAGCAAAGGGCAGCTTTGGATCTATACTAACCATAATGAGAAGCTCAAGAAGCAAGATATTTAAGGTTTAAAAATATTGCTCTACTGATTTATGCAATTTAGCTATGAGTATAGATTTTGGTGGTTTCTAAAATGAATTTGTTATTACTGCCTTGTACCCTAATATAGGTTTTATAAAGCATGAAACTGAAAAATGCTTCTGAAAAATGCACCATTTCCCAACCTTAATTCAAAAAAACCTCCGAGGAAAATGATTCCAAGTCCATTTTAGTGCATCATTTTGTTGTTTTCTCCGAACCAAATTCCAGTCCTACCAAACCAATTCTTATATGAATAAAAGCTTCCTATGAAAATGACAAATATACTAGAAATATAGGCTCTAAAAAGTTTCTCTAAGCTTGCTTAATTCCTTAAATAAGTGAGCTAAAATCATTTTCATTGTAGTTTCATCATAACATTACCAAGTATGTTCAGGTTCACCACAACATGTGGATTTGTTTACATATGATCTCCTCTAGGGTTAATTCTATTCTTATTTTTAGGCTATAATAGACATTTAAAATAGGCCTTTTCACAAGCAAATAAAGTGAACAAATACTCCCCAGATTCTTTAATAGATAATTTAACAATGTTATCAAAACCAAAATCAATAGAGACCGACATTGATAAATTGCGAGAATGCAACAAATCCATTTCACAAAATCCTATTAGCATATCTTGTCGCTACAACATTAGTAGACATCCTTAACAACTAATACAACCAAAATAAACAAAACCAAACAACGTCAGCAAACAAAACCCAAATATCATCATAACCACTCGTACAACACACAAAAGAAACCAATTGAAAAACCTCATATATATTACATTTTATCATAAGAGCATTGCAAATAAATCATAATCTTCTTAGTCATCAGAACATCACCAGTAATTACCAAAAATTTCACTAGTGAACATGATGCTCGAGTCATAAGCAGAAGCCACCATGCGCTGGGATGTTACACCTAAAGTGTGCATTTTTATTTTCAATACTTAACCGATCAGTCTAGAGCAATTACATATGCCAAATTCCCTCGAGCAAACAAAGAAATTGAACAAATGGTCTGCTACTATCACCAATCACTTTTTGATTATATAATGAATATAAAAATCTATTTTTTTGCAATCTTAAGCATTGAGGAAAACTGACCTTTAGGGGAAAAAAAACTGACCTATCGCCTATTAGTAGAAGTTGAACAATCAATCACTGAAAAAAAACATGACATTTATACAATGTGCTTCAATAGGATATACTTAGATCAATTATAAAGGAATGTGTCAACCTTAATTGAGGTTGTGGCTGTGCTATTTTGTTTTTGTTTTGGTCTTTGAGGAGCTATACATCATCCAGCAGCTTGGTTCTCTTCAAGTCTGGGTGGTCGGACGAGGCAGAGTGGATAACGCATTGCTTATTTTATACCGAAAGGCTTAATAATCCCAATTTTGTTTCAATCATCAAGTAAAAGCAAACAAAATATCACAAATATTATAGAAAAAGAGAAACAAAGTACCTGTGGAAGAAGAAACGGAGTACGGCTAGTTCGGCAGTGGCAACAAGAGAAGAAGAGGGCATAAGAAAAATGCAGAAACTGATGAATAACACTGATGGGTTTGAATGATACAGATCCCCATTCATAACTAATGTAGCCATTGGTGCTACAACCATTAATGTGTGGAATCTGTGCAGCCACGAATATCAATTGGGAGTGGTTATGCACCGAGCCACAATTTGGAGGAAGAGAACGAAGGAGATCTTCCGCCGAAAGAGAAGGAGATGAAGAGGTGCATGCACTAACGTCTGGGGACACAAAGAGATGAAGAGGCTGGGGTGCGTGCGTTAACGTTTGATGATACAGAGAGGTGAAGATGCGGTGGCAGTAATCGCCCCTTAACCTGCCCGAGTTGCATCCTTAAGAAGTGTTTAGCAACTCAACACTTTTTCCCCACATAATAGCATGTATTTAATACCCATCTATTGTAACAGAATAAAAGGCAAACCCAACCAACAGCCCCAACCCATTGCCAAGGAGAAGTCTAACGCCCCGAATAGAAAAAAATTCCATACCCCAAAAAAATTATAAATATTTTTAAAATCGATCCTAAAATTTTGGATAAATTATATTTAGACCCCAAATTTTATCACTTAATCAAATGGACCCCCTAAGATTTGACAAATTACATCGAGATCTCTTAAGGTATGTGCGCGTGTAACACACAGACATCTGCCGTTAGCATCCTGTAGACATGTCGTTAAAACTTGATGACATTAACATATTTTTGACCCACCTGAGTTACCCTCACATTATTTAAAATAAAATGAGAAATTTGGGGGTCGGTCCCCTTTTGTGGACTTATTTGGACTTAAGTTCACTCAAAAAATTTGTTTGGGAATAAGTCCATTTTGATCTCCATTGTCCAAACTACCCTCAATAGTTATAATTAAAATAAAATTGAAAACTAACAGCTCCTAAATTTTAGGAGTTTTATTAGCATTAAAATTGTTTCTCTATCATATCTATGCCTGAAGGCACTGCGTTACTTGTCAAAAATGAACAAAAACTTCTCCAAAGCAACAACACATATACAAATACATTAGGAAAAAAAATACTAATAGAACCAAATCAAATTTTACAATCTTTTAAGTAATAAATGATCTCAACAATATTTTTATTGTATTCGTCACCATTACCATAATCCAATTCAACAACAAAACATAATTATAAACTCAATCCACCAATGTAATCCACCAGTGAATTTTCAGCGGCAAGAATCCAATTCGTCGAACTCTCGAACCCAAACTACAAAAAGCTTGTCCACCAAAAACCAATACTGTTATAAACAAAAGGAATGATATAATATCAACAGACGAAAGATAGGTGAAATTGCTACAATCTACGAAAATTAGCTTATAATTATCTCAATCGCAACAAAAACTCACAAAAAAATTTCAGCGTGATTTTTTAAATAGGAAAAACAGTGCAATAGCACCCCAGTATTGTTTGCTTACAACTACGTGTTGTTTGCTTACAACTACGTGTATGTGGCTTGAGTGAACATGGTCATCATCAAAACAGGGAAAAAAAAAAAACATAACATGTCAGTTAATAATATGGGCCAAAACACGTCTCCCCAACTAAAAAAGATATCATCTCAAAAAATAGAAAAAAAAAACAGTAGAAGAAAAACTTTAGGCCTGAATTTAACCTAAATTTGATCAGTTTAGATATTTATAATAATCATTCTTGAAGTTTTATAGCCAAGTTTTTCTTCCTACCGAAAGTCTTCAGTCCTAAATTTAACTTCATTAAATTTGTTAAACTATTTTGGCTTGGGGCCTGGTGCAAAATATCACATGTACCAGGATCTCACTTACCCGATTACACCATGATTACCACAATGACGAAGCTCCTAGAAGAAACAAAGCAAATGAGATTGACGAACTCAAAATGCAATTCAAACCTTGTCATGGGGAGGTGGCGGTGAAGTTAAAGGAAAAATTGAAATGCTGAAAAGGCATGAGATGCCACATTGTGAAATTCAGAAATTCACATAACCCATGTGAGATTCATAACACAGTGCACAAATCCTCTGCCACTTAAACTACAACTGAGAAATCAAAACCATAATATTTGCATATATCTAAAAATCAGTACTCAGTGTGTTTTAAGATAGAGATCACTACTCTATAATTCGAGCATTATACCAGGACAAATTGAAGTAATGCAACTTGGTACAACTTTAGTTTCCATGTTAAAATCCTATCAATCATCTCTACCCAAAGTCAGAGTAATAAACTCATATTCTAATACAAAACCACCACAGGTAATAAAAGATACAGGATTAAAAAAAAAACAATTGCAATAGAGATCTAGAAACAAATAGAGAGTTATCGAGACAAATTCTAAAACTACTCACATGCAGTCGTTAGTGTAGATGCCAAGTAAACACTTCAATATAAAGAGTAGTTTTTCTAGAGCAAGCTTGTAATGCCTAAACTTCTCCAAAAAGATTGAATTAACTTGACAATTGGGTTTCACTTCAAGTCCAAAATTGTACCAACTTCATCCAAATGCACATAAAATTAAGAAAACCATAAAAAAACCAAAAAGAAATACCAAATACCCATCAAACCTAGTAAGGTTCTAGTACTGACTTTTCAATAGCTCAACTTTACTGTACATATCAAACTAAATCAGACCAAACTTCAAAATCACAAAACCAAATATAAATTTCAAAATGTTTTTTGTTAACAACTCAGATCATACAAAACCAATGCACTTATGCATAATATTACCATCACACAACAAATCATGGTTAAATCTAAACAAACATAAGTTTTACAACTCTAATCATTAATCACCCAAAAGGTAAAACTCAGTTCTCCAATTTTGATCATTAAACATACACAGAAGGCAGAGCCAGAGAAGGTGAATAAAATGCAATGAAACCCATAGATTCTGAGAATAAAATGGGGTTAACTCAACATTAAATCCACTAACACTTAAAGATCACTTTGACAGAAGCTTAAGAAACACCCTCACGTGAAGTATTAGCAAAAAAAATGAGTGAATGTAACTGAATGACGTGTGCATGAAATAGCAGCAAACAAATGCAATGACAGAATCAAAAGCCATGCTCGTATGTTCATTTAGGCTTTACTTTGCATACTCCAACCTATCCTTACCTACTAAGCGTCTTTTTTATGCTACACAAAAGCTATAATTTGTAACCTTAAGTTATGGATTTCAAAACCGAAAAAAAATTCATACGTAGTTGTTAATGGAGTTGAAGCTATCAAAGCAAACAAATGCAATGACAGAATCAAAAGCCATGCTTCTATGTTCATTTAGGCTTTACTTTGCGTACTCCAACCTATCCTTACCTACTAAACGTCTTTTTTATGCTACGCAAAAGCTATAATTTGTAACCTTAAGTTATGGATTTCAAAACCAAAAAAAGATTCATACGTAGTTGTTAATGGAGTTGAAGCTATCAAATTCTGAGGATCGGTATAAATTTATGCCTAATTGTTCCACATATAGTAGAGCCAATCCAAATTGATCTTGTTAAAGATCCGCAAAAAAAATTCGACAACCATCTCAACCCAATGAATCATGGAATAAGCAATGTAAAAAAAAAAAGTTATCAACAATTTAATCATATTTTACATATACTAACCTTTCATGTATATTGCAGATGAAAAACGAAACTTATTTAGAAACACCAGCTGGGCGCCTAAACTGAACTTGAGTGGTAAAAATGCATTTTAAATTGCAATGGAACCCGTAGATTTAAAAATGCAAATTCCTTCCTCCTATAACAAATTTAAAAATGAATCATAGATTCAATAGCGATCAGACCGATTTGACTGAATGTTGATTTGATTACTTACCACAGCTAGCAATGCTGAAGCCACTGGACAAAACATTTTGACTTGGCAACTCATCGAACAGTTTATGAGCAGGGCAACATTTTGGGAATGTCATCATCAAATATTTCTCTGTATCCAGTGACCTGTAATGGGAGACAAATGAAAAACATAAATTGAACAATACTCACCATCTTTATGACACTAAAATTTTGAAACACACAAATCAAACAATACTAAAATTATGAAAACCGATTTCAATATAAAAAAATCAATTACAACTAATAAAGTTGTTTGGTTAGTGATAGCCATGCTCGTGGGTGGTGGGGTGGCTATGGCAGTGGCTCATTTTGCCAAAGAGTATGGATCTTTGATGAAGGGTGAAAGGGGTTTGTGAAATGGTTTTTTTTTTTTTTGAGATCATCGAATCTGATCCATTGAAGAGAATAGCATTACACCAAAAAGCATGAGTTTCTTTCTTCATAGCAGGAGAGAAGATGAATATCCAGCCAGAAAACCAATCGCCAGGAGAAATGTGAAGAAGATGAATATCCAGCTTTGTTGCAGAACCAGCCATAGGGAGACATATCCAGAAGAGGAATGAGGGCTAATCTACAAACGATGTTCAAAAATTCTCTGAATATTGAAAGGTTTTCCAAGATTCTTAGAAGATCCGTTCTTGCTTGTAACCAGATATAGGGTGAATTACCAGCACATTCAAGCCCAAGATGAAGACCATTACCGAAGGCATCTAGAATCATAGAGGAATCCCAACCGACGAATACATAGAGAACCACGAAGATATCCAGCGAGACACCAGACAATCAAGAGACAACATCTGAAAATCTTCTTTGAGTAGCCAGCTAGAAGACCAAGAGACCATAAAACAAAACTCATGTAGATAAAGTGATATTCCCGATGACCCACCCGACGGTGGAGATAAAGTCGACGGCGGTGTAGCTCGCGGAGCCGGCGGAGATCTCGCTGTCCCTGGAGGTGAAGGGATCGACGACGGTGAATTTTGACTCGTCGGTGGCGATGGCGCAGAACCGAAAGGAGGAGGTGGAGAGGATTTTGAGAGAGAGAGAGAGAGAGAGAGAGGGAAAGAGAGAGTAAGAGATAGAGGCGTGTGAGAGACAGAACTTTAAAATTGGAGAGAGAGAGACTGGCGAGAGATAGGATTCTTCATGGGCGGGAAAAAAAAATTTAGGATTAATCGTAAATCATTGGATCAAAATTTTTGAGATGATCTGAACCGTCTCTTGTTTTAAAACGATCTGGACCTCTCTTTGTCTTTTAGATTTTGTCTCAAAACGATCTGGACCTCTCTTTGTCTTTTGGATTCAAACTTCGCTCTACTTTATTATATAGATATTTATATATAGATTAAGACTATTTTATCTATCTCTCTCTCTCTTTGTCAGACACACACATATATACATATATATACATGAGATAAAATAGTAACATTCAAAATAAAAAAAAATAGTAACATTCAAACAAAAAATAGTAAGATAGAATATTAACATTAAATAGTAAAATGCTCAACAAAAAAAGTAGTTATATGAAAAAATCATACCATGGAAAAAAGTAGTAAGATGCGCAATAAAAAAGTAGTAACATGGAAAAAAAGTAGCACCATAGCATTGTAGCAATTGATAAAATAATAACATGCTTCGGGACATTTCGTCGAACACCTTTGGGGCATTGTGGAGATGTTAACCTCAAATGGTAGTGTAAGAATTGAAAAAGTTGAACTAAAAGAGAACTCCGACTATGAATTAGAAGTGAATTAGAAGGAGTACATGTCGCGCTGTCGGTGGGTTTGATGGTAGCCATAGTGGTGCAATGATGGTTAGTGATAGAACACATACACAGAGAGTGAGAGGATGAGTACAATAGGCAGAGATATGGCTATGGGTTGAGTTATAGGCTTAGGTGTGGAGGAGAATGGTGATTGGTATGGAAGTGAGGAGCTGTGGGTGGCAGGGGTCGGTGGTGGGTAGTGAAGAGAGGAGAAGAGAGGTTCTGTGCATTGAAGACGTCGGTGGAAGTGATGGAGTAGTATTTTCGGGTCGGGTCGGGTATATGGGTTTGGTTTAAGCAGGTTTTATTTATTTTGAAGAAGGGAAAAATAGTCCTTTTAAAACTTTCGTTAGGTGTGTTAGTTGACTGTGACTGACAGGGGGTGTCATTGTAATATGTCATACCTGAGGGGGTTTGTGTGTTTTGGTGACAAAGTTCAAAGGGTGTGGATGTAATTTATCCTAAATTTTTTTAGTATAAACAAATCCCAAAAATTTAAATGTCAACACTCAAAATTTAAAATTATATTTTTTTATCAAATACAGAATATAAAGCTTACCATATCTATTTTGATAAGGTGGGAGGGAGTTATTCCTACCCCTTAAATCTCCTTTCCCACCCCATTTAACTATTTTATTTCAAACTACTAAGTCCACTCCATTTATACACACTTCATTAATTACTAAACTCACCTCATCTATAATCATTAATTAAAAATTAAATTCATCCCATTTTATTTCAACCTACTATATCGACAATGATCAAAATTTTATTTCAGTACATTATTTTGGTATTGAAACGTATTAGAAATAAAATGAAAAACGAATACAAACTTAATAATTTATTTTTAAAAATATTAGTCAAAATATCTCAAAACACTTCGAAATATTTTAAATCACATTGAAACATTGAAATTTTGCTACAATTACTATTTCGTTTTCGCTTCCTTGAAAGATATATTTAGTAGTTTAATTAGATGCATATAAATGGGGTGAACTTAGTCATTAACAGGATGTATATAGATTGAGTGAACTTATAGTAATTTAAAATAAAAAAATTAAATGGAGTTGAGAACGGATATTTATGGGATGAAAATACTCTTACTCTTTTTTTTTTTTTAATATCAAAGTCAAATCACCACTGGCACAGGTATGACCATGGGCGGAGCTAAGCTATGGCCCAAGGGGGCCATGCCCCCCTCAAGTTTTGCAAATTATGCATTATACCCCTAGAATAATGTTTTTGATTATATTTTATGTGCTCTTTAAATTCTTAACATAATACTTTAGACACTTAATTTATAATCTTAGTTTTATTTTATCCTTGACTATTGATTTGATCACATTGGACCATTACCCATTTAGATCAAGACATCTTGCATAAATCATTAAATTTTTGTATTGTACAAATCCTTAGATTTTGGACTATTTTGGATGATTAATGATGCAATGTGTTCCACTTAATAGTCTAAAGGCAACGTAAAATTAGCGTCATAGTTATGAGAACAAAATATAAAATATAATCTAACATTATATATAGGGTTCTAAACTATTTAAATGATGTATTTGTGAGATTTGTTTTTTTTTTTTCTCCTTTTTCGCATTCTTTAAAGGCAGGATGAGATTTAGCTATGTTCGAGAGATTATATGATGAAATTGACCTGATATTATTAATTACTTGATGAATTGATTTTATTTTTAAACTAATTAATTCAACAAGTTTCAATTACTTTTATTTATTTTATTGAAAATAACAATATATGGTGTGAAGTTGATTTTATTATGTTTCATGCAACTAAAAATTTGACATTAACAATCTTATTAAATGACCCCTCAATAGAAAATTCTGGCTCCGCCCCCGGGTATGACACCAACGTGACAAGCAGCCACCACCACCAATTCATTGCCAACAAACTTCAGTTCTACCCCAACAGACCTTGATTTCTCTACCTCTTGTAACAACTCAATTCCAATGACCTTAACAAGCCAAATAAAAAAAAGTTCACACATTTGAAGCCCCCCCCCCCCCAAACACCGAAAGAAAGACAAAAAAAAAGAAAAGAGAGTTAATAGCACTTTTAATCTCTAAAGTGTATATATATATATATATATATATATATATATATATATATATATTTTTTTTTTTTTCAATTTAATCCTCATTGTATCAATTTTATTAGTTTTGTCCATAAAATATTCAATCCATATCACTTTGGTCTCTAATCAGATAATCCGTTAAATTTTTGACGGAAATCATTTTTTTAGACGGTATCACGTGCCCAACAAGTGATCATTCCCAACAGGTGGTCATTCCGTCAAAAGTTTAATGATCCGTCCGTTTATGAATATTTTAGGAACCAAATTGATAAAATTGATTCAATGAGGATAAACTGACAAAAAAAATAATATTTTAGGCACTAAATATTCTATTTGATAAACCAACACATTCGGAAACCAAAATATTGTTCTTCTTCCATGTTCATTACAATAGAGATCAAACCAAAGAAAACAAGTTTAACCGAAGATTCAACCGAACCAAACACTAAAATCACCAGTTTTTCTACCATATAGAAAGTCATTCCTTGCCTATTAATTAACAATTAGTACATAACCATAAACCGGTGAGCTTGCAATAATATGAGATGGCACTACAAGAAAAATGATTTTTACCAACAAAAAAAATCGTCGCTAAAAGTGAATAATTTGCTGCTAAATTTTTTTGCCACGAAAAACTTGGTAGGCTCGCCACTGAAAGATTTTGGCGACTAACTAAAGTATCGTCGGTAAAGTAGATTATCAGCAACAAAAAACTTAGTTGCTTAAAAATTCATTTGATTGTCACAAAAAAACATTCGTCGCTGAAAGAAATTATATTATGATCATTATTTTTTTCTTTGACAATGATATAATATTTGTCGCTGAAAATCAAGGTACATTTTTTGCGACCAACATATTTTTGATGCCAAATAACAAATGAATACTTTCACCCTTAAATAATAGGCGACAATTTATTTGCCGCCAAAAAATAAGAGATTTTTGGCGACCAAATTCTACTCATCGCCAACCAAAATTGTTTCTAAAGAAGCTTTCCATTAGTAGGATGGAGTTTGATGTTGGATTCTAGGAGGCAATCAACCATCTTACAATCGGTAAGACCAGCACGAGAGAGGAGATTAGAAGCATACTTGGCCTAGGTCAAATAGTAGCCATCAGAGGATTGGGACACCTCCAATCCGAGAAAGTAACTGAGACAGCCTAGGTCTTTCATCTCAAAGTACTGACTCAAAAAGTGCTTAAGCTCATGAATGCCAGAAGTATCATCACTAGTAATGATCATATCATCAACATAAATCAGAAGAATAGTAATAACAACATTAGTATGACGAGTAAAAAAGTAGAATTATAGGGGTTAGAAGCAAACCCAAGTTGTGCGATAGTGGAGTTGAATTTGGCAAACTAGGCACGTGGAGCTTGCTTAAGTTGCATGTTGAAGATGACACATCTTACCAGGACGATGAGGACACCCCTGAGGAGGCTACATATAGACCTCCTTAGCCAAGTGACCATGTAAGAAGGCATTTTTCATATCCATTTGAATCAGAGGCCATCGGCATATAGAGGCTACAACCAAAAGGGAACGAACAGAGGCAATACGAGTAAGGAGCAAATGTCTCCTCGTAGTCAATGATAAACTCCTATGTAAAGCCCTTGGCTACCAAACAAGTTTTATATCATACTTCAGAACCATTAGAGTTGGTTTTCCTCTTATATAGCCATTTGTTCCCAACTACATCCTTTCCAAGAGGCAAATCAACCAAATCCCAAGTATGAAGTTTTGTGAAGGGCATCAAGTTCTTCAAACATAGCTTGAGAGGGTCAGAACAAGCCTCGCGATAACTGCGAGACTTATGAAAAGTAGCAAGAGTGGAAAAACAATGATGGAGGGAGAACCCGTTGTGGATCTTCCCTCGCGATTATACACATAGAGCTCAAGATTTATACCTAGAGGGGGTAGGATGAGTAGGTATTTCAATTTTAGATCAATTGATTACCAATTAAACCTACCACAATTATCTCGTCTCACAAAGATTTAGAAAATAATGTGAGAACCCCTTTTATCACCACAACCACCTTTTCCCATGACAATTGATTAAATTAATATTTAATTAATTCGTTCGTAATCATTCTCACGTCAATCCAAAAACCCAAACCCAATTACACACTATGTTTGAATGAATATTCAAACAATTAAATCCATAAACACATATTGTGCGTGTGTGCAAACAATCACAAGTGTATACAACAATCAATAAAGAAAATAAGCGATTTGTTGACGTGGAAACCCTTCTCAAGAAAAATTGTGGTGAACCACTTGGGGTTCTCCAAAAGCCTAATATACTACTGGCTAAGTCAACATACAATTATACGAGGCTTATACATCAACCAATACCATGGTTAGATGCTACTTTCCTTATTGTCTCTCCGCAAAAGGCCCTCCTTTGACGTCTAGTGTAGCTTCACTTGGACCTTCTCATTGCATGGTTCGTCTAGGCCTTAAGAAACCATGGGCACGCCAACCATCTTTGGTATGCACACACCAATGGAGTTATCAAACCATCAAGATCTTCTTCTCTAAGTTGTGAGGTTGGGTAGAATCTCTAATGGTAGCCTTTAGGGTCTTAGAGATTTAGGTTGTGGTAGAAGCTCTCAAGGTAAAAATATGATTTTCTCTTTTACAAATCTCACAAGAGGCTTAACCTAGATATGGGAAATGTTCTCCCTCTCTATAGGTATGGAATAAGCGTAGTCTTAGTAAATAAAAAGACTCAAATTCGTGAACGACCGCTCAATCGGTGAGAGGACGATCATATAGCGGTTGTGGCTGGAATGAAAAACACGTTTCAAACACGACTAAGGCAAGCATTGTTCAAGTGACCATGAGCATCACTCATGCAATCATGAAGAAGATTGCTCGAGCAAGCCCTGTTCTGCATTCCGTGGCCTGTTCTCATTTCTTTCCCTAAGTCGTAAAGACATCTCTCTAGTGAAGGCAAGTGAGTATAGATCGGTCCCTACATGTCTTTTAAGCATTAAACCATGTAAAAACTTGTTCTCTTGAGCACTAAAGGGTGTTGCTCAAAGAGGGGTTCTATTATGACTCAAACTATATTTTCAAAATTCATGAATGGATTAAAAAATCTTGAGCATTGTCCTTTTGAGTACTCAAGGGTGTTACGGAGGTTAAATGATGTTGCTTTGATGCTTGCTTTCCTTCTTTCAATGACGCTTTTAGATATTGAATTTGATAACATCATGACTATGAAATAGGTTGAGATTTGCAGTGGATTCCACAAAATTAGTCAATTACAAATATGATCTAGCAATAATTACTAAGATGGATAGAGGGAGCTCTTACCCTATTGGAATGACAAACATCAAAAGTGGAGGAGGACTCGGGTGGATCGGATGTGATGATAGGATCAACAGATGGTCCAAATTCATGAGGAGCAATCATTGAGTTATACTCAGATGGATTGAATGTTATGACATGATTAATAGGTGGTCCAGAGTCGTGAGAAGCAATCGTTGAGTTATCATCTAATGAGCCTACATCATCTGCATCATAAAAAAAGAAAAGAAAAGACCTACAGACCAGAAAATAGGAGAATATAAGGAAGTATCAGATGGGAATTAAGAAACACTAGTGAAAACATTGTGTTCCTAGAACTGAACATGTCGGGAGACTCAAAGATTCTTGGTTATGGGGTCATAGCACTGATAACCCTTATGTTGAATGCCATAACCAAGAAAACAACAGAGACGAGAAAGGGGTTCAAGTTTTGTACGCTCATGAGATGGGAATAAGACAAAACATACACATCCAAAAACTTTTAAAAGAGAATAATCGGGTACATTTCCATAGAGAACTTCATATGAAGATTAATTAGAGATAGTAGGAGATGAAACCCGATTGATAGCGTAAACAGTGGTAAGGGCAGCTTCTCTCCAAAAGCTTCTGGGAGAGAGTCAAAGAGAACGGCTAGTGTCAAGAATGTGATGATGCTTACATTCTGCAAGACCATTCTGTTGGGAAGTTTAATGACACGATCAATGAGCCAAGGTGCCTGCCTATTTAAGTTCTTCAATGAATGAGACAACCTTTTACTCCATGGCATTATTAGAACGAAATATTTTAATAGTGCAATCTAACTAAGTTTTTATCATATGCTTAAAATCATGAAAGATATTAAGTAACTCAGGGCCATCATGTAAAAGATAAATCCATGTGTATCATGAATAATCATCAATAAAAATTATAAAATAACGAGACCCACCTTTAGTGGAGACAAGAGTAGGTCCCTAGATATCGAATTGAACCAATCAAAAGGTACAGAAGACAAATAATCACTCATACTAAATGGTAAAGCTTTTTATTTGCTCAATTGACAAGAAATACAATCAAACGATTCAAATTTAACATCTTCTAAACAACCACTAGAAACTAAAGACTAGACACGAGATAAAGATGTTTTATCGAAACGAGAGTGTCAAATACTGAAAGACACAACAACAACAAGAGGTTGAATATTTATGCAGATATATAAGCTCAAAAAGGAGGCCAACTTTACGCCTAGTCCCACCGAGCTGGCCCATCTTCTGATTGCGCACATCATACCCTTTCTAAGAAAAGGTTAAGATAAGATCACATTCAACAAGTTGACCAATAGAAAGAAGATTTAAAGATAAGTTAGGAACAAGGTATGCGGCAGGTACAGAAAAAGTAGGGGTACAAATAGCACCAACATGAGTAACAAACATGTGTGAACCATCAGCAGTATATATGTGAGGCACAGAGTTTAAAGACTTCTTACGAGAGACTAGGGAAGAATTAGATGTCATATGATTGCAATAGAATGAATCGATAAACCAGGGAGAAGATTTACCTGAGGAGACTGATAAGACAGTGGAAGAACGAGATAGAACCTTGGTCATAATTGCCTCAAGATCAACTGCCATATGAGAATACAAAGAAGTTCCCTCAACGAGAATGACTAGAGTAGAGGAGATGGGCAGTGCAGCGGCCATGACCAGATCAGTGGAATAGACCCTACGAGTTTAGAACGAGCACAAAAAACTGGTCGAGGCAGGTTGGAATGTCACTGGAGGGTGACAAGATAATCGCTGTAGGATGCATGGGAGGTGATTGGAACGACACTGAAGGATGATCGGAGGTTGGTGGGAGGCGATCGAAAAGTCGCTAGAGGACAATAGGAAAGTCGCCGGAGGACGGTCGGAAGGAGCCTCGAGAGTTTTGATGTGTAGGATCACTAGCAAAGCAACCACAAAACATACTATCATTGGCCAAAAGGATTCACGAGCCTAGATTTTGATACCATATGAAAGAAGAGAATAAAAAATGAATAGCAATTGTATATTACTTTGGTGTATTTTACCATATACATAAGGAGGTTTATTTATAGTACAAGAGAGTAGTGAAGTTTAGTAGTTTAACCGATGTAAGCCAAACATATAGACATTAACGGATAGGATAGTGACATGGTCTAATAGTGCAATTGTGACTATAACCCTTGGATTTTTTTATTGGAATTTTGTCACTTGACACATTATTATGTCGATCAGGAAATTAGTTCAATTTTTTAGGTCCTAATATTATTACTCATAAAAGAAGTCTAGCTCTATAAATAAGAGTCCAAGAGAGGGCGAAGAAGGAATGAGAAAAGAGAAAAGAGAAAAGCGAAAAGAGAAAAAAGAAAAGAGTTTTTAGTGGCTGCTATACGCAGGGGTGTCAATTTTATCCATTAACACGACCACGACACGAATCCGACCCGACACAAAACTAAAAAATAACACAATTAGTTGATACGAGTAATAAATGAGCAAAATTAAGGTTCGACAAGAATAGCACAATTAACGAGTATTAGATAGAAAATAAGTATTTAATAAGTATTGTAGACAAAAAATAAGAATTTTATAATTTTTTAAATAGTATTATATGAGTTGTTGTGGAATTAAATAACTTTTTATTGACACGAATATTGACATGAACCCGACACATATCGAAAGTGACTCGACACGAAAATAACACGACCAAAAGTGACACGACACGAAAATGACACGACAAGATACGATTGACACCTCTAGCTGCACGTTGTTGCACTTTTGGGCCAACCCTTTAACTTATGAGTAATGTTATTTGGACCTAATTTATTGATCTATTTTGCTGACTTAATTCACTATGACATTTAAATTAATTGTGGGTCCTATCAAATATTAAAACTTGGTGTTGATCCAATGATTCCATTAAAGTCACATCATTAGATCATCAAATTAAGTCATATTTTTAAGTCCAAATAACATTATTCTTAACTTATTGGGACTTAAACGATATTTTGATGGCGAAAAGCCTAGAATGCTCCCCAAAAGAACAGTGACATGTCCAGAAGGCCAAATACACAATGATAAATGCCCAGTGGCATAGATATGATGACAAAAAGAATATTGAACTGATATCGAGTTACAACCTATTTGACTCTCTCTTAACAATCACATACACAAATAGACACTCACAGTCAACTATTCATCTAGACACATCAACAAATACCATCAAATATTCACCCACACACAATCACACACTCATACACACATTCGAGATCAAAAAGTCAAGTAGATCTCTGTAAGAGAGATGTCACCGTTCGATGAAATTATAGTAAATGGAGAGTCTGTGGCTAATGCAGTTCACTCACCTTCAGATGTTTCACCTATATACACGAGAATCACCATGAGTCATAACGCTACGGGTTTCAGGGGCATAATTTTAAAGATGCTAAACTAATAAGGCAACATTCATCAAATTTAAAAAAGCAAAAATTGTATTGGTGCTGCGTGTGTGGGTGATATCTATGTGTTTGTGCATGTTTGGGTGTTTGAATGTGTAGTTGAGTGTTTGACGGTGAATGTGGGTGAATTTTGTTTTGAATGTGTGTGAATGTTTGAAGTTGTGTTCGTGATTTTTAATGGATCCAGATACATGAAGAGAGAGAGAGAGAGAGAGAGAGAGAGAGAGAGAGAGAATATTCCAGCTTCTTATTGTCTGGAGAAAACAGTGATGGTGAACCAAGATAGGATAGAGAGATAAGAAAAGAGGGAGATTATAGCGGTAGACTAAATCTCATTTGAAGTGATAGTTTTGTCATTAAAAAAGTCTATTACAATGAATTTGGATTTAAAGACTGCATTATTTTAAGCAGCTATTTTTAATCATTTAAAAGACAGTTTTGACCTAAAAACAAAAAAGTGCATGAAAGTATCTTTTTGGACAATTTTTCCTATCCAAATCCAACTTGAGCCAAAGTGTTGTGAATCCATCTCCAAGGAAAAGGATACACCTTCAAGGTCATTCAAGAGGTCCTTCAAAATCTTCATACAAGTCGTCACATGGAATGGTGCGAGGATACAACAAAGCCATAATTAAATCGAAGATCGAGACACATCTCAATCCGGCCCTCGTCTTCACCAAATCGAAAAATTGTGTACGTGGGAGCACGCCAAAGAGAGTCAACATTACATCTTATAACCACAAGTCAAAGAATCAACGATTATAATTTGACCATTTTTTGTGTAGTTCGACACACAAATTTTGCCTTTTGAAAAAGTATTGTGAAAATAAAATCTGTTGGATAATAAGATATGTTTTAGATCGATGTTTTTGAATTGATTTGGATCAAACAAAATGCAATTCACAAATGGCTTGTTAGCCCTAACAAATATGGTTACTTGTCGGTTCATCTGGTCGTGTAAATTTTACGCTTGATAAAAACTACCCAAAGATGAGCTTTTGACCCAACCCAGACGGTTTTGAAAAAAAAAGTCTCAAAAAATGGTTGGTTTGAAAGTATTTCCCAAACCCAGAGACTTTTAAAAACGTCAGTTGGTCTGACGTTTTTAAGCCAAAAGACGTTAGTTGGTCTGACGTTTTTAGGCCAAAAGACGTCAAACCAACTGACTTTTTTGTTACAAGATAAAATGATAGACGTTTTTAGTGGAGGGGGGTGTAGTTGCACATAAAAAAGGGGTTGTTTGATAGATGTACAAGAAGCTGACCCAATGAGGCCTGACAACTGACCCACGAGAGTGGCTTTTGACTTATACTCTTTGCTTTCTCTATCCTGTATTTGCTTTATTTGGGATTAGTTTCTACGTCACACAACCTCATATATATACACAACACATGTTTTTATTGGATGTAAAAACCTGTAATAATTATAGTTTGATCTAATAATATGTTAAATGATATTATTCGAAGAATAATATTGTCAAGTCCTAATTTATTATAGTCTTTGAATTAATTGTGAGCCCATTAAACATCAAAACTTAATGACAATCTAATAGTTACAATGGAATCACATTATTAGATCAACAAATTAGGTCAAATTTTTATGTTTCAATAGCATTACTCTTAATCGAAAGAATAAATTCAAAAATTGCAGTTGTAACAATGTTGTTGGACCATGTAACTATTATTAGATCAAAAGTTGCAGTTGTAATAATGTTGTTGGACCATTCACCATGAGTCATAACCCAGGCGGTTTTGAAAAAAAAGTCCCAAAAAATTAAAAGTCCCTAGGTTTCGGAAATACTTTCAAACCAACCATTTTTTGGGACTTTTTTTTCAAAACCGCCAGGGTTGGATCAAAAGCTCAGCCAAAGATACCTAAAGTTGTGATGGATGATTAGAAATGAAACTAGGAAACCTCCTAAAGCATTCATGAACTCCTCATCACTTTCAAGAGATCTCATAGAATCCGGCGAAAGGCACACCTCCAAGTCCATGCTTCCTCCACCTTCTCTTCCAGGATACAAACTCACTTTCCCATCAAACTTATTCGCATACCCACTTCGAATCGCCACTGCTTTTCCCAATCCAAATTGATTCCCATACATATCAAACCTTGGAAACGGCCGTTACGTAACGGAATCGGAGGGTGTCGATACCGTTTCGGGCCGATATAACGGGGAGAAAGAAATTCACATTCGTAACGGACGTTACTGGGTCGTAACGGGTCCATAGCGGCCGTTATTGGATCATAACGGGTTGACCCGTGATAAATTTGCCCTGTTTTGTCTAATTTTTCTCAAAAATCGTGAGAATTTTCACAAAAAAAAACCCAAATTGCAAGCCATGTTGAGATCAAGAATACAATCTTCAATCAAATTAATTTGTTTGGTAAGAAAAACCTGACAAAATATCATCAATCGATGAAGCTCATCAATCAATAACAGTATCATTCTCTTGTCGGCAGCAGCACTAATTTCTCCACCCCCATTTTGAAGCCTCATTTTGTTGACGAAAAACCACTGTCCAAGATTGTTACGATCTTAGGAAGAAAAAGCTTGCTAATGCTCCACAGTTTCTTCTTCCCTCTTATGGATCAGCAGAAGCTTATTGGAGTGAACAATGGTAGAAGACGAGAGACAAAAGTTTTGCACTTCTGCAAAACTACCACAAAACCTGCTGGTTTTGGTTCCAGTTCAAAAAAAAAAAAAATGAGGGTTGTGGTTGTGAAATGATAAGGATGCCACCTGGAGCTCACCTATACACGTGTTGTACTTGTATGGAATGTAACTATTGCTCCACAATTGTTTTGCAAAAAAGAAGTGGGCCGGGACCTTGGTTAATTGGAAAATGGGTCTAGGCTGGTCAATTGGATTAAAACATTGGGCTTAGAGGGCCGGTACCTCCCAAAAAACTTAATAGAATAAAAGTACACTTTTTAAAATAATTGAGATAGAAGTACATGTGCTAAAAAAAAGTCATAAAAGCTCTTTTACCCCTACTATAAATAGTGCATACCTAATTGAATGTGAGACTTTTAAGATTCCTTTTGATATTTGTGCATCATTTGAATTTTGAAGTTTCATATATATATATATATATATATATATATATATATATATCGTGTCTCTCTTAGGTGACACTGTTTGCATGACAATTTTTCGACTCTCTCTTTAGGTGCAACTCTTTGAGTGAGCAAAATATATATTGTCATCATTTAGGTACAATCTACTGTTGTCACTCTTTATTGACACTGTTTGGGCACTATGAAGGGGGCATTACATGATGCCACTGATTGGACCCTCATTGTCATTTATATCGTGTCTCTCTTTAGTGACACTGTTTGCATGACAAGTCACCAAAGAGAGACACGATATATATATATATATATTTGAAATTGTAAAATTCAAATAATACACAAATATCAAAAGGAATCTTGAAAGTCTCACATTCTAATCTTGGAAGTCTCACATTCAATTAAGTATACACTATTTATGGTAGGGGTAATTATGGAATACAATTTAGAAACAATTTGAAAATGTTTTAAAATGTGTATTTATTGACAACTATTTGATGAAAAAGAAAACTTAAAGGAGGATAAGTTTGGAGGTGGTACTTAAAGCCAAATAAATTTTGAAAAAGGTACTCACATCCCATTATCTCTAAAACATTTTCTATTTTTTTTATTGTTTTTCTATTAATTTTTTCTTTCCTCTTGGCTTAAAATCAGTAGAAAAATAAATTGTAAACCACTAAAAAACTATCTATATAATAAAGTAGAGCGAAGTTTGAATCCAAAAGACAAAGCGGGGTCCAAATCGTTTTGACACAAAACATAAACAAATCTAACAGATAACGTAACCCCAACATAAAAGACGGTTCAGATCATCTCAAAAATTTTGATCCAATAGTCTACGGTTAGTCCTAAATTTTTTTTTCCCGCCCATGAAGGAACCTATCTCTCACGTGTCTCTCTCTCTCACTTCTGCCTCTCTCTCAATTCTTACGCCTCCTTCCAAACTCATCCCCAAAATTTCTCATGGAATCCATCTCAAATCTTGGATCTGCCTCTCTCTCCTAATCTCAAATCTTCTGCCAAATCCTCTCTATGTCTCTCCAGATTCACGCCTTTGGATCCCTGAATTAAAGCCCCATTCTCTCTCTTTCCACTAACCTTCATTTCTTTCGCCCAAATCTCAGCTCTCCCAAATCTCCTTGGTTTACTTTCTCCCTCTCACTCTAGTTCCAGCCCTGAAACCCCCTTCCTTCACTGCCACCAACACCACGAAAATCAGCACTCCACACCACACCACCGGTGACCAATGACCAGAACGAGACCAACAACGACCATAGCGAAAAACTACCAAGCATTAATGAAGTGGATCTAGATGGGGGAGGGAGTCTTGAAGACGAATTCGTTGCAGATCGTTTATGGAAGCCGAAGAAACTGTTGGAAGCCTCTACTACCGCTATTAAAGCCTCTACGAACCATAACTGGTACCTCAACATTCCTGTTCTTCTTTGTAAGATTTTTTTTTGTCTTTTTTATTTTGGATAACTTTCTATTACATGATGGGGACAAAAAATGCTCACAGCACTATTACTATTTAATCCCTTATTTCATGACCCTTTGTTTCCTTTCTTTTGAATCAGTAATAAGGAAACAACGAGACATCAACGAGACATTTGTTAATGTCAACAGTGATGAGTTAGGTTGATTTTCATATCACTGAACACCTTATGTGTTCTACTAATTACAGATATAAGAAAATTGTGTTCTTATAAAATTTTGCTGAACGAGTATAAGCCCATGACTGTTTATGCATTTGTACAATTCTATGCCTTTTGATTAAGCATCTAAGTCTTATTCTATTGTTATTTTTCTAAATATGAGATTGTATATTTACCTTTGACATATGTTGCTTTAACATATGTTGCTTGGTCTTGGAAAAAATTGAACAGGTTAATACGGATTCATCTCGCCTTATGTTATACTTATACATATCTCATGTTTTTGCTCATATATAGTTGTCTGTAATGTCTCATTATTCTTATTGTATATCACATAGTTTAAGTAGTGAAGTTTTTTCAATCAAATAAACTTAATATTGGCAGAGAAGTTTGTGAATTTGATTTTTTCTAAATGTAGGACTCAAGGCTGCCAACTTCTAACTTTCCCATCACCATTAGAATTGAAAAATCTTCAGTCTGGATTCAGTCAAGTGTTCTTCAAGACTCCTTCATGAGAACAAAAAAAATTGCCAACAAAGAGGAGTTACTGTTATCTGCATTTTTTATTTACAGAGGAGGCTTAGATGTCAAGATGTGTTCCTTTTCTTTTTTAAAAAAATAGTTGGAAAGGGGGTATGGATAACATGCAATGGAGTGGACAAGGTGCCAAATAATTGGTTTTGGCCCTTAAATGTTGGCGCACCAAATGGCATGATATTATATATTGTACTTTGATTGTTGGAAAAGAAAGGAATGTTCTATGCTATCAGCATGCTCAATTTTAATATTCCATGCTTTTTTTTGGTTTTAATCAAGTAGTTTGTACTAGAGTAAAGAAAAATTGAATTTTTGTTTCTTCTATTATTTTGGGAGTTCTAGGGGTAATTTTCTTTGTTATTTAGGTTATTTGTTTTTTTCGTTGTAGCATGACTGCTTCTTATCCTCACTCATTCTCCACCCCGTGATTTAGAGGTTTTCATCATTGAATTGTTTATGAGGTCTTTGAGTTAAGTTTATTATAATATTGAGTTTACAATATCAATATACCTGATGTATTGTTACTTAATTTTATTTCATTTTCTGCTAATGTTGCATATGGAGAAGTTGATTGTTTTAGTTGGTTGGTTGGAATTACGTATTTCCATTGCTCAAATTTATATATTCTTACAAATATCATACTTGCAGTAATGTGGCGATGTGGTGGCAGGGGGCTGGGGTTATGGGTGGGTGTGGATATGGGTGTTGTTGGGTGATTAAAGGAGGTGTTGGTGATGGAGGGCGGTTGTGGAGGTGTTAGGATGTGGTGGCAGGGGGCTTGGGTGATGAGTGGTTGTGGTTAGAGGTATTGGGTGCTGGTGGTAGTGTTTGTGATGGTGGACGGTTGTGGAGGTGTTGGGTAATGTGTAGTGCAAGAGGGCTTGGGCACAAGTGTGTACATAGAGAAGCCCCAAGTCCATCGTCCAATTCGGATCTCAACTCCCATTTTGGCTAGATTACTTGCTATGGATCAAATAAACATCTCATTTTGATATTTGAGTGGGTTGTGGAATGGTTTTGAGCTCAATATGATTCGTATAGTTTTGATATTGGGTAGCACCCAACACGCCACAATCACCAAGGACACCCGAATAGATTATCTTTTTTTTTTTTTTTTTTGGATTTTAGGACATGCCTAGGTACACAAATTGAATGAAAATCACTACATTGTATGGCTTATTTCACTGTATTGTTTAGCTAGAGTACATAGAGTGACTGTGGGTACTCTATTTTGGCTTGCTTACATACAAAGATTGTAGGTCCTCTGGGCTTTGAGCTATGTTTGAACTTAAAATGAGTACTTCAAATAATAAAATTAGTATATGGACCTATTTTTTTTTCCTTATTAATTTTATGGAGCATTCTACCGGTTGGTTTACGTTGTACCGTGCCCATATTTTTTTTTATTGTTTTTTTTAAAATTTTTGATAAGAAGCAACACTTTCATTTCATAGGAAGTAATATAAGTACAAAAAAAAGGTGGATAAGGACAATGAACTATTATGTATTATGTTGTTTATTTTTTGGTTGTTTTCTGTTGCATTGAATTGGTATATTTATGTCTTATTGCATTGTTTTTGGCCTTTTCCATTGTTCAGTCTTCTCAGGTTCCTCATCATATTCTATTCAACTCACATATATTAATTTGTAATTGATAGATCTTGGTCGGGTTTGAGTTCACAATGCGACTCTTTCAACATTAGTATTGTGTGATTACTTTTTTATTATTGAGAGATTAGCTCGTAGGTATTCCCTCTATGTTAAATTTTGAAAGCAACATTGCTTAGTTAAGAATTGAGTGTGATTTTTTGTTTCAACTGTGAAAGTTGTGTACATATATTTCACGTATCATTCAAATTAGAGAAGCGTAGTTAGGAAAGTAGCATTTATGAAAGTGTATCATCTTAAACTGTATTTAGGAAATATGCCATGAGTTGAATTCTTTTCTTTCAAGCAGGTACTTGGGTTGGCAGAGAAAAAGACGGAGCGTAGGGTAAATTTGTTTTACAAGCTATGTGGTTTGAAGAAATTCAATTGCTTGCTATTCTCATAGTAGTTCATAGTGTATTCCTCTTTTGCCCATGGATATCTTTGCTTTCATGTTGATGAGTTCCCGTTGCTTTCATCTATTCGTTTGATTTCTTTGTGTATCATCTCATTTCTGTAGAAATGACAGACATGTGGATTATCATTTTTTCTAATTGGTTATTTTTTATTATCCAGTGCATCACACTGTGCATAAGATGTAAAAACCAAGATTGGGCATAATAAGACCCCAAACCTTTTTATTGTACAAAGTAGCAAATGTGCAAATTTGGTTTTTGGATTATTGTTGTGATTGTGTTGCATGGTGGTAGTGTTTATTGAAAACTATGTTCTTTGTTAGTGCTAAAAGAATTGATCTAAGAAATATTTAATTTGGCGACTTTTTTATGTTACATAGTGCCTTCAGGCACATGCATTAACTAATAAATATATATGATTGTAAGTTCTATAAACAGATTTAGATTTTTCTGGGCTCTTATTTTTAGAGAAATTTATGTCGAAATTTCTGAAAAATAGTAGGCTAGCTTGATTTCAATTTCTTATATTAAAGCAAATGAAGTAAAAATTATTTCAAATTGGCAGTTGCAATGTAGTATTCTTTGAGTTTTAATTTAATTTTTCGTTACACTGTGTCTTTAGGCACGGGCAATTACTAGTATATAAATATTTTTGAAGTTGAAACATGCATTACTTCATTTTTAGGTATAGTTGTGAATAGAAAATTAAAATTCACGATCCCGGTATCCGTTACCGTTATGTAACGTCCGTTACACCCCGCATCCGTTACGACGTTACCGTTACCATTACGACGTTACCGTTACCATTATTCAGAACCATGCTGACCGAACTGGTATACGAAAGGTGACTCCAGCCACGACTCAACCCATTCGCGAGCCATTTTGTCACTGTGGCTAGCCATGGCCTGGTGTAGTAGCCACGCAGCCCACCCAAGTCCATGTTCAAGCAGTTCACCAGCTGTGGTGATTCCTCTCACCGTTTGAATTGAATTTCCGAAATAGTCTTCAGGCAATGGTGGATCCAACCTTGTTCTGTTATTGATTGCCATTCTGCAACTGGTTTTTTGATCATAGGGAAGATGACGAACCCGTGTAACGCACCTCCAGATAAGTGCAGATAAGGCCTGCAATGAGGAGATTTTATTGGTGTTGAACTCAGAATTTGCCTTTGCTTTGAGTTTTGACAAAGACTGATGAAAAGTGGAAGAATCTTTCCCTCAATTTGGGTGCTTCATGTCTGCTGAGGAACTGATCATGGTGGGTAAATGGGAGATTGATCATTGGACCATGACCTTCAGGAAACCAGTGATTGTGAATTGGTGGCCTTGAGATCGAAAAGTTCGATAAATTCTTCGTTTTCGCTTCGAAAATCTCAGGCCAGGTATTGAAGAAATGCCAGAAAGAGGTGCCATCAACAACCGAATGGTTGATTGAACACCCAATGAAAATACCATCAATTAGCTCTGTCACTTGAATAGTTAACAAAGATAGAGTGTGACCATCATGGTTGATAGCCCTGTCATGATCGAAAAAAGATTGGACAACCAGGGGGACATCAACTGGTGAAAGAATATCTGATATTGTCGAGTCCAAAACTGCATAGATAAATTTGGCACCAGGACTATTTTCGACATCGATAAAGACTGTATAAGAAGGTGGATTTTCTTGTTTGATTGCTGCAAGGCGGCCGGCGAGTGGGTAAAAATGGAGGAGTGTGAGAGAGAGGGACTCTTTAAGATTGGTCAAGAGATCATTAATGGGTTGTTTTGGATCATCTGAAGATGGAGGTGGCTTGGGAAAGAGAAGGCCCTTCTGTATGTAGTGGACAGAGAGCATTGCAAGATCCCATAGAGCCAATTGAATGGGTTGTTTTGACTCCTCTGAAGTGTGTTGTGGCTTGATGAAGCATTCTGAGATGTGTTGGACAGTTGGAAGGCTCATTGTGCGGCTGTTGATACTCTCCTCATCAGCTCTGATTTATAGACTCACACTATTATGCATAATCTATATATAAATAAAAAAAAATTAAAAAGTCACTCTAAACATAAATTTTCAACTTTTTAAAAAACATTCCAAGTGGAGACTTATGAAGACTTGGCCACCAACCACGGATGCCACCAGAAGGAGGTGGGTGAGTAGGTACTGGACTCAGTCAAGCAATCCATTTTTAATGCATAAATTGACAGACTCAGCCAAGCAGTCAATTTTTAATGCATAATTTGTCAACACTGCTTTTGACCAAATACACCACACCAGTTTTTATATTAACACAAACTCACAATATTGAAACTCTGCCCACAGAGCAGAGCTTAGTCTTATTACAAGATATGATAATGCATTGTCTATATGAGTTATTTGAAATAGAACATAAACAGAGAGTATCAAAGGGAGACTTGAGGCTTCAAGCTTCTGACCAATCTCCAGAATGCTGACTCCCACGGACTTGGTTGATAGCAATAAAGAGATTTGAACAAATAACCGCGACAGTTGTAGTTGCCAAATAAAAGAAAAAGAAACACATAGACATAGTGGAAGCAACTACCTTTGACCGTGTGATCTAGATGCTCTCTATTATTTTTCACACAATTTCACTCAATGATAGATCATCCATCATGTATTCATGTGAGACCTATTGTTCATATTTGGACCTATTATTTATAGGCGTGAGGAGTCCAAATATAAATAATGATGAATACATGATGAATGATTTACCATTGAGTTAAATTGTGTGAAAAAGTAATGGATTGATAATAAAAAAGAACGTACTAGGAATTCTATCAACATAGCATCAACTCTATCACTGCTTCACAAAATACACTCACTGCAGCACCTTTGATTTTGATACAAACTCAGAGCATTTATACTCCGCCTCTAAAGCAGAGCTAAATGTCATCGCTAGCTTCAGCCTCCTCATCGCTAGCTTCATCCTCCTCACTACTGATCTCGAATTGTGCTCTCCACCACGGCCCCTAAAGCAGAGCTTAATGTCAATCGGTAGCACAAGACTATTGAATGATACATGACTAATGGACAATAAGATAGATTTACAGATGGGGAAAGGAATCTTCACACCTATAATTAACCTTACAATTGAAAATCACAGTACAAAAAGATTAGCTGTCTACACTGCATTGAGCCTAGTTTGTAGATTTGAACACATTATTAGAAAATTTTTCAGAAAAAGAAAAAAAAATGTAAGAGTGTTTTTCACATCAACAAGAAAGGTGTGTTTCGATAATGATTTAATTTGAAATTCTTAACTTAGTAGGTATTAAAACTACTTTGCAGTGAAAAGCAAATATAAGAATTTTAACTTCTGATAAGGATTTTAACTTCAAGTAGGTACATCCTACTTGCATATCCGAGCATCAAGGTGACGATGTAAATTTGAAGAAATAATGGCCGAATTCAAGGATATACCAAAAAATATATTTTTTGAATTCAATCATTTTGCAAATACATATGCTTACATATATCTTCAATTCAACTTAGTTGGGCATTTTTGCTTCATCATGCTTCCTTTACTAAACATTTTCTAAAGGCCCACTGCCAAGTGCAAAATCTAAACAATAATACCACTGACAAAATTTATCGATTCAGTTCATTGATATTGTTAATCCAATGACATTAGTAAATTGAGTCTGATATGTTATCTTACTAAATTGAGTCCAAATAGCATTATGAATTCGAGATCTACAACAATTTGAAGCTACATAATTTCATTACTAAGTTCTGGAAGAGCATGTGATATATTCGGCGGGAAGGGGATCTTTTGCCAATTTTACCACCTCAGAATTCTAATATTGTTCTAATCCCTCATTATTTTTTATAAATTCAGATAAAGAAAAAGAAAAAAAATATAACTATTTTGAGTTCAAGGTTGGAGAAGTTTTTTGTATCATTTTGACTCAAATTTAAATTTAAGTCTATATTTAAGTCAAGGTTGGAGATGCTCTAACTATAATGTCCAAGATAATTAGTTGCTAGTGTAGAAAATAGAACATACAAAGGAATTAAGAAGCAGATGTCATCATGTGTCAGGAGTATTTTTGGAAAGATTAACAAGATATAGTGACATACCTCTGTTTCGTATTTGTGCCTTATTGTGTTATTAAGGTCGTCCTTCCACACAGTTGGGTTGTCTATTGTATGTACATTCTCCAGCTTTGGCGTGCTTAGGGGTCCCAGAGAGAAGGTCTTCATTTCAGGGCAATACTCGAGTGTGACTTCATGCAATGATGGCAATTCCAACGCATGTTTCACCGGAAAAAAACTCGTTAGTTTGAGTAGACCGTGAAGTTCCAAAGTTTCCAATTGAGGGAACATAATTTCATTCATCCTGCTCCCTTCTTCTGCTTCTTCTTCCTTTACAACAACTTCTTCCAACATTGGGCAGTCCCATATTCTCAAATTTCGGAGGTGCACCAGACCCCTAGCCATGGACGGAGAGAATAAGTTTCTCAAATTGTCGCAATTTTCAATTTCCAATTCTTCAAGTTTACTGAATGAACCAGTGGGGACTTGGCTACACCATATCTCACTCACTTCCACCATTCCATAGATAGTCAATTCCTTTAAGCTAGCAGACACAAACTGAGAAATTCGTAACATCACGTTAAGGTTGGGCCCACATCAAAAATAGAAGAGACAAGAGTAACCTATACAAATGTTCATTAAATTATGACTCTTGTGTCAATTAAGCCCCTAAACTAATTTACATGTCAATTGAGCCCCTAAACTCTAAAATTTTAACAAAATTAGTTCAGGGGCTCAATTGACAAGAAATAGTTTAGGGGCTGATTTGCTAAAATTTTAGGGGCTTAATTGACACAAAAATTAATTTAGAAACTTAATTAACATAAGACTATAGTTTAACAATCATTTATGCAATTTACTCAAGAGCTGAGCAGTGCCAGAGTTATATAGACTTCTACATAGCATCTGACTCGTCATAGGTTATAGATTATTAATTTGTTAAAAATCCCTCATTGATAACAAATGTTTGTTAGTGTTTCCATCTTTTCAATTGAATTTCTTGGTAGTCCTATGGAATCTATATTTGTTTAAACTATCGTTTTCTACTGGACCAAAGTGATGCAAATTAAATACATGAAGGAATAAATTAGCAAAATTGAAAGATTGAGGACCAAAACTGACACCAAGTGCATAATTTGGGGATTAAAAATACATTTTGTCCATAATTAAACATTAGCGAAATTGGAGTTGATGCAATGGACTTAAATGTATGATAAGTGCCTAGTAAGTAAAATTAGGAAGCCAGGTCCAGATTAAGACTGTCTCTCCCTTTATCAAATGGGAGTTCTTCCGGTTGTTTTTCGTTAGAATCAATACAGACCCACCACCCCATAACCAAAAAAATAAGAAGACAAAAAAGGAAAGAAACAAAATGACTGATATGTTGAGAGTATATAGGCATGTATGTACCTTTTGGTTGAAAAAAGATTGCAACCTTGTAGCAACGTGGTAGCTTTTGGGGCAGAATTCCTTGATCATTGGCAGATACAAAAGGACTAAGTCAGTCAAAAGAGGGAACTCAATGCCATCAATGTTTTCACAGAAAAAAATGAGGCTTGGTAGATTCGCTAGAAATAATCTCTCTAGTTTGGGAAATATGATCTTATCAGCTACATTTTCATCTTCTCTTTCATTTGAAAAGACTTCTTGAATCTTCTCACAATCACGTATCTCAAGTTCTTGGAGTTGCATCAAACTTCTAGCTGCTGATTGCGAAAAGAGATTTCCCAATTTTGCACAGGAGGCTACGACAACGCGTTTGAGATTGCCAAGGAAAACATTTTGAGTGGGACCCTTCCACAAATGTATCAGTGAAGGTAACTGCTTCAGCTTTATCACGTCTAGTTCCTTGAAGGACCCCGCAGGAAGTTGGCCGTGACAAACCTCTGTTAAATTAACCATAGATGTAAGACGAAGTGAATTCAAGATTGGAAAAATACCAATGCTAGGTGAGCGCCAATCCGTTGTATTCGCAAGATACTCCAGCGTACAACAATTTTTAATTTTCAGTTCCTTCAAGTGTCGAAAACCCTCCCGATCCAACTCATTCACTGCACTCTTTGAACCATCCAAATCCAAGTGTAGACATTCAGAATTCTTTATTAGTAGAATAGTCCAGTCTGGTAAAGGAGTGATTGTTGGAAGGCTGACCTCCATAAATTTCTGGTAATCATTTCTTCGAACAACTGAAGTACGATGACCAATACATATAGTGTATGTTGTCAACTTTGACCAAAAGCCTAGGCTTGTTGGCACAAGCTCCAGTTCTGGTAAGCTAATTTCTAAATTAGTGACATAGGACGAGAACTCCAGCTCTTTGAGAATCGCATTACTGCTTTCTTTGCCTTCTTCTTCAGCCTCCCATCTAAATTTTTCCAAGCTTCCCATGTATAATTCTTCCAATTCGACTAACCCTGAGATGACACCTGGCACAATTGTTGTGAGATAGGAACAGTCCCTCAGCTCCAGCAACCTCAGATTACGCAATCTTCCAATTTCTTGTGGTAACACATCGATAGAGGAACGAACAAGGCTGAGGATTTCTAGATTCACTAACCCTCCAATTAAAGTTATATCTTTAAGTGACTTGCAATTTTTTAGATGCAATGTCCAAAGGTTTTTCAGGAGTCCAAGTGATGATGGCATTGATGGTATCTCATTGTCCTGCATATCAATATCTAAAACTTTGAGGTTGCTCCGTTCCGCTAAAAAATTGTCTAGTACCTCCAATGGACATTTGTTACATACCAACCGCAACAACTCAAGTCTTGGACACTTCCAAGGAAGCTTGGTAATCTTATCTTTTATTATTGAAATTGCAGTGTAATCTTTATATGCCTCTCTGCTTGGCCACTTCTTCAGGTTGACATCATGGCTTATCATAAAAACATGTTCATCCTTCGATGCAATTGATATGGCCACATCACGAATAACATCATGCATTTTGACATGCTTTGTCCTGTCACTATCTACCAATAGGAAACGATCTTTAAGTTGCCCAATCAATGTGAAAACCCTGTTTCTTGCGTTTTCCACTAGTTGGATGCCTCCAAAGAAATTGAGACTCATTCCATACCTAACCAGATCTTCTAACGGGATATCAAAATCTTCACGAAATAAACAACAAAGCAAAAAGAGAGACTTGCCTTCTGGGGATTCTAAACAATTGTAACTCAGCTTTAGTGGTCGGTATAAATCATTTTGCACTTCTGGGATAGCGGTGGTCAATTGTACGAGTGCATCTTCCCACACAGGCTTGCTTTGATTTTCCAATGCTCTACCAACAGTAACAAGAGCAAGTGGCAAACATTTGCATTCATTTTCAACTAATTTTGCCACTGGAAACAAGTCAGGAGCTTCAACAGAATCACCTGCCATCTCTTTGAAAAGACTCCATGCTTCGTCTTTAGATAAGATTCCAATTGTGAAAACCTCAGCTTTCATCGTAGTGCAAACATTTTGATTCCTTGAAGTCAATATAACTTTTGACCCATCATGATCTCTTCCACAAGGGATTCCTAATTCCTCTAGATCAAGCCTTTCCCAAAGGTCATCTAAAATTATAAGGAATTTCTTTCCATTTAGTCTGTCATGTAGCCGATTTGCTCCAACGGACAAAGTGTCTTCTTCGAGTTTCAGATCTAATGATTGTGCAATTGCGCATTGTAGTTTTTTTAGGTCTGGTGATTGAGAGACAACTACCATGACGACCTCATCAAAGAGTTTCTCTTTTTTTGCCCATTGCAGAATTTCTTTCGCCATTGTTGTCTTGCCTATCCCTCCCATTCCACATATCCCTACCACATTGACGTTGCTATTCTTCACAGCTGCCATTATTCTTTGCTTAATTGATTTTCGGGATTCAAATTCTCGGGATTTGAATTCTGTCCCCACTGGAGGTTTACGGACTGACATCCTACTGAAGTTTCCCTGTCCTGTGAGCGTAGTAAGAACTTGGATCTTCTCCTTCGCAGTACTGCTCCGCCAGTAACGAGGCACCAGACAAAATGGAGACAAACACCGTTTGCTTTCTCTATCTTCTTCTTCTAGAAATGTTTTTGCCTCTTGCAGGGATGTATCTGCAGTTGAACACCAGTGCGTAACATCAGGTAGGATAGTTTCTCCATTCCGTTTAGCGTCATCAATCTTTAGTTGCACAGTATGTCTCCTAGCTTCTAGATTCCCAACTTCCTTTCCAAATTCCTGGATGTTGTTGTCATAGTTCTTCAGGGAAGAAAAGACCTCCTTGATTGGAATAATCCCAAGGACTAGTTTAGCTACGTCCATTATTATTGTCATAGTATGTTTTTTTTTCTTTCCTTTTTCTTCCCTTTTCCTCTAGAGCAGCGATATTAAGCAGTCAACAACTTGATCAGCAACACCAATATCACTTGGACCTTTTCAATAAAAAAAGGAGGATGTCAATTGCATCAATTAACGACGGTGCATTTTTCAACAAAAGAGGAATAAATCAAATGCCAACAAGCCTTAATCACCCCCGAATCCCCTTTGTTCTACTATTCAAATTAAAATTTAGTGACTAGATGTAGGAGAGTGCCCCCCACACTGATATTTTTAGTAAAGTATCATGTCAAATTCTTCGTTCTATAGAGTGTATTCAATCACTTTACACATGATATGTTGTATAGTCTAATAAGTTCTCAATAAAATTGAAAACATTAATTTTGACTTGTGGATATTAATAATATTTCTTTCAATAGAAATAAATCAAATACATGTTCTTTTGCAACTTTGTACAAAAAAAAAAAAAAATTTATGTAACCATGCCATCATTCGCCTGTCACTACTAATGTGGGAAAAAATCAACTATACCATTGAGAAAGATCTGATTAAAGCAACTTATTTAAAAAGTTACTGTTGGGAAGCTTGAACGCTAATCCTAGTAATTAGCCCTGCCCCAGCTAATTGACTCTTGGATAAAGACAAGAGGATAAACTTATCCATCATTCAAAAATCAAAAGATTTCCCAGTTGAATCACCAATCTCCATTTAAAAGGAAAGAGGTTAAGACACCTCACCGTAGAGGAGTTTCAACCTCCTAAACAACTAGGGATGGAGTATTTCCCGCCTCATAGGATGAGCAGGAAGATCAGATTCCTCAAATAGAAGGAGTTTGACTTCTCAAATAGCAAATAGAGTCCACTCTCCTAAGGAACGAACTTAAGCATCGGAGGTCAACCCCTAGAGCCCCCCTCCCTCCAATCTTTGACTTTTTTTTAAGGGTTACCAGCCATTCGAAAAGCTAACTTGGATCATCAGAGATCTGGGATGGACCTTCAGAAAGTTGACTAGGAGGCCAATAGAGTTTAACCTAACTTATGTGGAGGTTGGGGAAAATTTTGTACCAACAGTTTGAAGCCGTATGTGGAAACAACGGAGAATTTCGTATGTTCTCATAACCTTGAATGGTGACTACCAGATTGATGGATGTGACCAGAAATAATCTTCCCAAGGAACAATGGTTCCAGGAGTTGCTCGAAGAATATAATCATGACCAGGAGCCCCTCAAACCAACAAGAGACAAGGAACTTTGAGAATGCTAAATCTGGAGAGGATTATAACATAATGAATAAGACAAAGGAAGGTTTGACCCAATAAAATCAGTAAATATTACAAATGCTCGTTGGCCAGCCTCCTCAACATGTCTCTCATTTAGGAGAAACTCAGTGTGATCAAGCAATAGACGACCACAACCACAATGATACCTCCCGCCAGCAAGAGGAAAACAGTACCCTAGACTGGAAGTTCAGGGACGTTAATGATCGCATCAGAGATGTGCTTAACACAATTAAAATCAGTGCTCTAGAGACTATGGAGACCTTGGTTCAACTTTAGAATATCCATTCTAATATGATGTTACACATTATCCGTTGACTCCTAAATTTAAATTGCCTATAATAGATAGCTTTGATGGGCAGAAAGATACTTGGACCATCTAAAGACTTATAAGTCTCTCATACTGCTTCCAAACGTTCCAGACTAGATCATGTGCTGAGCTTTAACACAACGGTGGAATAGGTCCTCTTCCAAGTGCAAGATGACAAAGTTCTCTGAAGGTTGCGAACACCAGCATCCCTTAGGGAAAATAAAGGTAGAAGTTGTCGAGTAAGGTCTCGCTAAATTGGCTAAGCGTACCATACATCGGATATCGCTCGGAGCAAGACCAGTTGCTGGATTAAGACTAACAAACCGACCATTCCTTATCAAAGGCCCAAACTTCAGGAGGTCCGGCAACCAGAGGTGAAATTAGCTCGGTGCGATGAGTCTCTTCAAGAATAGCTTGATTGGACCAAGATATGGAAGAAATCAGCCTGGTACATCAAGGAAAGGTGCCCAGACACAACCCACCAATTAATTTTTCAGACAAAGACCTTAAGGGATTTTGCTTTCCACATGATGACATCCTCTCATCTCAATAATTGCATCAAATCACACTATCAGCAGGGTCTTGATAGATAATGGTTGGTTTCTTAGGGGAAAAAGCTTATCCATTAGGAGTACTTTCCATCCCAATCACCCTAGGGAATTCCCCCAAGGAGGTCACCCACTTGGTGGTTTCGTGGTAATGGACTACCCCTATGCATAAAATATTATCCTCAGGCGACTAACTCTCAATGCTTTAAACACAGTCCCTTTGACATACCACATTCTTCTTCGATTTCCCACAAAGAATGGGCTAGGAGATTTTGGTGCGATGAAGCCATGGCTAGGGAGTCCTAAGTGGCTTCAACCAAAAGTAGCACATCAGTTGAGACATGCTAGGTAGAGAACATTGACCTAAGGAAGCTTGAAGAAGAGAAAAAAGCTTGCCCAGTGATGGAGCTGCTCCCAATAGCCTTGGGAGGAGACTTGTATCGAATAACATACATGGAATCCGAGCTTCCAAAACATGTTAGAAGCAAGGTAGGGGAATTCTTGCACAATAATATAGACATATTTGTCTAGAGCCATGAGGACATGCTTGGAATAGATCCTTAGGTAATGGTTCACAGGCTCAACGTAGATCATTCTTTCAAACCAGTTAGGCAGAAGATGAGGGTGTTTGACCCAGACAGAGCTAGGGCTATGCCTAAAAAGGTGGACAAGATCTTATATACTTAGCCTTATCATAGAAGTGCCCTACCCAGAGTGGTTGGCCAACGTGGTCTTGTTCAAAAAACACAATAGAAAAAATTGAGGTTTTGTATAGATTTGAAAGATCTCAACAAGGCTTGTCCAAAGGATTGCTCCCCACTCCCAAGAATTGATTTCCTTGCAGATGCCACAACATAAATTCAACTACTAAGCTTTATGGATGGATTCCATGGGTACAACCAGATCCCCATGCATCTGAATGATAAAGAGAAGACCTCATTTGTTACATAGCAGGGGTTTTACTGCTACCAAGTAATGCCCTATGGTTTGAAGAAAGCTAAAGCTACATATCAACATTTGGTCAACCAGATTTTTGAAGGCTTAATTGGGACGGCTATGGAGGCTTATATCGATTACATGTAAACTTTGTTTGATCAAAGAAATCAATCAGACCCTAATTCCAAGATCTAGAATAATCATGATTTTCACATTATCAATTATGCGGAATTAAAAGCATCATAACATCATAATCAACATAACTGGAGCCATAATCGCAAACCTTGAATTACTTGATCAAGAATTGAACCATCCTTTGGTGTAACCTAAAAATCGATTTCTCTCTCTTGACCTTTATTCTTACAATACAGAACTCGATGGAGCATGTGTATATTTATCGGTAGAGAGGGGACCGGTTCCCTAGTTCAACATAAACTCTACTATTCATCAAAGTAGAACTTTAGGAAACCATTTATTCTCATTGACCAATCAGAAATCATTAGTTATACCGGTTAGATTAGAATTTGTAACCTTATCATTATATAACCAAAATTAATTATCTGATAATAATCAGTAAAATCACATGTGCCAAATCAAGTGAGCCACATTAATTCTTACATTCTCCCACTTGGCCCATATGATTATCTTACAATTGGGTCTAGCATGGTTTACATAAACGCGCAATAAATTCAATCCATCACTACCCTAATTTGGTCGTCATAATATCACAATTAAACAATCCACTAATGCGAGTCATGGCGGTTGTACATCATTAACGCGATATAGTCCCTTCCATGTACCACAATACTAGCAATCTGTCTAACATCACCTATAATTGAGAAGTATATATATAATAAGGTCCAACAATAATGCCTTGTGCTGAAGGCTATTCTTTTTATAATTCAATCAATTTTATACATGTACGTACATTCTGAAAAAACAAGAAATATCGTAAACAGTTCAATTAAGAACTGAAAATGTCAAATAAATAATCATTATGCAAAATCCACAGCATTAAGTGAACAACCATTATGAGCTACAATCAAGACTCATTATGTTAACATCTTTAAATGTCTTTAGTAGCACTTTCTTTAATGGATTTGCAATCATGAGCTTCATGCTATTATGCTCTATAGACACTTACCAAAAAACACATGCGAAATTATCACGATAAGTTCCCAGTGACTAGGCCATAAAGTCGACAATTCCAAGTCCTGAGATTAGAATTTCGCATCCATAATCCATAAACTGTAGCCTCAAAACAAGCCACAATTTAATTTTCATAATTGTCAATTACCACTAGATGATTAGACTTCTTAAATGTGAACATATAATCATTCATACATTGTAAATATCTTGTAAGCTCGTAATGATCCATTTCAGGATCGATTCGGTATTTACGTAATTTACCAACTGCAAGAATAATGTCCGACATTATACACATAAATGTATACATAAAACATTATGCAACAAAACATAAGGAATCTATTACATTCTTTGGACATTCTTACTGCTAACTTATTCATTTTACTTAAATTGGAGTAATATTAGCTAAATAGTTTTCCACATTAAATCTCTATAGAATTCTTCTTATATATGCTTTATAAAACAACCCAAACAATCTATGTGATCGATCCTGGGACATTTAAATTACAATCACATAGGTTGTCTCACCATATCTTTCATTTAATATTTATAGAGAGAAACTTAATTTCATGTAATAATCTAAGATTAATATCAACATATAGAGTGAAAAACCTTACTGCCACTAACTTTAAGATATATATACACCAATAATGGTGCTTTCCTTAATACTTAAAGAAGAAATGGTATCATTGAACTTAAAATACCATGGTGGAAAAATTTCTTTATATCTATATATTGAGCTATTAAGTTTGCAACTAGAATTATTTCTCTTATTGAGAACCCTTTAGGTTAATCTTTATAAACTTATCCACCTAAACTTTATTAAGAATAGTTTTCACATTCATATGGGTATAACTCTAAATCATAATGAGCTACCAATGTCATAATGATTATTAGTGAGCCCTTCTTGTATACATGATAGAAGACTTCTATGTAATCAATATCTCATTTATGAGTGAAACCATTGGCCATAAGTTTGACTTCATATCTAGCAAGATTTCAAACTTCATTATGGTCTGTTGGTTTCAATTAAATCATTCATGGCATCAATCCAATTAGCAAAGTCATTACTTTTTATGGCTTGTGAAAACGAAATTAAATCTTTACCTATCCCTAAATCAAAATCAAATTCTTGTAGATATATCATGTAATCATTCGGAATAACTTATCTTATTTCTATTAGAGATTATCTTAATGTTACTCATGTAATTTTTCTACTTTGATTTATTGGTGACAATCTCAATATGAAGTGGTTAATCATTAATTTGTTGTTCAACATTGTCAAATCATTCAACAATTGTGGGAACAACATCATTACAAGTTATGGGTATAACCACTTTCAATGTGATTTATCACTCCCACTGATTTCATCATTCTTAATAAATCTGACATTATCAATACATATAATTCTCATACTGTAGGTAGGATAGTAGAACCTATATCCTTTGGAATTTTTTTCTGGTAAACGATAAAGTTACTATTAATCGTTCTAAAATCCAATTTCTTTTCAGATGTCTCAAACTCCAAGGGCATTCATCCATAAATAAGAGTAATGAGAAATCACGTAATATACTCCTAATCATTTCTACTATGTTGTTATTATGCTTATTAGTCATACCATTATGCTACCACATACTAGACATAGGGCGTTAAGTAGAAATACTATACTTTTCAAGGAGTTTAATAAATAGATAAAGTCATTATCTTTAACCATCATACATTCCCTAATATGTATCACCTATCCATGACTTCCACTTTTCTATATAACTACCTTTCAACTTTAATAAGATGTACCTTAATGACGTTCTCTACTTGAAATTTTTATGTAGTATATTGAGATAACAATAATGTGAAAAATCATCCATAAATATGATACCAAATTCTTTATGTGTCTGTATAGATAAGTTTAAAGAGTTTTACACTTCTAGAACCCTTTTTTGGTGTGTTTGATTAATTTTTCCTTAATAGAATATGTACACACTAAATCAATAAAATTTTAGATTAAAAACAATATCATATTTGATTAGTTTCTTCAACCTTTCTCTAATTATGTGACCTAGTCATTTATGTCACAACATAAAGAATTTTTCATTTATCGGACTACAGTAGGTTCTAAACATTATGATGCAGGGTTAAAAGAGACTCAGAAAATAAATCATTATGCTTTAATTTATACAAACCATTTTGAAGAATACCAGAATGCTAAAAAAGGTATTCTTAAACAAACTAACAATTTATTATCATATTTGAAAAGATTAATAATCATCATGAAGTTTAGATAAGAAAATCAAACTTCAAAATACTAGGAACATAAATTATTATATAAATTATGATTGATATTTAGAAACAAACAAAAAGTCCCAACCATCTTAAATTGGGTTTTGACCTGATTAATCATAGATATCAATTTATGATTTAACATTTTGAGTTATAAGAAATCCCTAACATCGAATTTGAAACATTTGTTGTAGCCAATTCAAGTCGATCCATAATGTGCTACTAGAATATTCTTCTTTAAGGTTTGATTCGAAACATACAAAAGCTTTAATGCTTATCTTTCTTTTCGAATCATGCCATTCGTTTATATCAATCATTTTAAAAATGTCTCAACATTTACATAAATGACACATATTATTTATTTCTCTTATGAGCCTAAGTAGCTAAATAGACTCTTGTTCTTAGAATAGTACCGTAAGTTCTTAAGTCTTGTTTCTTCTTGAACATACATAATAGACATACATTAGCCTACTACATAACATCAATATAGGTTCATATCAAGAGACGAAGAGTTTACATTAAATTACATAAAAGAACTCGTCTATCCTTAAAACCATCAACTTAGTAGCTAAAATTATGAGGACATATTTATGCATCCCACATGTACTATCAAATTTCATAATGGTAAGTTCAGCCATCAGTGTCCAATAAGAAACTCATCAATAGTTCAATAACATTCTTGCATAACTATATAACATTAATAAGCATTATCCATCTGCGAAAGTCTTAACTTAATATTATTCATAATTATCATTTGCATAAACATAATGCCTAGTCTATTTGATCCCTTATAGGCTTTGTGCAGAGCCCTTTTCATTAGAACTACTTGATTTAATAATAGCAGTTAAGTGTCAGACAAGTAGTCAAAATACATAAGTGAAATTGAATTTGTTCACATCAATATGAAAATACTCATTCCATTAAGTATCGAACTAGACAAAGTATGCGATTGTAACAATACATGAACTAACAATAAAAGAAGGTAAATGCTCACTACATTAATACTTTGAGTCCTCTATAAGTTTAACCATGAGTTAGAATAAATACATATTCTAAGAAGTAATAAGTAGTACTATTGTGACTTTCCTTTGGGTAGTAATCACGATAAGGAAGACGGTAATCAACCACTGTCATTTTGTGATGTTCTCATGCAAGTACAACACCTAATACATTAACCATTATGGTGATTCTCTCTCACCTAATAGGACTAATTGATAATATATTCATAATTAGGTAGGTCTGTCACCTTTGGGCATCCGTTCCACACCCATTATGAATATACACCAAGCATTCTATTCCAATTAATTAATCATTTGAAAGGTGGTGCATCTTTGGGCCGATTCCTAATATCCAAATGATCAAGAAACTGCGATTTGCAAGTCATTATTTTTAATACCTGGATAATGGGTATTAAATATCAATTATATGACTTAATACTTATTAGTCATTCTAGTTGGGCCACTTTGGCAGCTACCGAACTATATCATAATATAAACATTAAATCAAAATAATGACGTTGTACAAACAATTATTTTAATATCACAAGATAATGGATATTAAAATCAATTATGAGATTTGATATCTAAGCCATTCTAGTTGGGTCACTTTGGTGACTACTGAACTATATCATAATATAGATCTCAAATCAAAATAATGACATATCATAAATTATTATTTTAATATCTCAATAATGGATATTAAATATCAATTTTGTGATTTAATATCTATGAGTCATTCTAGTTGGGTCACTTTGGTGACTACCAAACTATATCATAATATAGATACCAAATCTTAATAATAATTTTGCATAAATAATTATTTTAATATCTCAATTAGTTGGGCCACTTCGGTGGCCACCAAACTACATCATAAAATAGATATGAAATCGAAATAATGACTTTTCATAAACCATTAAATGAATAATCATTCACTAGCACAAAATAATCCATTAGATCAAACTAAAAACATAAATGGATAGCTTGTGAGTTTTGTACATCATGGAGGGCACAATAGATGAACAATAATAATACAATAATACATCATGGTTACTCAGTCTTAAAAGTGCCCAATCAACAATGACATAAAATATTATGTCATAATTGTAAGTGTGACTTTCTGAATAATACAATTTCGGATCAAACATTGAGAAGGCCAGTCTATCACAAACAAGAGAGGTCTCGAATATATATATATATATATACACACATATGTGTGTATATTTTCCTTTCAGTAGTATTCACATGGTTCACAGTGAAATACACCTATGTCATAATGAGACAATAATAAGATGCCTTGACACTATCCATAAGTTTGACCCACAAAGAAAATGAGACAATAATAAGATGCCTTGACACTATCCATAAGTTTGACCCACAAAGAAAATCTGCTAACAAAGGGCTAGTGTTTTAATTGCAATTTGATATCACAAAGGAAAACAATAAAATAATAACTCCAAGAATCATATTTTGCCTATGTTGGCTGGAAGTCAACGAGAAGCACACAGTATTTGAGCATATTCTTGATCACATAGTCAAGAAGTCAAACAATTTTTTTCCACGAAAATAATGGTACATTAGTTCAATTATGACAGAAACCAAATTGTTTTTGTCGCAACATACCCTTTTGGTATGCATCAATGACATCGAATCAAATTCTAGTTGGATGAACAATATAGCTATCATCATCGATGCACAACAGACAATAAAAATTATTTTTTTTAATAGAAAATCATGAAGGTTCTTTACACAGGCTCTGATACCACATGTAAACTTTGTTTGATCAAAGAAATCAATCAAACCCTAATTCCAAGATCTAGAACAATCATGATTTTCACATTATCAATTATGCGGAATTAAAAACATCATAACATCATAATCAACATACCTAGAGCCATAATCGCAAACCTTGAAGTACTTGATCAAGAATTGAACCATCCTTTGGTGTAGCCTGGAAATCGGTTTCTCTCTCTTGACCTTTATTCTTACGATACACAACTCGATGAGGCATGTGTATATTTATAGGTAGAGAGAGGACTGGTTCCCTAGTTCAACATAAACTCTACTACCCATCAATGTAAAACATTAGGAAATCACTTATTCTCATTGACCAATCAGAAATCATTAGTTATAGCGGTTAGATTAAAATTGGAAACCTTATCATTATCTAACCCAAATTAATTATTTGATAATAATCAGTAAAATCACATGTGCCAAATCAAGTGGGCCACATTAATTCTTACATTACATGCTGGTAAAGAACCAGCTTGCCTCACCAAGATGTTGCCTTCAAAACCTTGAGGAGATATCATATGAAGCTGAACTAATCCAAGTGACTCCCAGCTGGTAGTTAAGTAAATCTAAGGGGAGTATGAGGCAAAGGATGGGGGAATGACAACCCACTTGTCTAAGATAAGAAAAACCACATTGCACAATTTGAAAGTTTCAATATAATGCAAATCCCACGAGTAAAGAATTGTCATGCTAATTCTCTAGCACAATTAGTCTCATCTTTTTATAATGATCTCCCTCATATAATACATGTGGAGCTCCTCCCATGGTTCAAGGTATCGGCCGAGACCAATATGACTCGGCTGAGTCGTATCCGTCTCGGCTATGGCCGATATGATAACGATACCCACAACAAAAAAATCCCGAATCGAACCTAAATTGGTTCCATCTCGGCCAAATCGGTACAACTCGGGCGAGTCAACGATTCGTCACCGATTTGTCACTAATTTGAACTGATTCTTTCCAATAGAATCGACTACGTGCAAACAAGCTTTCAAAGCACATATTAGCGGAGAAAAAAATGCCAAAAAAAGGCACAGGAGATGTGATAGAAAATTAACCCTAAATCAACCATTTTTCTCTATGATATAAACAGATGAAGAATTAGAACTTAGACACATACCTGTACGCTATCCAGACCAAAAGCCCTTGTAGTTGTTGTTCTTTCACTTTCTCTTCCTCTTCCTCTTCATCTTCATCGCAGAAACCCTAGGAGACGGAGTAGCAGTAGCGGCAGGCACTGCTACCGAACGCAGTAACAACCCTCTAGAGACTAGATCTAGACTCTTTCCCCCTCTCTCTCTCGCGGTCGTTGGCGTTGCTCGTCGTCGACCAGTGCTAGTCATAGTTCGCTGATCCCTCACTGTTCGCCTCTCGCTCTTTCCTTCGCTGCACGCTCGCTCGCTCTCTCTCTCGTGACCGAGAGGCAAGGATAAACACACAGACCCACACGGTGTTTATATTTTATGGGCCACACCCCTTCCTTTGCCTTTAGTCTTTACAGGTGTGTTTATATTTTATTGGCCCTTACCCCTTATGTATGGAAAATCTCTAATTCAATTAGTAAATTATTGAGAAAAATAATTAGAAGAAAAAATAAAAATAAATTAGAAAAATGACTCATTAATCTGTTAATTGAACACAAAATTATTCATGTAAAGTATTGAGATCTACTCGTACTTGTCAAATTTATAATTGATGGATATATATTTGTTATTCTTGTTTTTATTTTTATTTTTTTTAAAATTAGGTCCTAGTAAGTTAAAAAAAATTCTAATAACATATGTTTAAAGTTTAGTGTGTCCTTAAATAAAAACATTCAACTTAAATGATGATAAATATTTTCGGTAGCATCCTTATAATTCATTTTTATATATTTAATATGTTAAATAATATATTTTTGGGATATAATGCATAAATGATGATATTTAGATATTTTTAAAATTTTGCATGATTTTTTTATATTTTTTTGGGTCTTCTATCTAGTGTTTTGAGCGTATCGGTCGATACCACGTCGCGACACCGCGATCGATGTGTCTCAGTGCCCTCCGAGTCGATGACCGATATCGCGACTTTGAACCATGGCTCCTCCGAATGCCAAACATAAAGGAGGAGAAAATTGAAGTCAAAACAGCTCAGCAAAAAAAGGGATGAACCTAATCTCTCATTTTGTACTTGGCGCATGGAACTTAACCATCTGGAAAGATAGAAGCCCATAAATTTTTCTAAAAGGAAAACTGGTATCCGAATATTGATGGAGTCCTTTATAAAAGAAGTTTCTCCTATCCCTACCTGCATTGCCTAGAGTCTAAAGAAGCGGAGTGCGTTTTTAAGGAAATTCATGAGGGAGTTAGTGGCAATCACTTGGGAGGAAGAACTCTAGCTTCAAAGCGCTTCTCCAAGGATATTACTAGTTTATATGGGTGCAACTTGGGTGGGTTAAGGGATCAACCCTAGTCCAACTGTCACACCCCATCCCGAGATGGAAGTATAACTCGACACGTGGTAATACCTGCGCCTGTAATGCAAGGAAGCATTTGAAACCAATAATACCAACCACTAATCTCATAAAAGAGATAAACCATACAACTCTATGACAGAGTACACAACTTTGTAACTCAATACAACACAAAGAATTAGGGAATTCATCCCTTATATCAACAAAGAAACGAACACTCATGTACAATATGTACACAACCAATTTCCTTAACCTCTCATCTCGACTCTGCTAATGCTGTAATGGACCCAACTCCAAACTTTAGCTTCTTGAAAACAGATATTTTTTTGAGTGTATTGTGCATCATAATAAATGAAAATACTGAAAATATGGATCAAATATCATTTTACCAAAATATGTTCACAATCTGAGGAGAACAACAAAATCAAAGTGTTTTCAACTCACTTTGAAATCTCATAATCACTGTCAAAATAACAACATAATAAATATTCCACATGTGTCATGAGTCAATAACAACATTTAAGCAATGTCAGGTTATAAACAACATTTAAGCAATGTCAGGTTATAAACAACATTTAAGTAATGTCAAATTGTTTCACGACAACTGTGCAGTGTCCAAATCAACAACATGTGAGCCACGTCAAGTTATTAAAAACTCTAGCATAGTGGATACTACTCAAATCACAAGTTTTTCAACAATCCACAAGCTTTTCAATAAATCACAAATTTTTCAACAAGACATATTTGATCCATTATTTGCTCAGTTCAACATAAATCATGTCATCAAAATTTCATTTCACATAGTAAAATAAATCATAGTAGTCATATACTTTTATTTTCAATTTATTATGAAGTAGTACACTTCACCTGTTACAGTCAACCAACACACCACTCAGCTTTATGCTCGATCCATAAGTGGAATCGATATAGTATCTTCTGGACCTAACACAAATCACAGAACCGTACACAATGAGTTTCAAGTCCAAATAACTCAAAGGATGCAAACGAATGCTTATGAGAATATTTCATTTTAAGTTTTGTTCATTCCGATATAACTCGACTTAGATCATGAAAACTCCAATCCCATGGCTTATTTTCATAATAACTCAACATGAAACCAAGTGAGTTAGAAAGTAAGCTTCTTAGGGTTTCTAACAATAGGTCATAAGCTTAAAACAACCTCCCATAAACCATGTTCCGATTAGTTTCCAACAAGTTTTCAAATTCAATAAGTGGGCTGTTTTTAGCTATTTTTAAACTAAAAACTGAATTTATACATGAAAAATATGATGTTCTAACACATACCATTAGAAAGGTCTATGAATCTAGTTTCCAACAAAATTGACGGTGTGTCAATCCGAGTTTTCTATAAAAAGTTATGCTCATTTTACGAAAAGGTGTCAAAGTTTTCTAATATCCATCATATTCAAATTTTTTATTATTTTGTTTCTTTGATCCAACCCAATTCAATTTATTTCATACCACATTCAACTCAAATAAGGTAGGGTCACTTAAGCCCCATTTCCGCTCATTCACTTCACTAAAATATTTTCTTGAACACTTTCCGTGCGTTAAAGTGTTATATGAACCCATCCCTCAAACTTAATTAAAATAGGCTTTTATCCTCACAAAATTAGCAAGAGATCAAGTTAATTACAAAGTAGGCTTCCTAAGCTTTGCAATCATCGGTCATGAACTAAAATCGGAGTTCTATGTGAAGGGTTATGTTCATTTGTTTATAAAGGTACTAAGCTGATTTTTTTTCATCAGTTACAACATTTCAGTCAACTTCAAACAGATGCCAGTTTTCACTCAAAGAGAATTAGGTTTTGTACCATATATGGTTAAAAAGATCAATGACTTTGTGTTCTAACAAAAAAAAAAACGGTGCACAAACCCGAATTTTCTAGAGAGAGTTATCGCAGTTTTTCCACCGAGTATCCAAGCTGTTTGTTAAAACTGGGATTACTGTCACCATCTCTATTCTTCTACCCATGAACCAAAACTCACTTTAATCTACTCCAAAATCAATTAAAACCCTTCTAACAATCTCCCATAATCTTTCAATCATCCAAAATAGGTTTGGGTATCGATGTAAAAAAAAATTAAGCTCTTTCAACAACTAAACCATAATTTCAGCTTGTAATTTTAAATAATTTCATCAACTAAGCATGAAATTCTTCTTTCCTTGATGAAGCCTCCACCCAAAATATTTTCAATTGAAAGAAAATATAAAATAAACAAAACAAATTCATTTGAAGAAACTGAACCGATAGATATGAAATTCAAACTACGACGAAGAACATACTCAAATTTTATAAGAAACAGAGATAATTTCACCATTCAATTTGAGTTGAAACTCACATTTTTCCTTTTGTTTTCTGTTTCTTTTCCTTTGTTCCTTCACTGTCTTACTCTCCCTTATCTCCTTCTTATTAGTAAGTATTTTTTTTTTAGGAGGGGGAGGGGGGAAGGGGACTTGAACACTTGACCTCAAGAAGGCAAAACCTTCATAAGGTAAGGAGTACCATTGGACCAAAGGCCTAGTGGTTTCTTATTATTAAGTAAAACTACACTTCATTCCCCTTTTATTCCAATGAATTAAATTGTAGCCTCATTCTTTATACTATACTTCCTTTTAATTCCCAATTTCATTATAAATTAAATCGGGGTCTTACAACTCTTTCCCCCTTAACAATTTTCGTCCTTGAAATTAATCAACATGATGCTATGGTAACTTCCATGTTTAAATGCTAAGACCAAGAGTTATCCCAACATCAATCCAATCCTCTGTCTACCTATTCTTCTTTTTCAACACCCAAACATTATATAATCCAGAATAAAAATTAACATAGCTGTTACACTTCCATTATAGGAGTCTAATCCACAACATAGTATGTAATCATAAATTACCCAACTGACCTAGATCACCAACTAAAACAAAGGTCATCCATAGAGCTGAGGTCATTTATAAATTAAAGGTATTACATAGCAAATGTATTCAAATTTTCAAGCTTATGATAGGCAATTCATACTCAGAGCATCCAATCACAAATTCAAATCTTAATTACTAGTTCTTCCGCTGCCAATCATTAATCTTTTTTGTTTCCTCTCTTTCTCAAGTAGCTTACTTAGCTGAGTAACTTTTCCACAACAACTGGCCAACAGAATGGTCCTTCTACACCAAAACTTATTTGCTCCTCAACATAAATAAGATTTTCCTTTAACTCAATAAGTTGTTCAACCAATATATAAGAAGAATCGAGTGTATATGTATACTTCCTGAACATAACAACATAAAATATGTCGTGAAAACAAACAATTCTGCTAAATGAACCAACCTTAAAGTTGTAGCATCAATTTTCTCTGTAATCTCATATGATTAAATATATCTCGACTAAACTTTCCCTCTTCATCAAATCTTAACACACGTTGTTCGTGTCATATTTTTATAAATTCTTCATCTTTCATTGCACATCCTAACATGTCTCATTTGCTTATCAGCACAAGTATCACCCACCACAAGTTTTAAATGTTTCATTTGCTTATCGATAACATACATTTTCTATCTAATTTATAGAACCTTTAGATTTACATGAATCACTTCATCTTTTCCTGTAGTTATACATCTCAACTTAGGTTCACATATATCTGTTTCCCACATATTTCTGTTTCCCTCATATTACTCCAACACATCGGGGTCTTTACCATAAAGTGCCTATATGGTGTCATCCCAATACTACTACGACACTTTTGATTAGAAGCAAACTCTACTGAAGACAAATAAGTATCTCATCTACTTTTTAATTTCTAGCACACCAGCGCGAAGCGTAACGTCAAAGTACATATAACATGCTCAGACTTCCCACCAAATTATAACGATAAACTATACTGAACTTCAAAGTGTTATACCCAACATGTTGTAAACTAGGCCAAATTTAATTGTAAGTTTTGAATCTCCATCTGCTTTACTAGATAAAGGTGTTCCACACAATCATACATTCCCATCAAATAACTCTAAGCATACCTCCATATGAATATGTAGGTTTAATTTCCAAAATTGACCGGTCTCCATCAATCAATCCATAGTAACCCAAATAGATTCATGCTCAATTTATATCCTGAAAGTCCCCATATAGAAAATTTATATTAATATGCTCTAATTTCCATTCAAAAATTGAGGGTAATAAACCTGTAGGATACTGATATCCAGTCTTTATCCATCAATGCATTACACATTGACTACAAATTCAGCAATTTCTCTTTTCATTCGAGTTAACCAACAATAGTTTCTCAAATTTCAGTATGATTTCGTACTCTTTGGATGCACCATATACACAAAATTATCAGTTGTATCTATAACATCTCTCTTCAACATAGTATCCCTTGGTACGTAACTAAGTGTAGAAATATAACATAACATCACCCGAAAACACAAAATATATCTTTGCTATCATGTTACTAAACCTCTATATATAGGCCAATCTTTTTGTTGTAGCTTTCTAATACGATCTACCTATAAGAGTTTAACTTGGAATTGTGCTGATAATATATCTACCCCCAGTCAATTTCATATGTACCCCCCTTCAATCTTAAATCCATAAAATTATTCACATAGGTAAATACGATGCAGTCTTCCCAATACTTTTATGCTCAATGCATCAGCAAGAACCTTAGCTTTTCCTACATGATCATGTCTAGAATAATCACAATCCTTGATCATTTTCATCCATATCATTTGCGTCAAATTCATCTCTATTTGAGTCAAAAAAAAATTCTAACTCGATGATCTACAAGCCATATAAATGAATAATGTCTCCATTACTTTAAAGCAACCACAATATCAATGAACTCCAAATCATGAGTAGTGTAATTCATTTTAGTGTTTTTTTCTAACAGTCTGAAGGTATAAACAATCATCCTACTATGTAATATCAAATCATAGTCCAACATCTAATGAGAAGCATCATTGTATATCACATATCCACCGCTAGCAAGTGTATAGTCAACACTGGGCTAAAAATTAATTCATGCTTTCACATTTGAAACTATTTTCTCAAACGTCATCCCATTCAAAATTTGTACCATTCTTGTGTCAAATGTGTTAAAGGTATTGTTAATATTGAAAATTCTTGTGCAACCCAATGATAATAGCCAACTAAACCCAAGAGATTGTAAATCTCCATCATTGTAGTTGATTTTTTCCACTTTATCATTGTATAAACTTTCTTACAATCAACAAAAATACCATCACCAAAAACTAAATGTCCCAACAAAACAACTCAATTTAGCCAAACTTCACATTTACTCACCTTCGCATGTAATTTTTTTTTTTTAAAGTCTCATTAACAATTCTCAAATGATGTATATGTTCTTCCTTACTACGGGGATACACAAGTATAACATCAATGAATACAGTAACATATGAATCTAGTAAAAGTTCAGATACCCAATTTTGTCAACCCATAAAAACAGATGTAGCGTTTGTCAACCTCAGCGACAACAAAAAAAATACAAAACGACTATCCCAGCTTGACAAACTATTTTCATAACATACCATTTCTTTTTTTAAAATAAGGATAACCTAACATAATAAGATCAATATTACTACATACTCTAGCTCCTCACAACTGATCAAATAAATCATTAAAACCAAGTAAAAGATGTTTACTGCTTGTGATTGCCTTATACAGTCAGTAGTAACCGACGTAATCACAATCCCATCATTTTCTTTACAAACACAACATGAGCACCCCATCACAAATTACAAGGTTGAATAAATCCTCGGTCTGATATATCTCAATTGAATTCTCAATTCCTCTTGCTCAACAAGAACCATGCTATATGAAGTAATAAATATAAGTGAAGTACTCCAAAAACTACTAACACATAAACTCTACCTCTCTTTAATGATAGTTTAGGCAACTCTTATTAGAATACATCTGAAAATACCCGAATCACAAAAATATATCTCAACTGTATCTTTCATTCTTTAGTGTCCGCTACATAAGCTAAGTACCCTAGCTTACCTTTGCCAAAGTATACTAAGCATTTGAAATTTTCTTTTTCGATCACCAAAAATTTCATACTCTTCCATTCGGTAGGTGAAATATCATCTCATTTCTAAACAATCCATAATAGTATGATATTTCAGGAATCAATCATCTCAAGAATCATATCAACATCTAAGATATCCAGAGACATAAAATCAATAGATAAATCTCTAACTTCTACATTCAACACACAACCTGTATATATAGTCTCTGTTAACACTATCCCTCCCACTAAAATACCAACAAATAAATTAGTATACAACAATTTCAATGATCAGTCCAATGTTATGTTATACAACAACTATGTGAATCTTGGGTATATCAAAACCAAGGATCGAAGTTTCGTTTCGAAACGTCCGAAACGTTTCGGAATTTCAACCCTTCGACACGAAACACTGGTTGAATCAAAAAATTCCAATGTTTCGTTCGAAACGGCACTGTTTCGGACCGTTTCGGTCGAAACAGTACAGTTTCGACGAAACAGAGATTCGGTTCACCACTCCAGTCCAAAAGAAAAAAGAGAAAGGCTCAGTCAACATATTCGTTCACAGCTCCAAGCCAAAAAAAAAAAAGGCAGAAAGTAGATGCCTTCAGAAATCAGAAATCACATGTATGTGCAGTCCATTCGTGTCTTTCAAGCAGCAAAAAAAAAACAAAGAAGAGGCAGAGAAAGGCACCAGAGAGAGTCCAGATAAACAAAAAATTGAAGGAGAACTTACCTGGACTCCAGATTTGAGCAGATCCAGCTATTCTACACAGATCTAGGGCTTGGAGTTGTTCGGTCTTCATCGCAGCGTCGACGAGATACCCACTGATCCAGGTATGTCTTCTCTTCTTCTTTTTCTGTCTCTGTCTCTCTCTCCGGCAACAGATCGCGGCAGCGGCAGCGGCATCGCGATCGATCGCAAGCCTCTCGCCTCTCACTGCTCTCTCCTCTCTCCGTTTGGTCGTGCGCGTGGATGGGTTGTGCTGCTGACCTCTGCTTTTATAATTTTTTTTTTTTTGTTATAACTATGACTAATTACATATAATACCCCATTATAAATATACTTAATACCTCATGTAATTACATTTAATACCTATTATAATTACTTTTAATACCCACAATTTGATAAATTTGATAAATTGAATGTTAATTTGATGAAATTGAATGTCAATTTGATAAATTGAATGTTAATTTGATGAAATTGACTGTCAATTTGATAAATCGAATGTTAATTTAATGAAATTGAAAGTCAATTTGATGAAATTACATGTTAATTTGATGAAATTGAATGTCAATTTGATAAATTGAATATTAATTTAATGAAATTGAAAGTCGATTTGATGAAATTACATGTTAATTTGATGAAATTGAATGTTAATTTGATAAATTGAATGTTAATTTGATGAATTGGGTGTTAATTTAATGAAATTGAAAGTTTATTTGATTACTTTAAATGTTTAATTGAATGTTAATTTGATAAATTGAATATTAATTTGATGAAATTGAATTTCAATTTGATAAATTGAATGTTAATTTAATGAAATTGAAAGTCGATTTGATGAAATTACATGTTAATTTGATGAAATTGAATGTCAATTTAATAAATTGAATGTTAATTTGATGAAATTGAATGTCAATTTGATAAATTGAATGTTAATTTAATGAAATTGTAAGTCGATTTGATGAAATTACATGTTAATCAGAGGTTTGGGAGAGAGTATGATGCATATTATCGTAATAATATGAGTTGGAGTAACTATTGTCATCATATTTATGTCACCTATGGAGTTTCTCTTAGTAGCTACCCAGAGCCTACACCGATGTATGAGCCTGCTCGACACTCCACAGGGGGATGGATGTAACCATGTAAGTATGTACTCATTAGCATTTTATGTGTATCATGAGACCTTAACATTATGTAAAAATTTATTTATTTGATGAAAATTAAGTGTTTGAAACTAATTTAAGTGATTTTCGCCTTATGTCAAGCCTTTTTTTCCCTCCAATTTAAATTTATTCTTGTATAAATGGATATTACACAATTATTTTTTTTCCCAATAAATATGTTGAATTAATCAATTATTTAGCTTATCTTTATAAATAAACGAATTGTATTTGTGTTTCCACGTGTTTCCATGTGTTTCCATATTTTTTCTGCGTTTCCATTGCGTTTCCGAAACGTTTCCGTTTTTTAGCTGACCGAAACGGTACTTCGAAACGAAACTTCGATCCTTGATCAAAACCCATGCAATCTTGACCAGAATTGGAGAGTGTACTTGTGACAACCTCAATAGTAGCTTGAGTATCCTATCAAGTCATAGCAAATATACTACATACAATAGTATTGGTAGTTTTTCTCCCAAAATCAATGTTACCGATAATAATGCCCCTCTAGGTGACCATGAAACCTAGAAATTTTTTTGAAGAGACCTCAAAGGCACATTTGGCCGAGTTAAGCTTCAAGTTATACCTCCAGACTACCTCAATGGCTCCCCCCATGTGCTCAATGTGCTCTACAACTCGAAGGCTTTTGAAGAGCATGTTGTCCACGTACACTTCCATGGAATCATCTATAAAATTCTTGACAATGTGGTTGACCAACCTTTGATAGGTCGCTACAGCATTCTTCAAAATGAAGGGCATGACCTCGTAAAAATACGTTCCTTCCTCGGTTATGAAGGAAGTATTCTCTTGGTCGGGCTCATCTATCATTATCTGGTAGTAGCTAGAGAATGCATCCATGAAAGTGAGTAGCTCTTACCCTGTCATTGCGTCTACCAAGATATCAATCCTAGACAGCGACAAACAATCCTTTGGGCATGCCTTACTCAAGTCAGTGAAATTGACACATAGTCGCCACTTCTCGTTTGTCGTCCTCACCAATACCACATTCTCCAGCCACAATGGGTATTGCACTTCTCTGATGGATTTCGTATGGAGGAGATCCGTTACCTCCACCTTTACGGCTCAGTTTTGCTCTAGGGCGAAGCTTCTTCACTTTTGCCTCACCGATTTATAGCTCGAGTCGACATTTGGGTCTATCCCACCCATGTTTGACTGTTTCCAAGCAAATATATCTTTGGTGGAGTGCAAAAACTCCATAAGCAGTAACTTTAAATCTTCCCTGAGCATTTTTCCAATGTAGGTAACTTGCTCAGGGTGATCTCCATTTGAATAGGCTCGAGATCCTCCACTGGTCGTGAGCATTCCTCCTCCTCCCTATGATCCAAGGATTCTATATGTAGAGCCCCTTGTTGATATTTTTCCCTTATGGAGGCCATATAACATTCTTAGGCCGGCACTCGATATCTTCACACTTCTCCAAGTCCCGCCTTTGTAGGGAAGTGGAGCAAGAGGTGATATGTTGACGGCACGACCCTCATGGACTTGAGGCTAGGGTGGCCTAGAATGACGTTGCATATCGAGGGGGAACTAGCACCAGGAAGTTAGTCATGACGGTGGTCTAGTATGGGGCCTGCCTAACTATGACTGGTACGACTATGGCTCCCAACAAATAAGCCTTCTCGCCAAAAAAATTGATTAACGGAGTAGTGATAGGCATCAGCTTCTCTCTTCCAATGTTTAACTTGTCAAAGTCAGTGGCAAAAATGATATCTGTCGAGCTGCCACTATCAATCATGACCCTCTTAATATAGTAGTTAGCTATGGTCAGTGTCACTACAAATGGATCATCATGTGGGTGCTGAACTCCCCCGAGGTCCTCATCTAAAAAAGTGGTTAGGGAATCCGTTTGGGATTTCTTCCCAGGATTTACCAACTTAACCTCTAGTTCGACTTTCATCTTTCGAGCATGGGCCTGGCTAGCGGAGCTTCTCTCTCTACCCCTGGCGAAACCTCTTCTACCGCCTGCTGTTGTGGTGCCTCCACCCAATTAGGTTGCACCTCTTCCCTCTCTTCGCGCTTGTTCTCTATGTACGTTCCAAGGTGCCACTTCTGGATAAGGTCCTCAATATGATCCTTGAGCACCTGGAAATCCTCAATGTTGTGGCCATGAACTCGATGGTACCTGCAATATTTGTCCCTTGATCATTTACTGGGATGGGTTCACATCTTACCTAGCCACTTGAGGACTCTCTCATCTTGGATTTGGTATAGGATTCACTCTACACAAGTATTCAATGGTGTATACCTTCTAGCTGGTTCATCCGTAGTGCGGGCTCCCAAGCAGTCTCTTGCACTCACATGTTAGGAACGACTTTTCTTTGGGATGCTCCCTCATTCTCCTTGGTTTGCCTGATCTTGTTTCTTCCTTTTTTCTCGTCGATCTTCCCTATTGTCCTCCTGGTTTTATAAAGCGTGGAGGGTATCCTCGGCATTCATGTAGCTATAAACTCTTGATAGGAGCTTTGTCATGGACAAAGGTGGGTCCTTAGAGAGGGAAAAAAGAAACTGGGAGGACTAGAGACCTCCCATAAAGGCTGTGAGAGCAAATTTTTCATCCACATTATCAATCTGAAGAGATTTCGTGGTGAAACGACTGTCATAGGCTCTAAGTGACTCGCTTTTAGCCTGCTTGTTGTTGAGGAGATAGGTAGGTGGTCTTCGGTGGTCCCAGCCTCCGATGAAATATAAGATAAAGGAATTGATGAGCTCCCCAAACGTGTAGATTGTATTGGGCTTTAGTTTGTTAAACCAATGCCGTGTGGTTCCCTTGAGGGTTGTTGTGAAAGCCCAACAGATGATTTGGTCCGGAACATTACAGAGCATCATTAGAGACCTGTAGGTTTCTAAATGGTCCAGTGGGTCCTTGGTCCTGTCGAAGCTCTCCATCCCTGGTGTTAAACGACAAAAAAAATTTAACAGTCGTCAACTTTCAGTACAAATTTTTATTTTTATTTTTTATTTTTTATTTTTTTTGAAAAGGTCAATGACGAGTTCATGCCCGACGCATGGTTTCCTCGAATTATTTACCCTTGACTTGACCCTTCAAGCTCGATTTTCTTTCACATTTTAATTTGACCCATCTCGAAAATCTTATATCGGTTCAATTTTAAAAAAAAGAGAGATAAAAAAAGGACTTGGGCATCGGCTACAAATATTTCAGTCATTCTTGGATGAACTCCACAAATGGTTTTAATGGCTAGCTAAAAGAATGGGTAGTGCAAGACCCATTAGCTAGAAGTTGGTTACTTGTGAGGCAGTTAGATGATTGACAGAACATGGGGAAGCCATGAAGTACCCATGTTCTTTGGAACTTAGGCCACTAAGTCCTCATGCCACTTGATTCTCTATTTAAAGAGAAGTGCAGCATGTAGGCGAGGGAGCTGGAAGGAGAGTTGAGACGGTTAAAAAAGCAAAGGAAAAAGAGAAGTTTCGATAGAGGAGAAGGAATCTGGAAGTAGATTTTCAGACGGTTATCAAAGGAGGAAGAAAAGAAGAGAAGAAAGGCAGAAAAAGAGAGTTTGGAAGAAAAACAAAGCAATTATATATCAGAAAAAAATTCTGATCAGGTAAATATGATGTTTACTCTCCCTTTCTCTTTAATCTAATGTCTTGAAATTTTGGTTGCAGCAAATGGGTTTAAAACCAAAGCAATCCGAAACTATTGCACCGATTTCGAGTCGTTCCAATTACAACTCTACTGGAGTTTTAGAGTCTTAAAGATTGGATGATACTCTTCTCGCAAGAATCACTTTGTCCAAGCAAAACTTCTAACGAGCGTGGCGGCAATTTTCGGTCACTCCAAAGTTGCTGTTTACATAAAGTTTTCTACTCCCAAAGTCTGGACAGTGCAGAATGTGTCCAAGCAAAGTTACTACAAGCCTCTTCTTAGAAAATTCCAGCGGCATGAAGCATGAATGTCGCCAAAAGAAACAGCCTCTATCACAGGCTGTTTATTGCTATACTCCAACTACTCTCAAGAAAGCTACCCACCAAAATTGGAAAACAGAGTTCTTGACTCTAATTGAGTTCCCTGTATCAAAAAAAAAAAAAAAAAGGACTCAATGGCAGCAAGAACGAAAAAAAAATCAAGAAGAGTGAGAGGATTAACAAGAGTCTTCGACTCTTTCTTTCCGATGCTTTTCGCTGAAGGCCAGTTACTGTCCTGTTACCAAAACATCCATTCACTGTTGAAGAGTCCTTAGACCCTTTAAAATCCTGTTTATTTCAGCGATGTTGAGACTCTCCCAAGGCACAAGTTACAAGAGTTTTCAACTCCTTGAGTTCGAAGTGCTCTCAAAATTACAAGAGTGTTTCACTCTTTTGCGAAACTAGTTCCTTCAAATGGAGTTTCCAACTCCCCTTTTCACTCACTCTTTAATCAAGACTCGATTTTTTCCAAAACCATATCAAAGAGTTTCCAACTCTTAAAAATTTTCTGATTTAGTGGCTTGTTTCTCCTACTATTAAAAGGAGTCTCTGAACATCTTTTAGAAACAAAAAAAAATGGCAGCGACTTTTGGTCTTTCAAAGACCATTTTATTGTAAAAAAATTCTGCCTTGGTCTTTCAAAGATCATTGTAAAAAAAAAATTATGTTCTGGTCTTTCAAAGACCATTGTAAAAAGAGTTCTGTCTTGGTCTTTCAAAGACCATTTTAAGTTAAAAAAAATTCTGTTTTGGTCTTTCAAAGACCATTGTAAAAAAATTCTGTTTTGGTCTTTCAAAGACCATTTTAAAAGAAAATCTACTTTGGTCTTTCAAAGACCATTTTAAAAAAAAAAATTATGTTTTGGTCTTTCAAAGACCATTTAAAAAAAATTCTGCTTTGGTCTTTCAAAGACCTTTTTAAGAAAAAAAAAAATTCTGTTTTGGTCTTTCAAAGACCATTTTAAAAAAATATATTGCTTTGGTCTTTTAAGGACCATTTTAAAACAGCAATGCAGTTTTTAACTCCTAAGAAATTTTACAGCAATTAAGAGCCTTTGGCTCTTCAAAAAATTCATGAATCAAAGGAGTTTTTTTTTTTTTTAACTCCCACCAAGTCAAAGGAGTTTTTAACTCCTCCGATAACGTGCAACGACATAAAATTTTGTGGTCTTTCGAAAACATATGAAAATCAAAACAATGGGGCCTTTGACCCATTTATGCAAATGCTACAATAACTTAGCTATTTAAATCCTTCACTATTTTTGGAGTTTTAAACTCCTACAAATTAAATAGTGCCAAAAAAAAATTAAATTAAAGAGTTTCTAACTCTTTACTAATTTTCAGGAGGTTTAAAACTCAACAATCTTTACGAAAAGAGTCTTGGACTCTTAATAGATTTTTGAGTTTCAAACTCACATAAAGTTAATTATCTTACATGGATTTTAATTCCATCTTAATTCACAACCTATGTGAATCTTAAAATTCACTTAAGTCAAGGTTGTTTTAAATACGACTCAAATTCATCCCAAAGAATAATGGGTCATTCACCCATTTCAAACCAAATCAAATTGAACATCACATTTTGAGTCACTCACCCATTTCAAACCAAATTAAATGAGTCATTCACTCACTTAAAACCCCACTCAAATTCAAAATTATCTTCCGCACTACGTCCGACTTGATTCCATTTCTGGATACGTAGGCAGTTTAGTTAAACTAGGTGCAGTCGCAAGTCCAAATTAATTTCAAATAAATTCCAATTCTTCATGAACTACGTCAGACTTGATTCTATTTGTTGGATACGTAGGCAGTCCAGCATCTACACTGGGCGCAGTCACACTCTCAAATAAATTTCCAATTCTTCATGAACTACGTCAGACTTGATTCCATTTGTTGGATACGTAGGCAGTCCAGCATCTACACTGGACGCAGTCACACTCTCAAATAAATTCCCAATTCTTCATGAACTACGTCAGACTTAATTCCATTTGTTGGATACCTGGGCAGTCCAGCATCTAAACTGGGCGCAGTTACACTCTCAAATAAATTCCCAATTCTACATGAACTACAACTGACTTGATTCCCTTTTGGATACGTAGGCAGTCTAGTTAAACTAGGCGCAGTCGCAAGTCCAAATCAATACTCTCAAATAAATTCCAAATCCTTTCGAACTACGTCCGACTTAATTCCATTTTTTGGATACGTATACAGTCCAACATTTACCCTGGGCACAGTCGTAATTTCAAATCACCTTCAATTAAATTCCAAATTCTTCCCCTGAACTACGAATCGACTTGATCCCGATAACGGGTACGTAGAGTAGCCTAGGTAATTAACCTAGGTCCAGCCACCATCGCAAATAAAATGTCCTTGTGGGTAAATGGTAACGTATGATAATTTCTCGTTAGAATCAAAGGGTATTCTCTTGAAGCAAGAGATTATAATTAACAGATATATACTATCTGGAATGGGTCTAACCTACATTTAATAAATCTTGTATAATTCTTCGTTATATGAGTGAGGTCATGTTTGGCAAAATATTCAAATTTTTGCCCAACAGCTGGCACTTTTGAATCTTTCAAAAAGTGGATAATCAGATATATCTTGGGTGAAGGGTGACTTTGAGGGCTGTATCAGTGCCTCAATAGCTTCGGGAGCTCGAGCCCTCACTGTATTTATAACATTCCTGAGCTTTTCATTGACCTCCTATAACTTTTGTTCTCATTGGTCATTAATCTGTGAGCGTACAACCTCGCTCTGACTCCACTCTCTATTATGGCTATCTCCTTCATGCTCTTTGCCAGTTTAGGCGTTTTAACTCTTCCACCATTTTTCTAACTTCTCGACTCTCGCTGATTCGTTTTCTAGTTGTGTCTCCTTTCTTCGTTCCATTGGATGAGAACTCGTCCCCTAATAGGGGTGAGTCTGATCTACCTTCGTGATGGCCATAGGATCTAAGGTTTATAGTATTGGAAATGTAATTGTTGTTCCCATAGACAGTGCCAAATTTGATCCCAAAATCTATTTCATTTACTGATGATGAAGGGGATAATGATCTAGCCACCTAGAACAATAATCTGGACGCCGGCGGTTAAAGCTCCTGGAAAACAAGTCGAGGGTCAGAAGGGCTCCCACGGTCGACCCTCCGATGATAAAGTCAGAAGGAGTAAAGAGAAAAAGTTGTGTTAGGTCGTTAGTGTATTGCTTACTTGGGTGATACATGGCCTACCCTTTTTGTAGGTTAAGCGATTGTAACGTTAGAAGAACTTCAACAATTATTTGAATAAAGTGGCGTTGGAAGTGGAACTGAAGCTGGCTCCTCGTTAGCGTGGATATCTTGATTTGTTTGAATTAGTCAAGACGAACTGAGCTATCGGGCTGGAGTACTGGCGAGTAGGGAGGTTCCTATTGGAGCTCGCCTTACCAAGCTGCAAAGCCTGCAAGCTAATTACCATAGTATTCTTTGAACTGTCTGGAAGTGTATTCGCCTCCATTGTCTGTTCGGAGACATTTCAACTTCTTTCCCGTTTTCCACTCTACCATAGCATGGAACCTTTTGAAGCATTCGAGTACTTGGTTATTTGTCTTTAGGAAGTACACCCACATCTTCCGTGAAGCATCATCAATAAAGGTCAAAAAATATATGTTTCCGCCTAATGATTCCACCTCCAGGGGACCGCAAACATCAGAGTGTACCAGACTTAACAACTTTGATCTCCTTTTCATAGAGGAACTGAACGAGACTCGATGGTGTTTACCAAACAAGCAATGTTCTCAAGGATTTAGAGCAACATCCTTGGCGAGTGTGATGAGATCCTTCTTTGCTAAGGTAAACAATCATTTTTTCCCTATGTGACCGAGTCTCTGGTGCCACAGATTTGGTGAAGCCTCATTTTCAACTGCATTGAGGCTATCTAAGCAAACTTTCACATGGGTCTTGTAAAGTGTGCCACAAATTTGTCCTGGGACGACAACCATGACACCTTTTGTGAGCTTCCATGTGCCATTGCCGAAGTGGTTATCGTAACTCTGTCTGTCAAGGGTTATCCTAAAAAGTAGATTTAACTGAAGGTCGAGCACGTGTCGGATATCCTTCAACACTAATGTACAACCAACATTTGTTTTTATTTGAATATCACCAATTCCCACGATCTTGGAAGAATTGGTGTTTCCCATCTTTACCGTACCAAAGTCCCCGACTTTGTACGTCGAGAAGAAATTAATGTGAGAAGTAGCGTGGTAAGAAGCTGCAGTATCTACCACCCACTCAGCATCATGGTTAGAAACATGAAGGCATGTCTCCTCATTGACAGAAAGAATGGCTACATCCCCTAATAGAGTGACTAGCGTCTCTCCGTCTTGTTTCTTCGGCTGATTACTGCCTTGGCCTTACTCTCGTAGCAACTTGCGGCAATTTTTCTTCATGTGGCCCTGCATGCCACAATGGTAACACTTGTATGTCGGTCTTCCACCACCATTTGATCTCCCTGAATCTTGTGACCGTCATGTACTTTTTACTTCTCCCTCTTCCCTTGCTGTCTATCCCTATTCTCAGTGACGAGCGCATTTGATTGGTCCATACCGGCATCATTTCTCATTGCCTCCTCATTGAACATGACATTCTTAACCATTGACATGGTAAGTTTGCCTCCTGGTACCGAATTGCTGAGAGAGACTACCAACATCTCCCAGCTGTCTAGTAGAGAACTGAGAAGTAGGAGGGCTTGTTCTTCATCCCCTAGCTTCAATTCTACAGATGATAATTGATCTACTAGGCTCTGAAACTCACTGGTGTGCTCGAAAATTGAAGTTCCATCTTTTAATTTCAGATTCACCAACCGCCTCATAAAAGAGATTTATTCCGAGCTGTCTTGGCCTGGTACATGTCTTCTAGCTTCTTCCAAAGGTCTTCCATCCGAGGTCTCCGAAGTGTATAATTGGAGGCAATGATTTTGATCATAGCTCCCGACGTTGATTCCTCTGTGGACATTTTGTATATTTAGGCTCTAAATGTCTCGATAAAAAATTATTGGGGCTGAATTTCGCAAAACGAAGTGCACCGTTGCGTTCAGAATGATTGAAATAGCTGGGAAAGAGTCCTAGTTCACAAAAAATGGAGGTAAAATGAGCTTAGAATTGGCTCGAATTTTTTTTGGTAAACCTAACAAAATATTTCGTTAAACTTGATGGAATATGTTGATGGTGACAGAATATTCTCTAGATGGAATATTCTCTGAGAAGATTCTTTGAAAATATTCTCTAGATGGAATACTCTTATATTCTTTGATTGAGATAGAATATTCCTTGGGAATATTCCGCTGTCTTCAAACTTCCTTCGGTCACCGGTCCGACAAACTTTTCCCGCGAACTTCTCTGCTCCCACGAACTCTGGCAGCAACTCCGGCAGCAGGCGAACTTTACGGCAAAATTCCGGCAAGGACCGTGAGAGCGCGTACGACGTTGGATTGATGCGAGACCGATGGGGGTCGACTCGTTTAGACGAGAGGAATCCAATGGTGCGGTCAAAATTTGATTTCGAGTTCATTTAGAATCCATATGAACCAAAATAGTGAGTGGAAAAAATTTTCCGACGACCCAACCAAAGCTCTCATACCACTTGTTGGTGACCCAGGGCCAGAAAATCACATCTTACCTTATAGACCCTAAGTTTCTTCCATTCTGTTTCTTTTGTAGGATATGGATTTACACATTTTACCTCCAAGGGATCGTACAAGTCTTTATAGCTTAAGAGATCTTCCATCCGAGGTCTCCAAAGTGTATAATTGGAGGCAGTGAGTTTGATTATAGCTCCCGACGTTGATTCCTCCATGGACATTTTGTATATTTAGGCTCTAAATGTCTCGATCAAAAATTTTTGGGGCTGAATTTCGCAAAACGAAGTGCACCGTTGCGTTCGGAATGATTGAAATAGCTGGGAAAGAGTCTTGATTCACCAAAAACGGAGCTAAAATGAGCTTAGAACTGTCGAAATTGTTTTGGTAAACCTAACGAAATATTTCGTTAAACTTGATGGAATATGCTGACGGTGACAGAATATTCTCTGGATGGAATATTCTCTGGGAATATTCTTTGAAAATATTCTCTAGATGGAATATTCTTATATTCTTTGATTGAGATAGAATACTCCTTGGGAATATTCCGTTGTCTTCAACCTTCCTCCGTTCACTGGTCCGACAAACTTTTCCCGCGAACTTCCCGGCTCCCGCGAACTCTGGCAGCAACTCCGGCGGCCAGCAAACTTTCCGGAAAAATTCCGACAAGGACCGTGAGAGAGTGTACGACGTTGGATTGATGCGAGACCAATGGGCTTTGACTTGTTTAGACGAAAGGAATCCAATGGTGCGGTCAGAATTTGATTTCGAGTTCATTTAGAACCCGTACGAACCAAAACAATGAGTGGAAAAAAATTTCCGACGACCCAACCAAAGCTCTCATACTACTTGTTGGTGACCCCGGGCCAGAAAATCACATCTCAAACAATATAAACAAAGAGGAATTCTTTATTTCTCTCTCAATAAATAAATACAAGAATTTTTCACAAGAAAACTCTCAAGGCCTCTCCAGGATCTCTCTCTTTTTGTTTCTTCCTCACCATTTTTTGGAATGAATTTTGGCTTTCATTAAGCTCTCTATTTATAGGGACTTTCTAGCCAAAAAAAACGGAGGGCACCCAAAAATTCCGGCGGGCAAAATTTCCGGCTACGATTTTTCCCGCGACAATTTGGGATGAGGCTTGTGGATCCTTCATTACTGTCGTAGTTCCATAGGTGAGCAATGAACACCCAACACGGATTCACCAAGGATGGTCCTACTCTCTCCGCAATTTGCTCAACTCTGTCCATATGATTTCTCTGTTGATTTTTTTTTTTCTGTTTTTTGTTTTTTAACTCTTTTTTTTCCTTTTTTTTTTTCCCTTGATATTTCAAGAGATCGACAATAGGAAAAGGTGGTGTTAAGAAATTACACCGAAGAAAAAAAGTTTTGCTATGAAATTACAGTGAAACAACAACAACAAGAACAACAACTAAGTGTTAGTGCATTTACGAGAGACAGACGAAGAAACAGAAACTCTTACAGGCTTGAATGTACCTATAATATATATAGTTGAAGCAGGAGCATACCATATAGGAAGAGACAACTTCAATGTTTCTCCAGCAGATGTATCAAGCAGAGGTGAGATATTGAGTAGTCAGCTACTCGATCGGGTTGCCCTCTAGTGCCTGGAAGTTGCTGTTAAGTGTTAAGCCAAACAAATTCCAATTGCATCAGACAACACAAGTTTCGAATCAAAAGAAGAAAGAAACTAAAGGAACGCCAATAATTCAAAGGATGAAACAGTAGACAAAGCCCACTTTGTCCGACATTTTAAGTCAATAGCATTTAATATGGGTATTGTAATTACTTGTGCCAATTAATATTGCTTTTTTGTTGAATTAAGCAAAAAGAAATTGATAAGAAGACAATAGCAATGAAACTGTTACGATCTAGCATGTGATCTCTTGGGGACATTTCCCTCATAAAGTGGTTTCCAGGGGCACCTTTAATCTATGAGTTTGTAGTAATTGGTATCAAAACAAGCCACCATAATGAGTATGGGATCAAACGTAACATGAGTTATAACTCTTTGTGATCGAGTCACACAAGGGACAAGTTATATAGGCTAGATTAAAATGCCTTGATGTTATGAATAAGCATGGTCTAAGTCATTGAATACTAATAAGTGAGTAAAACAACCAAAGAAAAATAAGTATTAGTGGATCAATGTCGATAGAGTGAGTCATGATAAACGTTGGCCACAAAAGCGTCAATTTTTAAGGGCAAATTGTACCCATTGATTCACCAACCACCTCATAAAAGAGCTTTATTCCGAGATGTCTTGGCCTGGTACATGTCTTCCAGCATATTCCAAAGAACAAAGGCATCAATCTCTTGTGCAACATGGTGGAATACACTGTGGTCAATCCATTGCCTAATTTGACCGATGGTTTTTCTATTTGTAGGATCTGGATTTACACATTTTACCTCTAAGGGATCGTACAAGTCTTTACAGCTTAAGAGATCTTCCATTTGAGGTCTCCAAAGTGTATAATTGGAGGCAGTGAGTTTGATCATATCTCCCGACGTTGATTCCTCCATGGACATTTTGTATTTTTAGGCTCTAAATATCTCGATCAAAAATTTTTGGGGCTGAATTTCGTAAAACGAAGTGCACCGGTGCATTCAGAATGATTGAAATAGCTGGGAAAGAGTCCTAGTTCACCAAAAATGGAGCTAAAATAAGCTCAGAACTAGCTCGAAATTTTTTTGGTAAACCTAACGGAATATTCCGTTAAACCTAATGTAATATGTTGGCGGTGACAAAATATTCTCTAGATGGGATATTCTTTGGGAATATTCTTATATTCTTTGATTGAGATAGAATATTCCTTGGGAATATTATGTTGTCTTCAACCTTCCTCCGGTCACCGGTCCGGCAAACTTTTCCAGCGAACTACCAGGAGCAACTCCCGCGAACTCTGGCAGCAACTCAGACGGCCGGCGAACTTTCCGGCAAAATTCCGGCAAGGACCGTGAGAGAGCGTACGACGTTGGATTGATGCAAGGCCAATGGGGTTCGACTCGTTTAGACGAGAGGAATCCAATGGTGAAGTCAGAATTTGATTTCGAGTTCAATTAGAACCCGTACGAACCAAAACAGTGAGTGGAAAAAATTTCCCGGCGACCCAACCAAAGCTCTCATACCACTTGTTGGTGACCCAGGGCTAGAAAATCACATCTCAAACAATATAAACAAAGAGGAATTCTTTATTTCTCTCTCAAGAAATAAATATAAGAATTTTTCACAAGAAAAATCTCAAGACCTCTCCAGGATCTCTCTCTTGGTTTCTTCCTCACCATTTTTTGGAATGAATTTTGGCTTTCATTAAGCTCTCTATTTATAGGGACTTTCTAGCCACAAAAAAAAACGGAGGGCTCCCAAAATTCCGGCCGGCAAAAAAATCTGAAGGAAAAATTTCCGGCGACAATTTTTCCGGCGACAAATTTGGGATGAGGCTTGTGGATCCTTCATTGTTGTCGTAGTTCCATAGGTGAGTAATGAACACCCAACACGGATTCACCAAGGATGGTCCTACTCTCTCTGCAATTTGCTCAACTCTGTCCATATGATTTCTCTATTGATTTTTTTTCTGTTTTTTGTTTTTTAACTCTCTTTTTTAGTTTTTTTTCCTTGATATTTCAAGAGATCGACAATAGGAAAAGGTGGTGTTAAGAAATTACACCGAAGAAAAAAAGTTTTGCTATGAAATTACAGTGAAACAACAACAAGAAGAACAACAACTATGTGTTACATACGAAGAAACAGAAACTCTTACAGGCTTGAATGTACCAATAATATATATAGTTGAAGCAGGAGCATACCATATAGGAAGAGACAACTTCTTCAATGTTTCTCCAGCAGATGTATCAAGCAGAGGTGAGATATTGAGTAGTCAGCTACTTGATCGGGTTGCCCTCTAGCGCCTGGAAGTTGCTATTAAGCCAAACAAATTCCAATTGCATCAGACAACACTAGTTTTGAATCAAAAGAAGAAAGAAACTAAAGGAACGCCAATAATTCAAAGGATAAAAGTAAAACAATAGACAAAGCCCACTTTGGCCGACATTTTATGTTAATAGCATTTAATATAGGTATTGTAATTACTTGTGCCAATTAATATTGCTTTTTTGTTGAATTAAGCAAAAAGAAATTGATAGTTAAAGACCTTTGCCATAGACTTTTACCGTTCATGTACTCACCTACTTCTTTCACTAGCTTTTCTTTTCTTTTCTTTTCTTTTTTGTGATATACACCAGTGGAACATTATTACAATTAAGGATCGACTGTTATAATTTTTTAAAATGCATCCGTAGCTGAGAGAAAAATGAATACGAAGAGGTGAAGAGAAAAATAGATACCAAAATATTGAAGCCCTTTCTTTTTTTTTAAGATTTGTAATATCATATGACACTTACGAACAAGTACATCATTCAAAAAGATAAACAACGCATTATATTTATTGTTATTTTTGCCACTTTATTCCGCACAAATAGGAAAGACCGAACCTAGTGACAGTCACGGAAATTTTAACATGAATACGTATTTTTCTCTATTTTGCAACCCCAACCCACAAATTTGACAAGAAAATGAATTAGATTTTTGCAGTTTATAACTTGTTCCTAACTGACTGAATGCATTAAAATTGATAAAAAAAAAAAGAAAGCAGGAATGAAATTGTTATGATCCCACCTAGTTAAGTATGGACTTAGAGGTGAGCACATAAAACAGAGATTCCAATTGCACCAGTAAACGTCAGGTGTGCTCGGAAGAAACAAAAAATCCATTGCATTTAAAAGGGTAGACCATTAGAAAAAGCCCACTTGATCAGATATTTTAACTCAATTGCGTTCAAATTTGGAAGCCTTATTTATATTGTAATTTTTTATGCCAATTTATATTGCTGATTAAAATAATTAAACAAAACTTTTTTTTTTTTTGCTATAGAGTGTGCAAGCTTACACTGACTACTCCCTCGAGCTCAGCGGCTAGCCACCATGACTTGAGCTGAGCTAGAGCATGTCCTCAAAAGGACAAAGGTGACTAACCTTTAAAGAGTGTAGGAAATGATTGAACGTGAGATTTCTGGATTACCAAAGGAGATAGTCAATCAATTAAGCAAAAAAATTGATATTTAAAGATACCGACATATTTTTATTTATATATTTGCCATGGATGTTTATCAATTGGTTGCTGGCCTCACATAATTACACTCAATCAGCCATATGTCATTTTCATGTATTCAACCTACTTCTTCAATTTCAGGTGACGTAACACACTTTTTGGAATTAGGCAAGTTCTAAATAATTTGCAAGTTGCCCACTTGCATTATAAAAACATTTCCTACCTGCTGGGACTGATCCTTGGTCCTATATTCTTCCCATTGGAGGTAAAATACTTTTGTACACTCAAGTTTGTGCGAATGTAGATCCAATTGTTTGAATTCGTAATTCAGGCCAGCACAATTTTATTTTTTTTTGATATTACAATTAAGAATCAACTATTATAATATTCGAATACTGCATCTATGGGAGAGCGAAAAAAAAACAGCGACAAGCAGATGAAAAAAAGTTTGAAAGGGGGCACAATAAATGACACAAGACGAGCATAAGAAATCAAGTCTTGCCATTTGGCAAGGATTGATCCCAAATTTAAAAATAAAATTTTGGGGGCTTGATCCAATTTTTCAATCTAATTGTCTTGTCATAGAACGTTTAATATCGATTAAAATTCAATTTTTAGATGATATTTAATGACGCTGGTCATAGACTTTTACCACTTGGCTTCTGGACTCATCAATTTCTGCTCAATTATTAATATGTCCCTTTCATGTATTCACCTACTTCTTCTATTTGATCAACTACTACAATTTTTTATTTAATTTGACAAGTTCTAAATAAACTGCACTTGGCCACTTGGATCATAAATATATTCTTTCAATTGGCTTATCCCAAGTTCTTTGTTTCTTCAATTGGAGGTAAAATAATATTGTATGACCAAGTCTTTGCCAATGTAGATCTAATTATTTGAATTCGTGAGGGAGGCTAGCACTAACTTTTGGTTTTTCTTGATATAGGTTTGGATCATTATTACAATTAAGAATCAACTATTAGAGTTTTCGAATAATGCAAATGTAGTAGAGGGAAAAAATGATACAAAGAATGTAAGAGAAGTCTCAAAGATGTCACAACATGACCCAAAAGATTTGAGCCATGCTTTTGAAAATTCTAATGTTAGATAAATTTATTTATACTGCTAATAAAAGTGGTTTAAGTAAAAAACTTTTGATTTCTTTATTTATCCTTTAATAATTCTATAATGTCTACTTTATCCTTTTTAAAGTAGTTTAAGAAAAAAACTTTTGATTTTTTTATATCCTTCAAAAATTCTATAATGTCTATTTTAGCCCTTTTTGAAGAATTTTTTATTTTTTTTATTAGTTGCATTAATTCAACTAATAAATTCATTGTTTAACCTTTGATTACATTCTTTCCCAACAATATAAATGTGTTCCAAATCCGATTTGAACAAAGTGATCCGAATCCAATTCAATTGTCCAACGAATTTTATTTTTCACAGTGCATATCTAAGTCCGTTAAAATATATATTTGTTCTGATTCGAATAAGTTGATTAGAGACGATTTTAACATTTAACACATGAATATCTACTCAATTTTATTAAATAATCACCAAATTACATCATATGTTTGTATATGTTTGTAGGTACGTAATGCATATCCAAATTCGCTAAAAAATAAATATTTGAATAAATCTAATAATCTATATACTAATTTTAAATGTCAATACTTGTCAAAAAAAAAAAACTTAATTGATAATACTATCCTTAAAAAGATAAAAAGACAATAACAACATATTGTAGTAACTTCTTAGTAGTCTAATAAATCAGTAGTCATCCCTCTATTAATCACTTAATGAAGTTAAACATAACAGTTTTTAAATGCAATGCAATGCAATTAATTTTTTTTTTAAACCTTAAGCAATTCAGTTCATACAACCTAAAATATGAGAAAAATCTTGAGCGTAACAGTTACCCCACGTCAGCAATGCCACTTTGTGTAACCGTCTACTAACAAGGGAACAAGAGGTATATAACCATCATGTAATATATAACCATCTTCATATAAAGAAAATTGGTTCAATTTATCTATTTTTTTTTTAACAAAAAGTCAAAATAGTTAGCGCGCAACGCACGCGTGCACCAACTAGTTTAATATAAATTTCAAAAAAAAAAAACTTATGATAAACTAATTTTAGATGACACTTGCGAACAATTACTCCATCGGATGATGAACAACCCATGATTGTTTCACATGAGATTAAAACAGATGGCCAAACACAGTCAAAAGATATTGTGGGATCTGATCAGGACTGCAATTAATGAGACACATGCTGCATGCGACCAAAGAATGACTTGCAAAAATTGGGGTGGTGGTGGTAGACGGTGGTGGTAGTTCTCGCGACAAGTGCAGTGGGTTATGGCAGTAATTGTGGAGGCCATGGTGGGACAGGGATGGTAATGGTGATAAATATAAAAATAAAAAATGTTATCCAAATTGTTTTTAAGGAAATATAAGTTTATTTTTTCTTGTACTTTTGGATTTCGTAAGTGGTAAAATTACTTTTAATTTATTTAAATGTAATTTAAATAAGTTAAACTGAACAATATTTTTTTGATTCAAAGTACTTTTCATCGTAAGTGTTAAAAATAAATTTTTTATAAGTCATCTCAAACACCATTTTCGCAGACAAAATTTTAAGAGAATCAAGGGTGACCAATTTAGTTAGGCCTAACACAATAATAAAAATAAAATTTTGCGTTAATAATATTTTTAGTCATTAAAGTATGTGTTGTTTTTACCAGTTTAGTCCTCATTGTATTAATTTAAAAAATTTGGAAGTCAGTCCACTTATATGGACTTATTTAGACTTAAATCCGCCAAGAAAACTTATTTGTTATAAAGTCCGTTTTTTATCAATTTTACCAGACTATCTCTTCCCTTTAGAAGTGAAGTAAAACTAGAGGTGTCCATGGGCCAGGTTACCCACGGGTCCCGTTATCAGGCCCGAAAAAAATAAGCCCGAACCCGATAGGCCCGATAGTTAGCCCGCCCGAACTTGAGCCCAATATCCTTAAAAAGAAGGCTTGGGTTTACCCCCAAACCCATTACCCGGCCCAAGAGCCCGCCCGTCAAACCCGCTCACCTAGCCCAACCCGCCCACACAGCCAGTCCGCCCTTCTTATGAAAAAAAGTTATACTTTTAGACCATTAAATTTGAAACTTTGAAATAAGCTTCCCAATGTCAGAATTTGAAATTTTAAAAATTTAGATACTATAAATAAGGTATTATTTTCTTTTTCATGTATTAAGTATATAAATTTTAAAAGGTAGAATAATGCGAATAATAGATAAGTGAATAAGTGTCAACCTAGTTAGGATGCAATCATTTTATTGGATGTAGTTCATCCCCTAATCAAAAATAAAATTATTCATTATTTTATTTTTATCCATTTTAACTCTACTTTTGATTCAAAATATAATTTACACAAATATTAAGATACAAAAACATTAATTATTTTTAAATGAAGTTATATATAGAAAAGTCCGCCCAATAGGCTCGCATGTTAGGCTGCGAGTAACCTACCCATACCCAAAGCCCAGCGCAGCCCGCCTGATAACTTACTTGGCTAAAGGTTTGGACCTACACTACCCAAGCCCGGTCCAAAAAAAAATTCACGGGCCTAACCCGACCCGGCCCATGGACACCCCTACGTAAAACCAATAAATCTTTGGTCCAATGGTACTTCTTGTCTTGTAAAGACTTTGCCTTTTTGAGATCAAGGGTTCAAGTCCCCCTTCCTCTTCCCCTTCCAAAAAAAAAAAAAGTGAAATAAAACTAAAAATTAAAAACTCTTAAATTTTAAAAGTTTGACTAACATTAAAAAAAAAATTCCTTCATATCTATATACTAGAAATTGCCCGTGCCTGAAGGCACTATGCAAGCAAACAAAAAAATCACATACAAATGCTTGTATCTAAAGACACTATATTTTTTTTACACAAAAAATGAACGAAGAAAAATTGTCATACAATCAACACGATCAATGAAAATATCATAAAGAAGGCGTGGGAGCGGAATTAAGAGATGAATCGTAACAAAAAATATGATAACAACACTACTACGAAATCACTTTATTAATAGTTATAAAACAAACAGGTTGAACTCAACTTTTGGACCTCAATTACCACCCCCACACATGTAAAGCCGAAAACACCTCTTGAACTCAACCAAGAAATTGAACTTGATTGATGAAGGAATTTCAATACCGCAAGGAACTTAATTTTAGACAAATTTGTGGTCCTTTCGTAAGAAATTGAACATAAAAACACCACTGCTAAACTAAATAACAAACATGAATGTGTGAAAACTCTGAAAATAAAAACTAAATTTACAATAAATTCCTTTACAATTAAAATTTTCCCCAATTTAATAATAACCTAGATTCATATTCCACCAAATATTAAAAAAAAAAAGTCAACTGATTCCACCCAACATATCCAAAAAAATTAGCAAAACATTCTACCTAGAAGTCTGGCCAACAAAGATGAGCAATATCGTTAACATAATTAAAGATATCTCAAATATTCTAATCTTAATTCAATCATAGACCAAAATAAATGTACAATAAAACCTATTGATCACTATGGGAGTGTCATTCTAACTTCCATATTTGACAAAAAAAGGTGCTTGTAGCACTATTCACGTGAATATTTAGTGGTTTTATTGAACGACATTAAGAGAAACATTGAGATTTTTAAAATTTTTAGAAAATTTCCTTAACCTTACAACTTCTACTACAGTTGTATTTGTGAAACTTTAAATTGGAGACATCAACCACATTCCGTTAAAAATTCAAATCGTGTCACCCTTAAATCACTTCTTGTCAAAATAGGTATTAAACAAATTTACATGTTACTTTTATACCTCAATTTGGAATAGTACACAACTACTACAATACCTAGTACAACCATAATGACGGTCTACCAAGTAAATGAAAGAGATATTTTAGTGGACAAAATTGCTTTCCGTGCCTATATTTACTCTATCCTACTATATTTCTCTCTATGTGCTCAAGAAAATATAGAATACAACAAAATAACAAATTAGTTCAATCTAGTCAGCACAAACAGGAAAAAAAAAATTCTGTCAAGAAAAGCAGCACACCAAGAAACCAATGCTTCTAATTGGTTCAAATGGCCACACATCGTTCTCTTTAAATTCAATTGGACAAACATACATACAAATGTTACTGAGAACATAAAGGACCCAAACCCCACAACCCATGCAAAAGTGACCAACCATTTCAAATGAACAGAAATAGTTATGTGAATTTCATCAAAAAACATGCAGGTCAACCCAATTCTATGACCATAAGTATATGAATTCGTTCTTGGACTTCGAAATGGAGTTTTTCTGTAAGTATTTTGAACCACAACCAACCAAATTAAACCTTCCACCTCAGTTCATAATTGTTCACGTACATAGAAAAACAATCAGACCATCCAAACCTTGTTTGATTGCAAAATTAAGTTTCCAAAACATAAAACTTCACCTTTTACCTATTATACCGCAATCGATTTCACTTTCAACGAACAATGATTGACCAATCGTTTACAATGCTACAAATGCCTGTAGATAAAATGAACCTTAAGCACTTAATTCTAATCTTAAATATTAATAAAGCAAAACAAAATTAGCACATTTTTTTCCTTTGATAAAATAAATAGTCTAAAATGGACCATGGATTAATTTTATCAGCGAGAGTTCAGACTCATAAAAGATAAGCACAAAAAAAAAAAAACACGCAAAGAATTCAACTTTAAAACAATTACTCCTATATTGGATGTACCCTATATATTGAATATACACAGCCTTCTCGAAATTTCTGGGTAACCAAATAGGTTAGAAATATTGGTTACCTAGAAAAATAAGAAAATGGACAGATACATATACCGACGAAGGTGAGCGACTGGAGAAGCAACGGTGTAAGACAACGAAGCAAAGCAATAAAACGCTTGGCCCTTCCAGTTGCAAATGGGTGTCTAACGGTGTGCCTTCCACAATGTCCTGAGCAGCTGTTGGATGTCGCTGAAGGTGGTTGGGTAGAGGTGTAATCAACAACGGAAATCAAAAATAGAGAAATCGTTGGAGATATAGAAACGTGTATGCCGATGTGTGTATGTAATGGGGGCAGAAAAATATGAAGAGATAGAGAGGTTGATGTGTTTGTAATAGGAATCGAGTGCGTGTTTGTGTCCGTATGCGTGAGTGTTCGAGTGCATGTGCGTGTGTGATAGGAGCAGAGAGAGGTGGAGAGATAGGGAGAGGGAAGACATACCTAGTGTGAAGAGGGGAGGGATGAGAGACATAGCATTGGCTTTACAGAGTATGGAGGTAGAGACAGTCGAAAAGGGATCAGTCCATTATTTAGAAATTTGTTTGATGCATTGAGCAACTGAGAGGGGCAGGATATTACGGCCGGAATGGGGGAAATAATTATTTGGGGAATTAATTTAGGGATGTTAATTTTAGAAACTAAAAATGTTGAGTGGGAAAAAATTTTCAAGAGTTAATGTGGTACGTTGGATTGAAACGATCTGAGACGTCAATAGTTTGAGACAGTTTGTGATAATGTCGTCCGTTGGATAATGTCTATTTTGGTCTCGAAACGATCTGGACCGCTTTTTGTCTCTAAAATTTAAAATCGTTCTACTTTATTATATAGATATCCATATATAGGTTACGACTATATATATATATATAGTAACATTAAAAATAAAAAAACAATAACATTCAAATACAAAAAAAAAGTTATCATTTAGACACAAAAAATAATACCATTTAAACACAAAAAAAATAGTAATATTTAAACATAAAAAAATAGTAACATTCAACATTATTATTTTTAAAAAATAACAATAGTAACATGTTTAACAAAAATAGAAACATGTTCAACAAAAATAATAACATGCTTAACAAAAACAGTAACATGCTTAACAATAATTATCTATCTCATATCTATCTATATCCATATATAAAATAAGACTATTTATATATATACATGTATATGTATGTGTGTGTGTGTATATTAGGGATAACACGTGCCTGAAAGTACGGTGCAATTCAAAAAAAATCAAACACTAAATTTGGACGCGTAATAAGTTGAAAGCCTAAACTGCCCCCATAATCCGTACCTGAAGATACTGTGCAATTAAAAAATATATATATTATTTTTGAACACGAACAATCAAACACCAAATATAAACACGCATTAAATTGAAAGTCTAAAATGTATTTTTAATGTCATGTCTTTGGTGAAATAAAGTGGGCCAGAATGCTTCTGTTTCAGCTGTTAGAAGGAATATTAAAGCCTGAATGTACAATGTATGCTAAACATAAATTGTCAATATTTAATCTAAAAGAATTTATTTTGTTCTTTTAAAAATATTTGGATAAAATTTTCTCTCAAAATAAGATCCCAATAAACTATCGAACATGTATAGACAATCAATAAAGTACTAATTATACAATCCACCATTTAAAAAATGTTAACTAAACAAATAAACTCTGAAACTTGCTTGGCAATCCTCAACTTATATTGCACCAATTCAATCAAAATGTGTTGTATATTCGTTAACATTTATAATCAAAATAATTTTCTTTGTTATTTTAAAAAATTTGGACATAATGTCCCCTATAAACAGGGTTCCAAGAAAATATCAACATAAATAGATAAATACTATATGTTACAATCACAACCCAAATTCAAATAGTGGACTCATCATCATGTCATAGTCCAGCCTTAACATAAAATATTCAATCATCACAGCAATATAAACACGGGTGTGTGCAAATACAGTCCAAAACAAAAAATAGTATATAATCATATCAATTTGATGAAAGGTAAAGTACAAAAAATATCAATTGGTTAATACATTTCCCATATTAATTCTTTAATCTGTATACACAATTTTCATAATTAAACTACGACAACCATGAAAGAAGTAACCCTTACAACCATGAAATATTAATAACTCAAGTCTGTAATAATCAAAACAAACACACAGATGCATAAAAAAAAAAAAAAACTTTATTCATCAAAGTGCCAAAATCCATAATCAATTTTAATTTTCTTCTTCAACATCACACATTAACACTTCATGTCACCAACTGTACAAAAAAAAAAAAAAAACTAATCTTAAGCGCCTCAATTGATAATACAATGCATCTGAATACCAAAATGATTTGTTTGATACAGGGGTATGGGGCTGCCAAAGCTGCTTTAATAGCTCTAAAACAATTTTTCTTTGCACCAACTTAAAAAGAAATTTAAGTTGTCCTGTGCACCAACTTAGTTAAGGTTCAACTGTCAATACTCGTCGTGCATCACATGGATCATTTTCAAGCAATTTAAAAAATTAAAATTGAGAAACTTAGTCGAACACATAAATCTGCATTGTAAACACTTACACATAGTAACCAATCCCACTGGACACTCCCAATTGTACCTAATACCAAATGTTAAACAATAACAATATTCTCATTCTTTAATTAAACCAATCAAAAGCTATTTGAAATGAACCACATAACCCCCATTTAGGTTTAACTAAAGCTCAATTGAAATGAATCAAAACCTATTTAAAACAACCACTCTCAAGGTTAACCAAATCTACTTGGTTAAACTAATTCTAACTCATAATTCTTACACCACTATTTATGCATCGACGAAAAAATACAATCAAAAGAAGCAAATGCTAATAAAAAGATTGAAAAACAACTAAAAGAGCTTTAAAATCTTTTCTAATTTGGCAAGAAAGAAAGGCTAAAATTCCAAAATATAGCCAAATTTATTGGACTTCTTTAATAAAGAGCAGTCCATGAATAGTCTCCATAAACCTAGCCAAAAGTACAACCATTTTTTTGAAATTTGACCAATAATTTAGAAATTTCACAAAACTTCATTTAAAAGAACAAATTCAGCAATCTTTATGCCAACACATCCTTTGAAAATTTTGATGGAAAAATCAAAAGTTCATCCAAAATTTTGAAAATCCATTTGCCAAATTACAGAAAGTGGAATTTAGGATGTTGATTAAAAAATGTTTAACAATAGTCATTACCTAGACCAAAGCCACAACTAAATGAGAGAGAGAGAGGATAAAGACCCATCAACCAACCACCTCCTAATTTCTCTAGCTACCTATCTGCATATTCACTTCCACTGTTCCACATTACAATAAATACACAATGTCTGTTAATTACTCTAAGAAGCTGCATCATAAAATGACTGTTTTTTTTCAACTACAAATACACCCAAAGAAAATAAGAATAACAGCTATCAAGCATCAAGCATTCAAGAGCCTTCTTGAAAAAAAATTCAAATAAATAAATAAGCTCTTCATATTAGGTTCAAGATTTTAAAGCCATTTCAATTCAAGCAAAAAAAGAAATGTAAATACATATCCAATTCATACAAAACCCGCATTCAAAAATAACAAATCAAACCTATACGCACCAAATCCAAATTTCTTACAAAACCCACATTCAAACCTAATCAAATCGAATTCAAACCAAGTTCACAAAATTCCAATTCAATTCGATTACATATCCAATTCGAATCGAACCTAAAGTTCACAAATCTAATTACATATCCAATACGCATCAAATTAAAATTTCTTACAAACACCGCATTCAAAAATAGCATAATCAAACCAAGTGAAAAAATAGCATAATCAAACCCAATTAAAATTAAAATCCAATTTGTCCGATGTGTGAGTGGGTTTTTTTCAGTGGGTTGGGCAGAGAGGGAAGAGTATGTGTGTGGATTGTGTTGTGTGTGCGTGTGTCTGTATATTGTAATGCGTGTGCGTACGTGTGTGTGTGTGTGTGTGTGAGTTTGTGTGATGGGTATTGTTTTAGGGGGTGGATTGCGCAGAGAGGAAGAGGGTTGTATGTGTGTGGGTTTTTTTCAGTGGGTTGGGCAGAGAAGGAAGAGAGAGAGTGTGTGTGTATTTATGAAGTTACAGGGTATGACTTGAGGATTTTCATTTTTTGGCATCAAAATATCGCGGCTCAATTGTATTATATGCCTCTTTTGTAAATTTGAACACAGAATCAATACAATTTTTTTTTTTATGGGCCAAAAATTTGTGTGTGTGTGTGTGAATTTTTTTGGCTCTATTGGGCATGTTATAGAATTTGCTTGGAAGAGAGTGTGTGAATATTTTGGGTCTTAGGAGTGGGTTCGGCAAGGAAAGAAGGGGAGTTTTGGGGGAGGGGGTGCGCAGAAGGGGAAAAATGGTGGGGGGTGTGGTCTGTGCATAAGGGGGGCTTTGTTTTGGGGAGGGGGGGGGGGGGTTGCGTGAGAGATTTGACAGAGAGAAATACCTGTGGCTGTGGCGGTGACTGTATCGATGGCGGTGGCGGTGGCGAAGCCCTTCGTTCCTTCACGGTGGCTTTGATGATGGTTTTGACGGGTGATGAGAGAGAGAGAGAGAAAGAGAGAGGAGTGAAAAAAAAAAAGAAGGTAAAAAAAACAAAAAAAAACCAGGTGATGGAAGAGGGCTGTGTGGCCCAGCTGCCATGCCGTCTCTATGACAGTGATTATGATGCCTGTGAGGTGAGGGAGGATGGGATGTTTTTTTTTTTTTTTTGGGGGGGGGGGGGGGGAGGGGGGGGGGGGGGGGGTGGGTGATATGTTGGATATAAGATTTAATTTCTCTTATGATTCATTATATAAATCTATATAATAAATCAGTTAGGTTTTTGAACTTATAGGGAGTATATTTTCCTCTCAAATTTCATAAATCCAACACACGCTACCACACATACATACACATACTCCAACACAGACATACACGCATACACATACTCCAATACATGCAAAGTATCATAGCTTAGTGTATAGTGACTTTAGTCACGGGATATCGCTAGTATATATATAATAACATTAAAAATACAAAATAGTCAAATTTAAATGTAAAAATTAGTACCACTCAAACACAAAAAATAGTAATATTTTAAAAAAAAATTGTAACATTGAATATTAATATTTAGAAAAATAATAGTAGTAACATGCTCAAAAAATACAGTAACATGAACAGTAACATACTCAACAAAAATAGTAACATGAACAGTAACGTAATAAAAAAAATAGTAACATGAAACATTCAAGTCCAGAAAATAATAATATTTTAAAAACACATGTAACATATAATCTTCATGATTGTGGATAGACGAAAAAAAAGTAACATATTCAACAACAAAAAAATTAGTAAAAAATTAAACAAAATTGGGGCAAGTACTCGATGCAAGGGAAATGAATATTTGAAAAAGATTTCGGAGTTTAATTTTTTCAAAACGTTTAATAAAGTTCAAAGTTGCCTACCTAATCCACCAGTTTTAAAAAAGGGGATTAATGATCCAATGATCCACCAGTTTTTCAAAAGGCCTTCTTGTGCTAAGTCGTTGAATCTATCGAATCCAAATACACACATAAAAAGAACAATTTGAGTTTTGAGAAACAGAGAAAGAACGGACAAATGATTTTATTTGAAACCTTTTTCATATCTACGGAGGCGAGTGAAAAAAGTCTTCTTGTGCTAAGCTGCAAATCAGCTCCTCGATGGATTCAGCATCGCTTGCAACCACGACGACGTCGCCACTAGGTGGCCGGAGGGAGAGAGAGAGAGAGCTTTGAATTTGAATTTTAAATTTATGATGGACATTTTATTTGGCATATTTTAATTGACATTGACTTAAGAGATAACAATTTCCAAGATAGTGAATTAATTTAACCTCCTTTCAAGGAAGGGTATTTTTGGGATTTAAAAAAAATATTGGACTTAAGTACTTATTAGTAAGATAAAAAACGGACTTATCACCAAATAAGTTTCCTTGACGGACTCAAGTCATTATAAGTCCATCCAGGAGGACTCAACCTCAATTTTCACTACTAATTTTGTCAATTTTCTTCTTAAAGTATTAAAACGGCCCGTTAAGTTTTGGGCAAATGGCAGTTTGCACCTTGAAAGGTTAAAAATTTCTCAATTTGTACCCTCAAAGATCAATTATTTTAAATTACACCCTCAATTAAATTAATTGATATGTGACCCCAATCATAACGTCCATTGTGATTTTCATCAAATTGACAGCCATGTGAGACGTACGTGAAAAGGAGAAGGATCATAATTTAACAAAAGTCATTACATGTATTTCACGTTATTGTTAATTTGACGAAAATCGCAATCTCAGCCATAACATCTATGACGATTTTTATTAGATTGATTTACACGTGAGACGCACATGAAAAGGGGAGCGCCATAATCCAACAAAATTCATCAGGTGTATCTAACGTGACTAACAATTTGATGAAAATCGCAACGAACAATTTGGTTGGGGTCACATTGCTACTAATTAATTTAATTGAAGGTGCAATTTACAATTGATCTTTGGCGGTACAAATTGAATTTTTTTAATATTTTGGGGTGCAAACTGTTATTTTCCTTTAAATTTTTAATTGAAATGATCACATTTTGGTCACTTGATATAGTCGAAAAGAATAACTCATGGTCTCTTCTGTTAAAAAACTTAATGGGGTTGTTTGGTTAGAAACCATTTAAATACGGATTGAACATTTTATGGAATTTTTTTTTTTTGAACATTAATATTTTAGGGATTAAATTGATAAAATCAATTCAATTAGGATCAAACTATCAAAACTTATATATTTTAGAAACCAAAAATTCTATGAACCTTAAAATATTTTGGAGAGTTACTCGTACTTTTCTATCAGATGAGTTTCTCACACAACACGTTTTTTTTATGAGGCTGTGCGGGGGTAAAAGCACAAAATAGATCTTCGTGCGAGATCAACAGTCACAAGTGATTAATGAGCAATTAATGACAATTAATAGCGAAACTGTAAATAAGGGATCAACACAGGAGGTTTATAGTGGTTCGGTCTCGGATGACCTACGTCCACTCTTCGAACGGCGACGGTGGCCTGGGATGTTTTATTGATGAATCACGGTGGTACTCCGAAGAGTTTACAATGCTTTGAATGAGTACTCTCTGTTTAGCTTGCTCCGGGGAGCTACAATGTTTTTGAGGGAGAGGAGAGATTGAAAAAGAGAGAAGCAAACCCTCAATAGGAAGCTCACAACTTACATTCTCAATCTCTAGAAATCTTTTCTGATGTGGCAGATCAGTCTAAACTGCAACCACAGAGCATACTAAGAATTTCAAGAGAACTCTCTCTCAAACTCACTCTTAGAAGCTTTGCTTCTTTCTTGATGCTTGAACACCCAAATGGGTGGTGTATTTATAGTAGTAGAGAATTAATCCTAGCCGTACAACGTGAATCAATCCAAACCACACAAATTAAATAATACCTATCTAACATTCAAATCTAACATTCTAATACTTATCTAACATTCAAATTCTTATCTAACATTCTCTAGAATTTTCTCTTTAGTGGGCTTGGGCTTGGGTAATGGATTGGACTCTTCTTTGGGCTTTCTTGGCTTATTTGAATTGGGTTGGGCCTAGTAAAATTCAGGCTCATCATTTTCCCCTTTAATGGGCTGGGTTGATCTTCTTCACATTTCCTTTATTGTCTTGTCTGAAGGGATATGTTTCCCGAGAGGTTTTGTTTATCAATATTTACTTGATACTCGGAGTCGAGTTTTACTAGGACTCTAGGTCCTGAATTAAGCTGGGTGTGGCGACGCCCCCTGGCCTTTGTCCCACAATTGCCCCCATACCTCATTTAATAGAGTAATTTAAATGAGGTATAAACCAGAATTTTTTATTTATTTATTTTATCTTAAGTCTTTGAATTGCAACTATGAAAGTTGGCCTAAAGGATGCAACCGTAGATGTTGGCTTTAGCAGGTGCAACCATGGAGGTCGGTGTAAGGGATGCAACCGTAGAGGTTGGCTTTAAGAATGCAACCGTAGAGGTTGGCTTTTAAGAGGTGCAACCGTGGAGGTTGGCTTTTAGAGATGCAACCGTGGCAGTTGGCTTTAAGAGGTGCAACCGTAGAGGTTGGCTTTATGAGGTGCAACCGTAGAGGTTGGCTTTATGAGGTGCAACCGTAAAGGTTGGCTTTAGGCGTCTCTTCTGAGCGAGGAGAGTTGGTCGTCTCCTTTAGGCTCTGTCAGGAGGCTGGGCAAGCGCCTTGGGTGCTGCCAGAAGGCTGAGCAGGCGTCTTGGCGACGCTAGGAGATCATGGGCACTATTTTGGGTGACACCTTGAGCCTTACTATGGGGACGCCTTTCCGACGCTTGGTCACTAACTGGCCTTGTCTCTAATTTTAGGAACTCCTGATAGAGCGATGCTGGAGGTGGAGGTTCTTTGTGCTTAGAGTGGTGTCTTCCCCTCTTCTCAAGAGGGTGAGGTTTGATGCCCCCAGTGCTTCTCGGTCAAGGTCCGATTGACAGGCTGTTTCCCGGGAGATGGGTCCTGGTAGTGCCCCATTCTTTTTCGGACTGGGACTTCTAGCCTTTGGCGACTCGTGAGAGAGACACTAAGTTTGGAGATTGATACTGCTTGGGAGCAGAGATAGGACCGAGCTTCTTGGTGACTCATGAGAGAGTGCAAAGCTGGAGATAAAGGCTGCTTAGGAGCAGAGGTAAGACCGAGCTTCTTGGCGACTCATGAGAGAGTGTAAAGCTGAATATGGTGGCTGTCTGTGCGAGAACAGTGCAGAGATCTGGTAGGCTGCTTGTTTGAGAACAGTGCAGATATATGGTAAGCTGCTCGGGTACAGCTAGGAGAGGGAGAGCTGGGCGGCTGGCCCCTCTCTCTTCTTTTTTTTTTCTTTTTTTTTTTTTTTTTTGGGCGCCACCCACATGGGCGGCTGGCCTTTTATTTTATTTTATTTTTTTGGGCGCCGCCCACATGGGCGGCTGGCCTTTTATTTTATTTGCATGTGGAGGAGCTTCCTTCTCTTTTTAAGAAGCTTCAAGGCTACCTCATTTGTTCATTCTTCCTTCCTCCACTATCCAAGTATCAATGAGGACTAGAGGCATGTCAAGCGGAGGAGTCAAGACGAGAGGAGGACACCGCGGAGGAGCGAGCTCGGGCGATGCCCAAGGGGCTGCCATAGGCGGCGCCCAGGCCTTGGGTGATTCATCTTCGGACGTTGGTCATTCGAGCACTCCTTCTCGTGGCGGCTTTGGCGTGACGGAGGAACCCTTTGGGACTGTCTGTGGTCCTCTGGGTAGTCTCCTTGATGCGCCTAGGCGGTCCTCCTGTTTGAGCGAGCGTCAAAGTATCCCGGGCTCTTCGGGCGACGACCCAAGCGTTGTGCACCAGTCGACTAATGGCTTGGAGAACGCGGTGTTGCGAGGTATGTCTCTTGGTATTCTTTTTTACTCTTTTGTTGACATGGTTGTCTTCCTTAGCTAAGTTCTGAACTTTGCTTTTGTGGATGTTGCCCAGGTGAGTCGGAGGTCGCTGGAGACCTTGATGAAGACCCAGGCGTTGGAGGAGCGCTTGAGCAGCGAGGAGGGAGTGCAAGGGTCTCCATAGGCGGCGTCCAGGCTTTGGGTGACGTCCCCTCGGGCGGCGCCAGGGACTTGGGCAATGCCCCTTCAGGCTTTGGATGTTTGGGTTTTTCCCCTTTCGCAGTTTCGGCAGTTGGTGAGAGACCTTTCGGGACTATTAGTTCTAGATTTGGTACGAAACAGGGTTCTTCACCCACTCCTTTTAGCACATCAAGAGGGACTCAAGATGTTGGTGGGCATCGGAGTGGATCTTCAGAGAATGCAGAGGGAGTCTGTCATGGACTGGGTAGCACTACAGGCGACTCAGGAGGTGTCCAGGATGCACTGGGCGGCGCCCACGGCATGGTTCAGTCTCCTCCTATCAAGTCTAGGAAGCGACCGATCAACGCCACGGATGGTCCTGGCTCTCAAGGTAGGTTCCCGGTACTTCCTTTTCTCTTTCATGGGTACGGGTATTCTTTTTTGATCAGAGTGTAATTTCTTCTCTTGATGAATTTTTACCTAGACGAGCAGGAGACTGCCAAGGATCCTGAAGAAGGTCCGATTGATGACGGAGGCAGTCTTTCCAAGGTAGCCTCTCTCTTTAGCTATTTTAAGTATGACGAGGATATTTTAGAGTTGATTTCCTTGTACCGTATTCCTCCCTCGGTACTGTGCCGCCATGCGGAGGCTGATGAGTCAGCTTGCTGCGACTCTCCGGATGACATAGTGCTTTATGAGGGGGCCTTGGAGGCGGGTCTGAGGTTCCCGATTCCCGGACCTATATGTCGGGTCTTGGAGCGTCTTTCCTTAGTTCCTGGGAAGCTGGCTCCGAATGGCTGGCGAGTTTTATTAGCTTTCTTTGCACTGTGGCGGTTGACCCACGGATCTAGTGCCCCTCCACCATTCGAGGAATTTTTGGTTACCTATATACTTCTGGAGAACCCCGTTCCACACCAGGGGTGGTACCGATTTTCCCCGAGGTTAGGGGGGAAGAAGTTTATTACTGGGCTCACCTCCAATCACCATAATTGGAAGAAGAAGTTCTTTTTTATTTGGGGTGAGTGAGCCTCCGAGTCCGATCGCGACAGGGTGCCTACCAGTTGGAGTACGATTCCAAAAACTAAGCAAGGTAAGGATTCTAACTTTTGGCTTTTGCTTTGATTGTCAAGTGTAACCATGTGCCTATCCTTACGATGATTGTTTTCTTGCAGCTCCGCCAACCCTTACTGAGGACCAGAAGAGTCTACTTGATATGGTCATAAACAACCCATGCAGGGAGCACTCCGAGATCATGTCAGCAGTTGGCTGTTTCACAGCTTCCTTGAGACCGAAGAAGAAGGGTATTTGACCATCGACTAGTCCCTTTGAATAGACTGTGTAGTAGGATCCATTGGCTTACACTGTTTTCTTTAGGCCCTCCACTTGTCAGGTCTTTTGTGGAAGAAGTGTATGTCTCCAGGACAGTTCCTTCTCCTTCTCCTCCTGCCCCCAAGAGGGCGAGGACAGACGCCGCTAGCTTGGATGGCCCTGCGGAGGCAGAGCCAGGCGATGCTCCTCCTTCCCTTCTAGCTGATATTCCGTCACCTCCGAGGGGCGGTCCTAGCGCCGTTGAGGCCGAGGTTCCGACTCCATGCTCTACTAGGGCAAAGGGTCCGCTTATTTCTCAGGGCGGTGCCTCATCGTCCATGCTTAGTAACGTGGAGTTGGCAAAGGAAAGATTATGTACCTTCGTGACCGGCGTTGAGGCTCGAGAGATAGCCTCCCTAGGTCCACAGGGAGTGGTCGACGCCGCCGTGGAAGGCTTTGCTCTGGTATGTCTTACATTCCTTCTTTGTATATGGCTTTCTTCGGCATACCCGGGCTTAGTTTTTCATCTCTCTTTGTTTTGCCTTTGAATGTCAACAGGTGGCTGCTACTTTGCCTTACCTCTTCAATCATACTCTGACTATCGGGGATGTAGTCCAAGGTCGAGCAGCTGAGAGGCAGGCACGTGAGACTGCCGAGGATCAGCTTTGGCAAGAGCGGCAGGCGCGGGAGAATGCTGTGGGGCTAGCTCGACAGGCGCGAGAGGATGCCGAGAGGCAGCTTGAGCTCGAGCGGCAGACACGAGAGAGTGCTGCTGAGCAGTTGAGGCTGTCACAGGCGAAGGTTATTCAGCTTGAGACTGACCTTCGAGTTGCACTTGAGAGAGCTGTCAGAGCGGAGGCTCAGAGGGATGCCGCTGAGAGAGCTAGGGCTAGTGCTTTTGTTGATGGCTATGAGGAGCTGAGGAGGAGGGCATTAGTATCATATCCTTATAATGATCTCTCTGACCTCAAGCCTTACGAGGCCCCTGAGTCTGATGACGACGGTGATTACGTGAGTGGAGACAGTGAGGGTCAGTAGGGGTGTGACTCTTTGTATTTTGGTGTATGATGTCTTCCTTTTTGTAAGGTCCAGTGTATGGACTTTGAATGAAATTTTCTCTTTTGTAAAAGTCTCATGATTTGAATGAAAAACTTTTTGAAGAGAATATTGAGAAATCAAGTCATGACTTACTGCCCCTAGCTATTGATAGTACTTCTTCAGGTGTTCTGCATTCCATGGGTGAGATGGAGTTGAGGAGGGCTCTGTGGAGCTGGACGTCTGAGACTCATTCCATTGAGATGGAGATGAGGAGGGCTCTGAGGAGCTTGACGCCTGAGGCTCATTCCATTGAGATGGAGATGAGGAGGGCTCTGTGGAGCTGGACGTCTGAGAGTCCTTCCATTGATTCATTCCGGTGAGATGGAGGTTAGGAGGGCTCTGTGGAGCTAGACGTCTGAGACTCATTCCATTGACTCATTCCGGTGAGATGGAGGTTAGGAGGGCTCTGTGGAGCTAGACGTCTGAGACTCCTTCCATTGACTCATTCCGGTGAGATGGAGTTGAGGAGGGAGAGGCCGTCATGGGGCGCCTCTGGTGGAGAGTCTTTCGGCTTTCTTTCCTTTTGTCCCCTCCTCGTGAGGACTCACCTTGGCGGGCCTTAGTGACGTCCTCGGCGTTTATATACTTCTGGGCCCTGGACAGTAGTTCGGGCATACTGGAGGGAGGCTTCTTGATGACTGAGAACATAAAGTTGGATGTGCGGAGTCTGGCGATAAGGGCAGCCATGACTACTTTATCATCCGACTCATCAATCTGGAGCACCTCCTTATTGAAGCGAGCGAGGTATTCACGAAGGCTTTCATCCCTATCCTGCTTGATGGTGAGCAGGTGGGTCATAGGCTTCTGATGGCGGTGTCCCCCAATGAAGCGGGAGACGAATGACATGCTTAGTTCTTCGAAAGAACGGATGGAAGAGGGCCTGAGCTTGGAGAACCATTGACGAGCGGTTCCCTTCAAAGTGGTGGGGAACGCCCGACACATGATCTCTTCAGGCACATTGTGGAGCTACATGAGAGACTTGTAGGTGTCCAGATGTTCGAGGGGGTCTTTGTTGCCATCAAAGGTCTCGATGATGGGCATCTTGAACTTTGAGGGTAGTGGATAGTTGACAATATCAGCAATGAAGGGTGTGTCAGTGCGTCTTACCAGGTAGTCCACGGTCGTTGGCGCCTGTGCCTTGATGGCGTTGAGGGCTTCACCGAGTTGGTTTTGCACTTCCCTTATCTTCTCGTCCCACTGGTTGGGGACATCCTCCGTCTGGTGTTGGTACTGGTTCTCGTGATCCCCATACTGGCTTTCTTCTTCGTCTTCCGGCACTAGGTCGCATGAAAGGCGTACCTGTGTGCCCCCTGCGCGCGGAGGAGGAACTGGATGTGGGACTCCTCGACGTGGTCCTGGAGCGTTCGGGCGAGGGACTCCATGGTGGGGGACTTGATGCCCAGAAAAGACAGGCAGTGACTCTTCCTTTGTTGGAGGGAGTGGGGCTCCTCCTAGGAAGTGAGGAGTGACGCCCCCATGAGCGAGCATTAACTGGATCATTTGCTGGTTTTGGTTCACCAGCAGCTGCATGGTTTGCAGTTGTTGTTGTGACCCAACGACGGGAGTTGCCGTAGCAGAAGGACCTTCAGGTTCGAGGGGAGGCGGAGCCTCCTCCTGATGCACGGGGTTGTTGTCTCCTGGTTGATGAGACCCTGATCTGGTGGTAATCGTCATGGATTTGAGAGATGGTGAATCTAGCAGAAACTTTGTCGTTCCCACAGACGGCGCCAATTGTGCTGGGGTAAAAGCACAAAATAGATCTTCGTGCGAGATCAACAGTCACAAGAGTGATTAATGAGCAATTAATGACAATTAATAGCGAAACTGTAAATAAGGGATCAACACAGGAGGTTTATAGTGGTTCGGTCTCGGATGACCTACGTCCACTCTTCGAACGGCGACGGTGGCCTGGGATGTTTTATTGATGAATCACGGTGGTACTCCGGAGAGTTTACAATGCTTTGAATGAGTACTCTCTGTTTAGCTTGCTCCGGGGAGCTACAATGTTTTTGAGGGAGAGGAGAGATTGAAAAAGAGAGAAACAAACCCTCAATAGGAAGCTCACAACTTACATTCTCAATCTCTAGAAATCTTTTCTGATGTGGCAGATCAGTCTAAACTGCAACCACAGAGCATACTAAGAATTTCAAGAGAACTCTCTCTCAAACTCACTCTTAGAAGCTTTGCTTCTTTCTTGATGCTTGAACACCCAAATGGGTGGTGTATTTATAGTAGTAGAGAATTAATACTAGCCGTACAACGTGAATCAATCCAAACCACACAAATTAAATAATACCTATCTAACATTCAAATCTAACATTCTAATACTTATCTAACATTCAAATTCTTATCTAACATTCTCTAGAATTTTCTCTTTAGTGGGCTTGGGCTTGGGTAATGGATTGGACTCTTCTTTGGGCTTTCTTGGCTTATTTGAATTGGGTTGGGCCTAGTAAAATTCAGGCTCATCATTTGCCCCTTTAATGGGCTGGGTTGATCTTCTTCACATTTCCTTTATTGTCTTGTCTGAAGGGATATGTTTCCCGAGAGGTTTTGTTTATCAATATTTACTTGATATTCGGAGTCGAGTTTTACTAGGACTCTAGGTCTTGAATTAAGCTGGGTGTGGCGACGCCCCCTGGCCTTTGTCCCACAGAGGCAAACATCGTTACTTCAAATTTTAGGTTTAAGATGGAGTCTTGTTCAAAGTGGCAAAAGTTATCATCATGTTTTTTTTTTTGGTAAACGAAAAACAAAAAAAAATTATCAAAATACTTCTGCTTATAATGGTTCTCACTTTATTTTCTCCGCAATCTCTTTTACCTTCTAGTTCTATCCTGAGATAACTCCTTGAGATATGTATAACCGTGCCTGAAGGCCCTTACTTTCTAAACTTTGAAATTAATTAAGCTTGTTTGTATTCTCTCAGAGGTTAGCTTTTTCGGGAGTGATAGTGGATTATAAGCTTATTTACTCTCTAGTCTTCCGTTGTGTATATCTAAATATTGGGTAAGTAAGTATTTATGTGGTCGAAATAGTTAAAAATAATAATAATTGCATTTAACAATGGATGTCTTATTTGTATTGTAATTTTTTATGCTGGTTTATATTGCATTTTAAAAGAACTAAGCAAAGAGAAATTGATATTTAAAGATGCGTTGACCATAGACATTTACCACTTCGGCTGCGAGCCTCATAAAATTATGCTCAATTAACGATATATTTCTTTCATGTATTTGTTGGTTACCCAAGACCGAAAACTAACCACAAATAAGATATAAACAGAAGAGGAAATCTTTATTTCTCTCTGGAAAAAAATACAAGAATTTTCTCACAAATGAGATCTCTCCCAAATCCTCACTGATCCTTGAACATACTTTTGGCCTTCAATAAGCTCCCTATTTATAGGGAGTTTCTGGCCAAAAAGTCAAGAAAAGAAGGGAACCCATTTAATGCACTGGCAAGCTTTGTCAAAATTCAGCCGTCCATAGAGGTGGCTACTAGAGTGGGCTACTGGATAGCCTTCTGATGGAGATGGAACCTTCAAATCTCCCTCTCCAGAACCATCAGAAGAGAATGTAATCAGACATTCATCCCAGCTATGTCTCTGCACAGCTCAAGCTTCTCCCGAGTAACAACCTTAATTAACATGTCTGCTGGATTCTCCTTTGTGGATCTTCACTAGTTTCAACAACTGTTGCTTTATCACCTCGCGTATCCAATGATAGCGAATATCAATATGCTTCGTCCGGGAAAGGTACATTGAGTTCTTGCTCAAGTCCAGAGCACTTTGACTATCACAATGCACCTTTTATTCCTTTTGCTTAATACCCAGTTCTTGGAGAAACCGATTTAACCACAACATTTCCTTACCAGCTTCCATTGCAGCAATATACTCTGTCTCTGTCGTGGAAAAAGTTATGCACTTCTATAACCTTGACTGCCATGACACAGCTCCCCCTGTAAAAGTGTAAAGAAATCCTGATGTAGATTTTCTACCATCAAGATCTCCTGTCATATCTGAATCTATATAGCCTTCCAAAACTGGTTCAACCCCCCCGTAACACAAGCATATCTTCGATGTACCCTTAAGATATTTCAGAATCCACTTGACCATCTTCTAGTGTTCTTTCCCTGGATTAGAAAGAAATATGCTCACCATGCCCACTGCATGGGCAATATCTAGCCTTATACACACTATTGCATACATTAGACTTCTAACTACTGAAGAGTAAGGAATCATTGTCATATCTTCTATCTCCTTCTTTGATGAGGGACGTGAATTCTTACTCAACTTGAAATGATTAGGCAGTGGGATGCTGACTGGCTTGGCAGTATCCATGTTGAACCTTTGGATCTCCCGTTCAACGTATTTTTCCTATGATAGCCACAATTTCTTGTTTTTCCTATCACGAGCAATCTACATGCCTAGCATTTGCTGAGCTTGGCTTAATTCCTTCATGTCAAAGGAACTGGATAGTTTCTTCTTTAACTGGCTAATCTTTGTTATATCCTTTCCGACGATCAACATATCGTCTACACAAAGTAGGAGTGCAACAAAATTGTCATCCGAGAATCTTTGAACATAAACACACTGATCTGCAACAGTCCTCTTGTAACCTTGACACACCATGCAAGAGTCAAACTTCTTATACCACTTTCTAGGTGGTTGCTTGAGACTGTATAGACTTTTCTTCAACTTGCAGACCCAGATTTTCCTTCCTTGGAACCTTGAAACCTTCCGGTTGTTCCATATAGATTTCTTCATTCAGATCTCCATGAAGAAATATTGTTTTCACATCTATTTGTTCAAGATCCAAGTTTAAACTGACTACTAATCCGAGAATGACTCGAATTGAGGTCATCTTAACAACTAGTGAGAAAATCTCGTCAAAGTCAATTCCTTTCTTCTGTTGGAATCCTTTAATGACCAATCGAGCCTTATACTTCACTAGTGTTCTACTGTCATCTTTCTTCAGCTTGAACCTCCATTTATTCCTCAGTGCTTTCTTGCCTTTTTGAAGTTTCACAAGCTCATAGGTTTGATTTTTCTACAAGGAATCCATCTCATCCTGCACGGCTTGCATCCACTTGTCTTTATTTGTATGAGCTTGTGCTTTCTAGAAGCTCTCTGGCTCCCCCTCATCAGTGAACAGAATGTAGTCTAACTCCGGATATCTACTTGACGGAATGCGTCCTCTTTCAGATCTTCGTGATTAAGGCTCGTCAGCTATATGAGGTACACCATCATCTGATTGTTGTGATGGTCCTGCAACATCTAGTGGAGGGGGTTGTTGGTCCCCATGCTCAACACCTTCTTCATCATCTTGGTCTGCTTCTGTAGCTTCATCCTGCACTTCGTCATTATCTGTGGCAAACTGTAACGGTGGAAGGTCTAGAATAATGTCCTGTGCACTGCTGAACTTTGTGGGATTTTCAAAGTCCTCATACGTCTGGTTTTCATGGAACACCATGTCCCTGCTCCTGATGATCCTTTTAGCCTTTAGGTCCCATAATTTGTATCCAAATTCTTCATCTCCGTAGCCAATAAAGATGCACAGATTGGTATTGGAATCAAGGTTCTGCCTCTACTCCTTGGATATATGTGCAAATGCCTTGCACCTAAATATTCTTAAGTGAGAATATGAGGGATTCCTACCAGACTACACCTTCTCCGGAATATCAAAATTCAACAGTCCTGACGGTGATCTGTTTATCATATAACAGGCGGCATGAACAACTTCACCCCAAAATGGCTTCGACAACTTTGTCATACTCGCATGCATCGGGCTTTTTCTACAATGGTTTGATTCATCCTATCTGCTAATCCATTGTGTTGTGGGGTACATGGAACTATCTTCTCATGTCTGATACCGTAATTTTCACAGTACGCTTCAAACTCTCTAGAAGTATATTCCCCTCCATTGTCTGTTCGGAGACACTTTAGCTTCGTTCCTATTTCGCGCTCTACCATAGCATGGAATCTTTTGAAGCATTCGAGTACTTGGTCCTTTGTCTTTAGAAAATACACTCATACCTTCCGTGTAGCATCATTAATAAAGGTCATAAAATATTTGTTGCCGCCTAATGATTCCACCTCTAGGGGACCACAAACATCAGAGTGTACCAGGCTTAACAAATATGATCTCCTCTTCATAGAGGAACTGAAGGAGACTCAATGTTGTTTACCAAAAAAACAATGATCACAAGGATTTAGCACAACATCCTTGGCAACTGTGATGAGGTCTTTCTTTGTCAAGGTCAACAATCATTTTTTCCCTATGTGATTGAGTCTCTAGTGCCACAGATTTGTTGAAGCCTCATTTTCAACTGCATTGAGGCTGTCTGAACATACCTTCACATGGGTCTTGTAAAGCGTGCCACCAATATGTCCTCAGGCGACAACCATGACACCTTTCGTGAGCTTCCATGTGTAATTGCTGACGTGGTTATCGTAGCCCTGCATGTCAAGGGCTATCCTGGAAAGTAGATTTATCCGAAGGTCAGACACGTGTCGAACATCCTTCAATACCAATGTACAACCAACATTTGTTTTTATCCGAATATCACCAATTCCCATTATTTTGGAAGAACTGGTGTTTTTCATCCTCACCGTACTAAAGTCTCTAGCTTTGTACGTCGAGAAGAAATCGCTATGAGAAATGGCATGGTAAGAAGCTGAAGTATATACCACCCACTTAGTGTCATGGCTGAAAAAATGAAGGCATGTCTCTTCATTGACAGAAAGAATGGTCATATCATCTAAGAGAGTGACTAGCATCTCTTCGTCCTGTTTCCTCGACTGATTACTGCTTTGACCTTTCTCTCTTAGCAACTTGCGGTAGTTTTTCTTCATGTGGCCTTGCATGCCACAATGATAACACTTGTATGTGAATCGTCCTCCATCATTTGATTTCCCTGGGTCTTGTGACCTTCCTCTATTTTTACTCCTTCCTATTCCCCTACCTCTGCCACCTCTTTATTGTCTGCCTCTACTACCTCTTTGTTGTCTGCCTCTACTCTCAGTGACGAGACCATTTGACTAGTCAATACCGGTACCCTTTTTCTTGGCCTCCTCATTGAACAGGGCATCATTAACCATTGACATGGTAAGTTTGCCTCCTGGAGCCAAATTGTTGAGAGAGCCTACCAGCATTTCCCAACTGTCTGGTAGAGCACTAAGAAGCAATAGAGTGTGTACTTCATCCCCCATATTAAACTCTAATGATGATAATTGATTTACCAGACTCTGAAACTCACTAGTGTGCTCGGCAATTGAAGTTCCACTTTTTAACTTCAGATTCACAAACCGCCTCATCAAAAGGCTTTATTCCGAGCAGTCTTGGCCTGGTATGTGTCTTCTAGCTTCTTCCAGAGGACATGTCTTCCAGAAAGTCTAGAACCGGTTCTATATTGTTGGAACCACTATTATGATCAACAGAAAGCTTGGAACCAATTCTATATAGGTTCTACACACTAAGTTAGTTCACAAAGTCCCGCCGGGTCTTCATTACTTGGTCGTGAAGCTACTTCCATCCACTTTCACAATTTGAGGGGGAGCTCCTAACTCCTAGGCAAAGCTTTTCATTGGATAATTTCACCTTCCAACCTTCACATGAGCATTTCTATTGGACGAGACTGGCAGAGAAAATTTCTTCGGGAAAGCTTCCACCACCCAACCCACTCACCTTAGCCAATGGGGATGACAAATGAAGATGTTATATATACACATTCCTACACACATAAGATGACATTTTGCTTAGTTTTGGAGTTCTAGTTTAGAGTCTTGCTTTAGCTTTACATTGTAATAGTTTTGTCGAGTTACGGAGAAGACAACTGGAAGAATTTCCATTTCATTTTCAAAGCTCTATATGTATAGTTTGTTCTTGTATTTGAACTTAGTGTTTTGAAGCTATCCTAGTGGAGATTACTTCTTTCAGTCTTGTTGCTCATTTTCATTAGTTTTACATGTTGTTTATCGCCGATTTAGATTTGACGGGTTTTACTTCCAGCTAAGTTTCGGCTCAATTCAAAAGATGATTCTCATCCATAATCAAGCATAGCGATTCTCTAATGATTTCTAACCAACCAAATGCTTTGTAGAAGGGAAAAAATAACTTTGAAAACTAATTTTTAAGTAACCACCTTGATTTCTTGTCGATGGTTCGTCCAGCACGAGTAATGCTTGAAAATCATTTATACAACTAGGTGCTTATCATTTTAGCTTCCATCTTCAGAGCTACATTTCCATAAATTTGGTTTTAGTTGAACATTTTCCATCTAAACTAGTTTGAATACAATGTCGGATGAGTTAAAGTTAAGAGTCAAAATGTTTGGTTATGGTGAGAGGATTCCTGTGGATTAGCCGACTGTTTTCTTCTTGACATTGATACACTAGAATTAATTCCTCCATTTTTCCACAAAACAAGGGAGTTCTACTTTTTATTGCATACACATCACCAATCAAATTTCGGTTGTTCCCTGTGGAGACGACCTCAGATTTTTGAGTTACTGCAGTGCACAACTTTCTTACGCTTGGGAAACACATTGCATACGTTTTAAAAGAGAGTTTGGAAGAACAAGCATCCCACCAGTAATCCACTTCTCCTCCGAGCATCCACTTATCTGCCTCCAGTGGATTAGAACTTCCTTGAAAAGTGGGCGGTCGTTGCCTTAAGAATTCTCTCAACACATTCATCCTCCTAGACTCCTAGTTGTGCGTTGGGTCTACCACCAAGGACTATGCGACCCTATCCTGATTGTTCCCATTCTGGTTTCATACCAGAGTGGTTAGCTCTCTCAGACACTAATAGATGCCATGAGTAGCATCTTGTGGTGGTCGTGGGGGGTTAGCAAGGCATCCACGTCCACATCTATTGTCCATTCTGCACACCAAGCATAGTTTTAGTTTCCTTGAAAAACTATCAATATCAATTTACACTTGATGCATAAACATATAATTCTTATCTAGCTCAAGTCTACTTTCTTTCAACGTAACCTAACACCCTAGTGATATTCCACAACCTATAGCTCTCATGTAAGACTTAAAGTCTAGGCTCTAAACAAACATGTAACGCCCCAAAATCCACTTTGGAAGGCATTACTATCTACAATCCATCCAATCACGAGAAAAACTAAAACTAACCATATAAATACTAAACCATTCGATAAGGAAAACAAACACTAAAGTCAATAAAACAATTTAACTTTTCCAACTTACAACTCAAAACTAAAATGTATCTAGTAGCGGAATAATTAAATCTAACTAAAACATTGTTTCATAAAAGTCTCTCAAACTCTAGCCAATAAGGAAACATTTCTACTCCTCCAAGACAGGATTCACATCTTGATTCTCCACCGTCTCGAAGTCAACCTGCTCATCCACATCGACATTATCTTCTATGCCAAAATCTGTAAATGTGTTGTTGTAGAGGGTGAGTAAAAACCCATAGAAAATTCCTCTCAAATTCAGACAAGGTTTTAAAACAATATAAAGAAGGCAAGTCTCTTTTGAAAAATAGCATATATACTTTTTTAAAAGTAATACAATGACAGTTGTAATGATCTCAAGTGTACGGAATACAATAAATCAATGACAATAATAAATATTTAAAGGTTAGAACAAACAACAAAAATCCAATAGCATCATCTCAATTGTCTCATTTATGTTGGTTGCTTCTTAGAAATTTATAGAACGATCCTACCTCGTTCACTCACCACAATCATAAAAAATCTCAATCATTTACCGCATGGCTACATCACAAACCACTTTAGAAATGGCGTATACCGTCTCACATAGCATTAACGAATCCTTCTCAGGAAAGGTATATCATCCTTCAGCCTTGAACCTACGTGAACAATAGTGGTTGTCCTCTCAAGGAAAAAATCCACCACAAGTGTTAGACAACCATCTCACCCCTACTGGGATAGACTAACCTCTAATACTCTACGACAGATTTCAAAAGCAATCTAAGTCCGTCACACCCAAACCATACAGAAATGAAAACCACAACTTTAGCCAAAAATCATGTACTCAACCAACCACACGTTTCATCAAATCCATGTATCACAATTCTCAAAAATTAATAATAATAATGAAATTAAAATATGCAAGAGATCACATCAAGAAAGTATTTACAATTTCGATATCACAAATCTAGGATTTTTCCAAAACTATCAACTTCTTGGAACAAGAACAATTATTTGACTAATTTAATAAAGAATTGGAATTTAGAACTCAAGATCCAATGTATTTTTCACATTAAAACATGTTTTAGCAAAACTAGGGTTTTGAAAACCTAGAATAATAAACATGTATTTTGTTTAAAACAACTTTTCAATCGGAAAGAAATCAAACGCTAAAAATTGTATATCATATAACTATTAAGAAGATTGAAAACATACATATATAATACCCTAACACTGTGTTTGGTACGCGGTAATGCTTTTCAGTGGGAATGGAATGAGTTTGAGAATGGAATGAACTTGGGAATGGAATGGAATGCGCATTACCATTCCAATGTTTGGCAGCTGTTTATGATTAAATGCTGGAATGGAATGTTCATTCCATTCTTATGTTTGGATAAAACAATTTTTTCATTGGAATTGAATGGAATCAAATTTAACCAAAATATCCAAAGTGACTAAAAATAATTAATAACAATTTTTTATAAATTTCTAATTATAAAAATTTATAATTAGAAAAAATGAGAATTCATTGAAAAAAATTAAACCCCTATAAATTTTAAACAATTAGAAAACAAATTCCTTAAAAGAAAACTATCAAGAAAACTAGAAATCTCATCTGAACATGTAGGTTGAACCAAAAAATAAATCGATGAAAAAAGTCCAAAAAATAATCAACAGTATACAAAAAACAAAAACAAGTTGAATAAAAACAGAAATTCTTAAATTTCATTCATTTCATCTCAATAGCATTGGATGTAGAATTCCAAGAAACAAAATCATTCTCAAATATAGGTACAAAAAATTACACTCTTTGTCTACTTGCTCTCCACTCATCAAACATTTTGTTTGCCAAATTCAATCTAAATGTTGACCACTCATTGGATGTTTCAACCGTGGTAATACGATCATTATGTGCATCATTTTCCACCACGAGACCTGCTGCATCTACCTCTGCCTCGATTGGGTCTATCGGCATCTGATCCCTGATGTAGTTGTGAAGCAAACAACAAGCTATTATTATACGGTTCTGTATTTTGATGGGGTAGAAAGACGGACTTCTTAAAATAGCCCAACGCTTCTTCAGTAGCCCAAAACATCTTTCAATTACATTTCTAGCAGAAGAATGCTTCATGTTAAATAACTCTTCAGGTGTCCTAGGTTGGTAACCGTCTCTCCATTCTTTTAAGTGATACCTTTGACCTCTAAATGGAGCAAGAAATCCCTCACCGTTGGTATATCCCCCATCCACAAGGTAGTAGGTACCACGATTCACCATCAATCCATTCTTTTTAATCATGGCATCTCTAAGTACCCTACCATCTGCCGCTGACCCTTCCCAACCAGGTAATACATAAATGAAACTCATGTCTTGTGAGCATACTCCTAAGACATTAGTAGCAATATCTCTTGTCCGGGATCGATACCTAGGCTTGTCCTCAGTTGGCACATGAACACTTATATATGTCCCATCTAAGGCTCCAACACAACCCTAAAAATTCAAAAATCAAGTAGGAATCATATTTCCATACAAATTCAAATGTGTGAACGTAAAATTAATTTAGACAAGGTTAACTACCTTGAACCACTTCCATTTCTCATTTGTGGAATCTTCTAGTACTGGCTCGGGAGTCTTGAGCAAATGGTCTTGCAATCTTATCACTGCATTCAATACATTCTGAAAGTGCCTACTAATAGTCTCACTAGACCTCTTAAATCGTTGTTTTATAACTCGATTTTTCACGTGATGTGCAAGGATATGCAAGAAAATAGCCACTTGCTCATCAATCTCCATGTTTTTGGTATGTTTTAACTTTCCTATTGTCTCAAGCATGGAACATAACCTAATGAATGCTCGTCTATTCATTCTAAGTTGGGAAACACATACGTCATCACTCGCATAAGCATAGTCATAGACAATAGTCCTCCTTGCAAAGAAGTCATTGTGATACCTTTGACCTCTTAATAATTTTTTTCTCATATAGTAAAGGATGACAGTAGACATCATATGGAAAAAACAATTGAATAAATGCATGATTTTGGTCCACAACACAAATAATGCAATCAATTTCTTCTTCTTTATCATTTTCCTTCTTGCTAGACTTAAACGAGCCATAACTGTCACAAAAATTACAAAGAAAAAATCAGTATTTGGGATATCACAAACAAAGCCAAAAAATAAAATTTTTTTTATTTGAGTTCAGACATGAATCAAGATGAAATTTTATTTGTAAAATTCACAGCATAGAAAAAGCAATTGAGAGTAACAAAAAGAGTGGTTGAAAGAGCAGACAAGGAAAAAGAACTTGGCAAAGGAGATAGTCTAATTTGACAAAATGGGGAGGGGATGATAATTGTCTAGCAACAATAAACTGGCTACTTGAAAAATAATACAACTTGACATGGTAGCAGAGGAAATGTTCAATGAGATAAATGTTCCTAGTTCAGCTACACGACTAATGGACATGGTAGCAGAGGAAAAACCAAAAGTCATTGTATGGTTTGTTTTGCAAAGATTCCTGAGAGGCAACAGCCCAAAAGCCTTACAATTCCAATAAACCTTGTCCAAAATAGCCTTGCCGACCAAAATGTTCATTGTTGTTAATAACTATACCATACGCAACTATATAAACAGTTGAACTATATTCAATCAATTAACACATAAGTAGATTGTGCGCCATGACAGTTACTGGAAAACAGGTGCATATAAAAACTGTACGTGCACACATAGAAAATTGCCACGGAGCAATTCAATGAAGGGGGAAAACAAACAGAAACAAAAGGTTGATGACAGAAGGTGCCTTCAAAAAGCATGAATAACTTTTTACAACTACCCAAACTAGGTGACCCATTTGAAATTATCCACCATCTGGCACATTATAAAGGTTGATGACTTCCAAAAAGCAGTCAGCATATATTTTCCTAGAACTGCCCCAAGGTTTTAACCCACACCAGGGATATTTTCCAAAAAGCAGTCGGCATATGTAGTTGAAGCCATTGATACAAAATGTTCATTTCCAATCTTAAGAAAGCAAGAACACTGGCATGCTCCAAAGGAGAGTCTTCCGATAGGCTACCACAGACATGCCACTCACACCACTGTTCTCCTCGACAGGCAAGCCTAAACCTACTAGCTCCGCAAACTGCTAACAAAGCAGTTTATCATTACTGGATACTCCAAAAAAAAAAAAATCATGTTCAATGAATATTGGCCATTCAATTTAGTGAAACTCAAGGGATTTTACCTGTCCTCTGTGATTCACAACATTAATAAAAAAATGATCCAGAAAGTATCCTCTATAAAACAACCCTTTCTCATTGAGGATTATCATTGAACAGGTTTAAGACATAATTCCATCCAATTAATTTAACTTGTTCGCCAATAGATTTCCAACCCAATTCAACCATATAAGCATGAAAACTAATTTAACTGAATATGCACAACAATTACTCATTGATCAAGACAATAGAAAAACATACAAATTCCATCAGAACAACAAAAAAATTGCCCAAACTAACATAACTAATATCATACTTTGAACTAATAAAAGTGACCCACAAACATGCAATTGTTGACTAACTTAACTGAGGAATTACCAGAGATTGGTGGCCAAAGTCGGTTCTGGTTCTGGTTCTGGTCTAGTCTATGATGGTCTTCGTCTTCGATTCAGCGCTTCCCTTCAAAAACTGGTTAGAAATAGGTTGAGAGTAGCTAAGAGGGGATGAGGGGAGGGGTGGAATGCCATGGGTCTCGGTGGAGCAGAGTCGAGAGTCGAGCAGAGGAGTGAAAGAGGGAAGAGAGATTTGGCAGGGAGAGCTTAGCCGATAAAAGAAAACGAAGAGAAAAAGAAACAGTGGGGGATGGGGAAGAGTCAGGTTTTTTTTTATGTTCTGAATTTGGTCCATTACCGAGTGCTTTGGAATGGGTAATACCATGTTTTATTTGGTAATGGGTAATCCCATGTTTTGTGGGATTAACTATTACTTAGGAATGGAATGGATTTTCATTACTACGTACCAAACATTGGAATGAGCATTACTAAGTAATGGTCATTCCATTCCCATGCTTCATTACCCCCAACCAAACACAGCGTAAGGGGGTGTTCGTTTCACAGGATATAGGGGGATTATATGGGGGATTGGGTTAAAATTGTCTTGGGCCCACATATCCCATATTTGGGAATGTAAAAATGGATGGGACTTTCGTAGTCATTCAAATCCTCGGCCCGTAGTTTTGTACTCCAATATCCCCTTTGATCCGGACTGTTGTAACCCATTGAATACACTATGTTACATCAAAGTATCACAATAAGATTGTCAATTTCTCATTCGATTAGGCAACCACAATGAAAATGGAGGAAGATTTTCATTTTCAAGGTTGAGTCCCTCTTAGTAGTTTAAGATTTTTTTCTGGTTGCAGTTTTTCTTGTTTGCTGCATTAGGTTTTATTTTTGTTATTGTTATCTGAAAAATGGAAAAAAAAAAAAAAAGGAAAAAGGAAAAGGCAAAATGATTTTACTTTCGTAAATTTTTTGATTGTGAAACCAGAAGCCAAATTTTTCATATTACTCAGAAGTGAAACCATAAGTAAAATGTCTCTTTGAGGAGTTGTTTCAACCACCAGGAAGAATCAACAACTCAAAAACACGATAGAGACAAGTTAAAAAAATTATGAAGTTTGACACGCTTGAAAATGGAATACTTATCTTATTTAAATGAAAATATAAACATATAGCTAGACAACTACAGATTGGACCTTCATCATAATTTTGTGAACCAGAAAATTCAATTACTTGCTACTATGTCATTGTTCGTTTAATATCCACCAACCATCCTCCTTTTAAATATTCAAGCCAAAGTGCCACAAAGAGACATATTATGATTCTAACTTTTCCACTGTAGATTTTAACTCGGTCTTCAAATTTCGTACACTCATGGAAGACAACTACAAGACATGCTAACACAGATCAAATAGGTACACTATATGACAAACACAAATTCAAACTTGGACCATTATAATGATTACAATGATGGTCATTCAAGTCCATAGCCACTTTAAATTTGGAAGAAGTATATTATTTGAACACGGTACTTTCTAGAAATCAACTCAACTCAGCCCAACAAGGCATCAACACAGTCAGTTAGCCTAAAAGCCCTTTACTGCCATTTACCTTTAACTAAGGACATATCTCCAGGGTCACCTGCCATCATGTATTTCCACATAGCCTTTCACTTGAATTTGTGTGTCCATATACATGCAGTTTGTGTGTCCATATACATGCAACCTCCCCACACAGACTAGCATTATCCCCAAATGTTACATTCTACAAATAAGGTCTTTGTTCAGTGAATTTTCACCACTTGCAACAGAAAAATTACAGGTGTCATGTGAACTATGACAAGCAATTCTTCACGCAGCTAAAAGAAAAAGGAAGAAAAGAGGAGGGAGGGGGGATCGTTATATAAACGACTAGCAGCAATTCTTCATGCGCAGAACAAAAAAAAAAAAGAGAGAGAAAGAAAGAAAAGAACATGGGGGAATGCAAAGAAAATAATGCAAAACCGAGAAGCGAGAAGCTAAGAACAAAGGTGATGTGCTACCAAACTCATATTATCCCATAATTCGAATATTGACAAATTGTTACCAGCAATTTACATGTCTTTCCTAAGGACGACTTTTCAGATAATCATTTACCCCATAGGCCACAGTCATATGAAGCTAACCACCCTGGGATTTCTGGTGACTATATTCCAAACATAGTTGTCAAATCGCGTATCGGAAGGCGTAACGTTTTTCAAAAATAGTGCATCGTATTGTATCGTGTATCATAAGATACGGCGCAATTTTAAATAATTAATAATAAAATATATATACCTTTGAAAAAAAATCATAGACTCATAAAAACATAGCATTTCATTAATATTTCACCTACTATTCTAGTCACCAATATAGTTCACTAATATTAAAATGCAAAGTTCCCGCCAATAGACATTTGCACAATGAATGCATTTCAATTTCAACCTTGATGCTTCTACTTTTTCACAATGTTCCCATGTGGGATCATTAGTAAGTTTTTTAGTCATTTTCATTTAGAAATAGGATGCTGGTGATGCTTCAATTTAACTGCTTCAAAAAATTAACATTAATCAAGATTTAGAAATTTTGATACAAAAAAACAAAAACAAAAATATTTGGCTTTGTAAAGTAGCAGTAATTCTTACATAGGTTTCGCTGGAGAAGGAAGAAGAAGGCAGTTGTAGCTACAGATCCAGATCCAGAGGCTTCGATGGCTTGGCAGGTGGTTTCGTCGAGAAGATCAGAGGACTTCGTCAATGAAGAATAGAGAGAAGAGAGAGAGTGGGCTCGTCGTCGTAAAAAACAGAGGGCTTAGAGACAGTGGGTTTCATCTTCGTGAAGAACAGAGAGAGGAGTTGGGTTCGTCGTCATAAAGAACATAGAGAAAAGAGAGAGTGGGGGGGGGGGGTGTGTGTGTTTTGTCGTCGTGAAGAATAGAGACGAGATCGAAGAATAGAGAGAAAACAGAGTAATTAAATTTTTTTTTTTTTTGTAAACCCTAGCCACTAAAACAACGTCATTTCAGTGGCTATAGGGATAAAAAAAATTCAGTTTAAAAAAAACATCGTTCCAACAAAAATAAAAAATAAACAACAATTGCGCATATCGTATGTATCGCACCGATACATATCGTATCGTAAAAACGTATCGTGTATCGGACGATATTATGCAAAAACGATACAAAACTCTGATTTGTATCGTTTTACCTCTGTATCATGACGTATCGTATGATACATATCACGTATCGTACTATACTAACAACTACGATTCCACACCATTGAAATTTATAGGCAACCAAATTACACCAAATGGAATAGGATGAAAAAGAAAAAAGATGTCTAGATTGTCTTTGGTTCTTGGATGTTCAATGGAGGGTAGTCTCTTAAGTATTTAGGTCTGCATTTAGGCTTTCCTATCCAAATGTTTGTTTCTTTTTGGGATCCAATTATTAAAAAAATTGAGAAAATGTTAAATGGGTTGAAGAAGGCAACATTTTCAGAGGGGGTAGGTTAACATTGGTTCAGTCTGTATTGGCAAGCATTCCCATATATTTTCTGGCTCTTTTTAAAATTACTTGTGGGGGTGGCAGAAAGGATTGAGGGGATAATGAGAGATTTCATATGGGAAGGAAGGGAGGGCAAGAAGGATTACTTAATTTGTTCGGATGTGGTCCAAAAGTAAAAAGGGGGGGGAGGGGGACTTTCAATGGGTAATTTGGTGCTTTAATTAATGAGTCAATTTTTTCGTTATGGCAACCGATTATTAAAAGTAAGTATGGCTTGCATGACAATGGGTAGGATGAAAATGGGGTAGATATGAAAAGCTACTGAAACCCTCAAATTCCATTTCTCAGGAATTACCTAACTTTTCTCAAAAGATCAAGTTCACTATTGGATAATGGATAGAGAGTTAAATTTTGGGAAGATTTTTGGGTTAGGGAATCATCATTCTCAGTTTCTTTTCCCCGTTTATATCGACCGTCTTGTATCATAATCATAGTGCTACTTCTTTGACTAGATCGGCTTCCTCCCCAATTACCTGGGATTTTGGGTTTCATAGAAATCTAAATGATGGGGAGTCTTTAGAATTAGCTTCTTTTCTTTCTTTACTTAATACTATCACTTTGAATCTTGATTATTTGTAATAAAGATTTTGGGTTATTAAACCATCGGATTCCTTTTCGTGTAAGTCTTTCTCTCATTCCTTTTAGAATTAGCTTCTCTTCTTTCTTTACTCAATACTATCACTTTGAATCTTGATTATTTGGAATAAAGATTTTGGATTATTGAACCATCGGATTCCTTTTCGTGTAAGTCTTTCTCTCATCATTGAAGATTTGGAAGGCTAAGGTGCTTTTGAGATTGTAAGTCTGTGTATGGGTGATTGCTCATGGTAAGATCAATACTTATGATATGCTACAAAAGAGGAGGTCTTACACCACTCTTTTTTCACAGTGGTGTGTCATGTGTAGAGCATGTTGTTATGAGAGTATGGATCATTTATTTTTACATTGTCCTATCGCTTTGTTTGGAATAAATTATTTGAGTTGGTTGGGCTTTGTTGGGTGGCCTTGCAATCTATATTATCTATATTTTTGGTAGATTACAAAGGTTTGGACAAAGAAGAAAGGGCGTTACTCTTTGGCATTATACTTTCTTTGCAAGAGTCATTTGGTTGGAAAGAAATTCGATATTTTTTTATGACAAAGAGGATGTAAAGGAAGGTTTGTGAGATCGAATGTATTTCCTAGCATCTTTATGGGCATCGATGACAAAGGAATTTGAGAATATTTTCCTCTTTCTTATATTCAAGTGCGGGGCAAGGAAGGTTGAGGCCTAAAGCGGTATCTCTAAATGAGGCTTTTCAATAATTTAATATTAAAAAAAAATATTTAAAGTTAGTTTTCCTTTTTTCCTTTTTTTTTTTGAGTTACAAAATTACTAATTAAGTTTTTATATTCAAGTTTTGCTACTTTAACTTTTTCAATTTAGTATTTTAATTAGAATGTTTTCAAGTTTGTAATTTTTTTTTAAACATTTAGTTATGAAAATAAATCTAACCTATCAATATGAGAAAAATTGTCATATTTTAAGAAACATTTGAGATCAAGACAATATTGTTTTAAACTTCCATCATTTAATAATTTTAATTTTTCTAAGTAAAAAAAAACTAAAAATATTTTCTTACATTTGAAATTGTTCTACTCTACTCTTTAGTGAATAAATAGTTTGATCAAGTGTGTGTATATATATATATATATGAAATAATCATTTTAAAAAAGTGGTGTAACCTCATTATCAACATTTTCATTTAATTGTTTTTTATATGAATTATAAGTGTTTTTTGGTCAACTTGACTTGTGAAGAGAAAGAGAGAGAGAGGTGAATGTTTTGTTTTTTCTTTTGGTTTTTTTTTGTTTTGGGGGGGGGGGGGGGTGGTTGACAGAGAGAATAAGTGGGTAAATCATGAATTAGTTTTTTATTTTTGTAACTTAACTTTTTTGGTTTTTAATGGTGTGTGGTTGGATTATTGGTCCAAATGATTAAATTGAAGATTTTAAGATTGGGATTATGTTTTTATAAGGCTTTTTCTGGGGCTTAAAAATTTCATGGATCTAAATTTTTGACAAGTACTAATTTTGGACCTAAAAATTTGGGACCTTCCTTAAGAGTGGGGCCTAAAGGCCAGATGTTACGTGCCAACTGGTTGGGCCAGCCCAGCTTGTATTACATCGAATTGGATGACATCTTATGGAAGATTGGTATGAGCTTTTGAAGCTACTGGCACTAAACTCTGTATTTGTCCAGCACAATTTTGATTTAAAACTTTGTTCTGAAGAAGGTTAAACCACATGACCAATATTTATCAAGGATGAAAATGTCACAATTTAGTATTTCATTATCTTTATATATAGCTGACAATGACACAACACATTCAATGACCACATCTTCTACAATTCTATCTTACATCAGCAAATTTGCACACAAGTACTGCATGACTGTCTTCACCAAGACATTTCTAATGTGCAAAGTGTCATGCTCAAGCTCAGAGTGCTGAGAAGTTAGATCCTATGTAAACGATAGCATAAGCATTATATAGTGAGAGAACTTCACGAATATCAGTATTCTTACAATGCAATCATGCAAGTGTGAGTCTCATATATCCCAGAAGTAAGAAAGGTCTAAAAGAACAACCGAATTAACTCACTGTATTCACTGCCTTATGTCATAAACAATGTCAAAATAAAAATTGTTCATACACAGAATCTAAAAAAATTTAACATAAAATTGCATATTCTTTTGCCAGACCACCAAATTTTGAAAAATTGACTCCTGCATTAGCTTTGATATCCTCACACTCGGATCCCAGATGTGGTAAACCTGCCTCTGGAGTTCTTAGAACAGAATCCAATGGCGAGTATAAATATACTTATGTTTCACGGTCTATAAAAAAAGCACCATCTACATGGTCCACCAGCTCTGGAGCTTGACGAGAAATATCATCTGAGCTTTCAGCCATTAGATTTTGAATATTTCTATTCGCAGACAATTTATTAGCATCCACAACCTGGAAAATGCAAAGCTTTGAAAGTATTGGGATGACCACAAGATTTCCAAAGAGTAAATAACGAGAACACAACCAAGACGTAATGCAGGTTTGCAGCAGTTTCTTTGCACTTTCATCCCCTAATATTTCTCCCATATGAGTACATCTAAAGATGTCCCATATGCATTTGCTGAGTTTGATACTGGCTCCTCATATCTTGTTGAATTCAACAAATTAGTATTAGGAGACCTTAGCTTTGACTGAGAGAACACTGGCATCTAAGGGGATGAAATCTTCCCATTTTCAGCACGGTCGTGAATTGTTTCAGCAGGAAAATCAATGCGAGTTAAGAGGTTACTGTTCATTGTAGATGCACTTTTACTTTTAGAACAAACTGACAATAAATATAATTTCTTGCAGTTGTATAATGAGAAGCAACTAACTGCGGTAATATGTAATGTGGTACTCCCACCTATTAGACCTTCTACAGATTGACTGAACAGGATAAACAACGATTCTGCCCCGAGCAGGACAACCCATCATACACGAAAGGCTTGATGACAATCGCACTCCATTCTTCAAAACCTGCAATGAGAGGAGTCTTAAGGTAACCCCAACCTCCCTGTTCATAGGATATAATATAATGCATTAGGATTTTTGAACAAGCTGCAATATTAGCCACACAAACAGCAAAATAAGGGGTATCAAATTTACAATTAAAAGCAAGATTAATAAACCAATGAAATAAAAAAATAAAAATCTTCACAACCGCCCATAGGATTGCATATCATAGTTTTAGTTCATTTATTACATTAAATATTTAATAATAAATGCACAAGGAAATTTACAAAGAGCATTTTGTGACAGATTCAATTAATATGTCATGATACTGACAACAATAAGTAAACTGGCAACAAACAGTTCTAAATTTTACTTGGAAAACTTTGACATTCACGGGGTGCACATAATTTAAACTTGTAAGCCGAATGATATTAATCACCAGTTACAACTGAGAAAGGATTTGCAAAGTAGACTATTGTCCAGCATAAACAAAACAAATAACAAGGAGATGTACTAAGATGTTAACCCCCCCCCCCCCCCCCCCCCCCCAAAAAAAAACAAAAAAACAAAAAACACAAAAAAAAAAAAAAAGAAATGGAAGAAGAAAAAACTTTACTCCTGAATTTTTTTCCAACTGCATTAATATATAATAGTGAATAGATAATGAATGAACAAATCATATGATGTCAAATTGCTCCCATTTCCTAATCCTATGAGTCTGTAATTACGAGAAGACCAAAATACCTCACTCCCCCCATGCACAGTAGTAGAAACAAAAAGAAAGAAGTAAGACCACAAAAGTAAAGTAAGATAGAATTGGTGTTCATGATTTTATTATAAGGAGCATCAGTTGTAGAGGTTATATAGTTCACTAATTTTTCATCAAGATTATTTCTTTTCCACCCCTACAGACAATTTTGAATCAACAAATTCTCGATCATACCATTTTTTTCTTTTTTTATTTTGGGTGCTGATTAGACTTCATCTAATTTAGAGTTGGTTGGGTTCATCCAACTTACAATAAATATTTTATAGAAGTGCATAAGGAAATCTAAAAAGAGTATAATCAATTAATATAGCATGACACTAACAACAAGTAAACAGATACCAAACAGTTCTAAATTTTATTTGGAAAACTTTGACTTTCACCGGATGCATCCAATTTTATTTTGTAAGGTGAATTATGAGTTACAACTGAGAAAGGATTCGCAAACTAGACTATCATGCTCTAGAACCACAATCATATTGTGCTGGATAAATAGTACTAAAACAAGGAAATGTTGTACCCATAAGCTACCCCCCAACCCCACCAAAAAAGAAGAAAGGAACAAGAAAAAACTTTACAACTGAATTTGTTTCAACTGCCGTAAATAAAATGATGTCAAATTGCTCCCATCCTAATCCTATGGCTAAGTAAGCATTATTAGCAGACTAGAATTCCTCACTCACCACATGTACACTAGTATATATAAAAAATAAATAAAATAATTAGGACCATGAAAGTAAAGTCAGATGGCAATGGTGCTCCAAATTTCCTTATAAGAAATAAGCATCAGTGCTAGCGGTTATAGTTCAATAATTTTTTATCAAGATTGAATAATTTACATCCCCCATAGACACTTTTGTATCAACAAATTCTCTAGTCACCTAAGAAATATTTACAAATAATGAAAATTTAGCGGACAACATCCAAAACATTTTTTTTATTTTCTTTATTTGGGTGCTGATTAGATTTCATCTCTATGAAGCACGGACACTCGATTTTAGCTCACATATCTGTGTCCGACACGTTTGAGACACGAACACGTTCAGGACACGTGTCGGACACGTTAATTAGAGTGTCCAATTTTTTTTTAAAATTTTCAAATTCGGACACACTGTGGACACGTTTGGACACATTTAAGGGGCATTTTGTAATTTTAAAATTAAAATATGGGGTCTTTTTTGTAGTTATCTAAAAGTGGAAGGGCCAAAAAATAAAAAGCCCAAGGACTAGGAATTAAAAAAGAAACATACATATTTCTTATTCTCTCTCTATGAAAGAACAGAATCGATGAAAGAAAAAAAAAAGAAGAAAATACAGGCAAATTTTCCAGGCTTCTCTGTCAAGCCAAGAGAGGAGAGCCCAACCACTCCGGCGACGTTTCTTCTCTCCAGCAAGTCGACAGTAGAGATTCGAAATTCCTTATTCTTGGTTTGGGCAATTTTTCAACAACCAAGAAATTTCTCCATCACAAGAAACCTTCAATCTGAACTCCCTATGATATTTTCTTCTTATTTACACCATTTTTTCTTCAATAAGATGTAATTCTCAACTCTCTTTAGGGTTTCTCCCGATAGGGTTTTTAGTTAGGGTTTAACAGGTTTTAAACCCTAACAGGAAAAAGCAAAATTGACATTTTTTTCATTCTATTTTTTTGGCCCTGTTGCTCAACGTTGAACTTGCAATTTCTTCTTAGTTTTTTTGCCTGTTTGCTATTTTTTTTTTTTACTGTTTTTGCGACTGCAACCCTGCTGCTGTTTTTTCTTTTCAACCATACTGTTTGTTTTTTGTCTACTGTTTTATTCTAGTATGCTATTTTTTTTTCTTCTGCTAACTGTTATTTAATGACTTTGCTATTTAGTAATAATGTGGTGGGTTGGTTATTTTAGTATCTAATTTGATCAAAAAATGTTGGATTTGGATTATATAGGCTTATAAAATATATTTTTGGATATATTTATTCAACGTGTTCTCGATGTGTCCGTGTCCTACTTTTTTTAAAAATTACATATCTGCGTGTTCGTGTTGTGTCGTGTCGTGTCCGTGTCCCATGTCCGTGCTCCATAGTTTCATCTAATTTAGACTTGGTAGAGTTCATACAATTGATAGCCATTACTTTTTATTTTTATGAGAAACAAGAAAACTTTATTAATTTAAAAAATGATAAAAAAGATACGTCATAGAATAATATAGATGGACAAGGTATACATCTATGAACAGGAAAAAAACAATGCTTAGATCATAGAAATTATGTATCACATAAGCCCCTTCAATCCGCCAAAATACAAAAAAGTGAAATGCCATCAAACTCCTTCGATAGCCATTACTTTGAGATAGATGACTAGGCTGTTCATGCTTCTTTAGCATCCGGCATTTTCAAATCACACGAAATAGTTGATAGTAAAAAGTAAAAACACAGATGACCTAGGACCTATGAAGCACGGATACTTCCTTGAAGTTGACGTACCCGTATCGGATACTTTACGGATACGATACTCGTCAGATACTCGTCGGATACGTATCGGATACACCTTCTACGTATCCGATAATAATTAAATATTAGGATACTTCACGGATACTTTTGTAGTCGAGCAACATAGATAATTTTTTTAGTTGAACTTTTAACATCTCTTTTCGAATTCACATACCATACAATACATTAACAAAAAATTCATATTACTTCAAAGGTACATGAGTGTTTTTTAAGTATTATCTACAATTACATGTCAAAAGAGTATAAAATAAAGTTATTACATTATAATTTTAGCAAAATTACTTCTAAATACTAGGTAAATATTAGTTTTGATTCCTTTAATTTGTCACTTCACTTTGTGAATATACCACAGCGATACGATATATATTTTCTTGAAACTAAAAAGAATTACTAATTTTTCTTATTATATGTTAAAGAACTACCAAAATATATAAGTATTAAGTTGGTTGAAAATAATAAAAATAATAAATATATTTTATTATAGCCGTATCGTAGCCGTACCCGTATCCTATTTTTTTAGATTTTATCGTATCGCCGTATCCGTATCGTATCGTACCCGTATCCCGTATCCGTATCCATATCCGTGCTTCATAGCCTAAGACACATAACTATATTCAAACCTTAAAAGAGGGAAACACGGTTGCTAGAACAAAGCAGTTTCCCGCTTTATTAGCCATTAAATGCGTAGAATCAATCCCAAAATATCTAGAACATTCTTCGAGCAAAAAGCTACGACGCAAGTTACCTTACATTTTCTTTCCCAAATAAGCGAGGGACACCTGTCAATGAGGCAATGCTACAACTATCAATCCTAAAGTACAATATAAAAAAATTACTATTATGTAAAACCAACATATGAAGAATGGTATTTTGAAATATAAAATACAATAGGGATAATATATTGTCGCACTATAGATGTTGACCAAAAGCAATATAAAAATGAAACTTAATTGTATAAGCATATATCCATATATTCTAATAGGAAAATGTTAAATAAACTCAAAAAACTGACTTAAAATCTTGACTTTATGAATTCCTACCATTAAATAGGTAATGGATCCCAATAAATTTTGGAACATACAGTTAAATCAATGATAAATATAATAGCCACATCATCAAGTCAGAATTTTAAGTCTATAGCATTGCTCATTCTAATATTCAAATTGTAAGATGTTTTAATAGAGAAACACTTAGAAGAGCTTTCCACAATATCCTCGTATCCAGAAACACCGGTTAGAACTCAAAACGGGCAAAGCTTGATATCAAGAACAACCAGTTCAAGGTCAAACAATCACATATCAAAAAACGAAACGACGAGAATAGTTACCAAAAGATTTAGCTGAATATACACAACTTCTGCAAATATAGACTTTTAACCAATAAATTCGAGAGTATAGTACTTTATGAAAAAGAATTTTTTGATCTTCGTCACAAACTTGGAAAATGCAGCAAAATAATGAAAATTCAGCAAAAAAAATCTGAAATATTGACCCAGTTTAAACAAAATAAAATCGGAATTACAACAAAAGAACCATTAACAACCTTCTTAAATGGGCCAAAAATAAAGCAAAAAAAAACCCAAATTATAGGCAAACTAATTTCTTTTAATAAAGAGTAGAGACTTGAGTAATTTGCATCAAATTGGCCAAAATTACAGTAAATTTTGAAATTCGGTTGTAAATCTTGAAATTTCACAAAAAATCTTCCAAAACAACGTATCTAGTAATCTGTATGCAACCTTGTCCTTTGAAAATCTTGTAATTCTTTTGCTTCAAATTCAAACACAGCCATAATTTGAAATTTCGTTTGGCCCGAATCAGAGAAAATGCAAATCAGAATCTTGGTTCATAAGAAAAATGGCTCTAATAATATTGCTAAGCAATTTCTAAAAATCAATTGTCCAAATTCAACACCCAAAACCATGTCTAAAATTAAAAATCTGAGTTTGACAGCATGAAATTGAGGTCCCAATTCCATGCTTCCAAGCGCAGTATAAATGCCTAGTTGCCCAATCCCAATTAGCTTATACAGTAGGCACCCAAAAATATCATAAGAACGCAATGCCCAGGCAGATTCATCTGAACCGTGAGAAGAAAAAGAATTTTCTCGCCGGAGCAGACCACTCAGACATTTACAATATTAAATCAGTGATAAAAATTGAAAAACCATAAAGTAATTGAACAGTGAAGTTGAAAAAACACAAACTTAGGATGCTCAAATCTGCCTTCAAAGCCAAAAGCAAAGAGATTGGGGATTTATCCAGTCTTGTGAAAGATAAGAAAGCTGCACTTGATCATTGCCAGAGGAGGCTTGACATGAATCCTCTTGACTCCCTCACAAGGCAAGAGGAAAAAACTCTTCTTGCAGAATATGCCCAAGCTGCCAGAAATGAAGAATCCATCCTCAAGCAAAAATCTAGAGTCTTATGGCTCAAAGAGGGGGATCACAATTCATCCTTTTTCTTTAAAACTATGTCCAGCAGAAGGAATAGGAAAAGAATCTTGTCTCTTCAAACTTCTGATGGCTCCACAGTTGAAGGGGAAGATGCTGTAGGTAACGAGGCTATCAACTTCTACAAGAATCTTCTGGGAAAAACTAGAAGCACCATTCCCACTCAAGAAAGGAAATCCTTCTTTGAAAGTCTGGATCTTGGCAAGCTCACTGACCTTCAAGGGTCTCATTTGGCTAGGGATATTGAATCTGTCGAAATCAAAGAGGTCTTCTTTTCCTTCAATGACATGAAAGCCCCTGGTCCGGATGGTTTTAATGCTCTTTTCTTTAAGAAGGCTTGGCCCATCATTGGAGATGAAATCACTGAAGCTGTTAAGGAATTCTTCAAACATGGTAAACTCCTTAGGGAACTTAATTCCACCATTCTTGCTCTTGCCCCTAAGGTTCCAAACCCCACATCTATGGGGGATTTTAGGCCAATTTCTTGCTGTAACTTGCTCTACAAAGCTATCTCCAAAATCATGGCCAACAGAGTTAAAGTTATCCTTCCACAGATTATCAGCCACAACCAAACTGCTTTCATACCTGGGAGGAAAATAGGGGATAATATTATGCTTGCTCAGGAATTCCTCAGAAACTACCACAAAAATGATGGGGCCCCTAGGTGTGCAATCAAGGTTGACATCATGAAGGCCTTTGATTCTTTGGACTGGGGCTTTTTGCTTGATGCCCTTGAAGCTTTCAACTTCCCCGAAAAGCTAAGAAAATGGATTCATTCTTGCATCACCTCCCCCTCTTTCTCTATCAATATTAATGGTGGTCTTGTAGGTTTCTTCCCAAGTTGCAGAGGTCTTAGGCAGGGTGATCCTCTTTCACCTTACCTCTTTGTCATTGCCATGGAGATTCTCAATGCGATTATGCAACAACAAGCATGCTCTAACCCCCAATTCAAATTTCATTGGAGATGCAAGAAATTGAAGCTGATTCAACTTTCCTTTGCTGATGACCTCCTTCTCCTCTGTAAAGGTTGTTTTCATTCTGTCAAAATTCTGAAGGAAGCTTTTGATCTTTTTCAGAAAATATCAGGTCTCCAAGCTAACCCCTCTAAAAGTGAGATCTTCATGACTGCCATTCCCCAAGATACTAGGCTTCAGATTATTCAGCTGTTGGGCTTCTCTGAAGGCCAACTCCCTGTTAGATATCTTGGAGTTCCCCTTGTCTCCTCCAGACTCAAAGCTACCCACTGCTCCCCATTGATCGAGAAAACTGTTGCAAAGGTTAAGTGTTGGATCAATAAGTCCCTTTCTTTTGCAGGAAGACTCCAGCTGATTCAGTCTGTCCTTTCTAGCATCCAAATCTTCTGGGCTTCCAACCTTTTTATTCCTCAACAAGTCCTTGATTCCATTGGAAAAATTTTGAGATCTTTTTTATGGAAAGGTGCTGATTTGAAGCCTACTGGGGCCAAGATTGCATGGGATGATATTTGTAAGCCTAAGAGTGAAGGGGGCTTAGGAATCAAGAATCTCAAGGACTTGAATTCTGCCCTTATGTGTAGATATATTTGGCTCCTCTTTATCGATTATCAAAGTCTCTGGGTCAAGTGGATTCATTCCTATCATCTCAAAGGTGGAAGAAAGAACATTTGGGAGGTTAAGCCACCCCAAACATGCTCGTGGAACTGGCTTAACCTTCTTAAGTTAAGAGATACTCTCAGACCCCACATCTACCATGTTATTGGGAATGGAGCAAACACTCACTTGTGGTTTGACAATTGGCACCCCCGTGGACCTCTTCAATCCATATGTAATGCTAATGTTGTGGAAGATTCTGGAATTCCCTTGAATGCTAAGGTGAGTTTTATTGTGGATGGCAACCGTTGGAACTGGCCTTCTACAAACTCCCCTCAGCTTATGGATATTTCCCTCTCCATGCCTAATTACCTTCCATCTCCACTTAGAGAGGACAATATCAAATGGTCTCCCTCCCCAGGTAGTACCTTTTCCTCTTCCTCGGCTTGGAATATCATTAGATCCCCATCCCCTGAAGTCCCTTGGCATCACCTTATCTGGTATAGCCAGTCAATCCCTAGAATGTCCTTCATTTTGTGGCTTGCCATCAGATCTAGACTCAGCACCAAAGACAGAATCCGTTCGTTTTCTACTGACATTAGTTTGGATTGTTCCCTTTGTAACTCTTCAGCCGAGTCTCATGCCCACCTTTTCTTTGAATGCTCTTTCTCTCATTCTATCTGGGCCCAGTTGCTTCTCCTTAGTGGGCTGCAAATGCAAATCATGTCATGGCAGGGGATCATTAACTATGCAAGTCAACATTGGAAAGGTAATTCTATGTGCACCACCCTCTTAAAGCTCAGCCTTGCTGTTTCTATCTATTACATTTGGTTGGAAAGAAACATGAGAGTTCACCAAGGCAAGTCTAGGGACCACTCCTCCCTCCTCAACCTCATTGTTCATACCATCAGAGACAGAGCTGCTTCTCTCAGATTCAAGCCCACTAACAGAAACCTGCGACTCGCTCAAGCGTGGCAGATCCCCAATAGTTGTCTGGGCTATTCTCTTCACTAGTGTATTTTGTTGGAAGTCTGGAGAACCAACCTCACTTCCCCCAGAATTCAATAGTTTGGCTCTTAAATAGGTTGTTCCTATTGTTGTGAATGGGAATCCTCCCTTATGTGATTAGGTGATTCCTTCTGTTTGTAAGGGAATTCACCCTTATGTATCTTGCCTTTTTGTATCTATAAAATCAATTTACCTTCCGAAAAAAAAGAAGTTGAAAAAACAGTGTGGTGAATTAAAGTGGTATTGAACTTACGGATACGGTGGACCAGGGGCTGATGGAAGAAGCGACCATAGAAGACTGAGAAAGCCAAATTTTGCAGCCTTTGGAGTCCACAACCTCACCAACATCCTCTGTGACTCTGCCAATCACTGCAGTTTTCCCAATAAGAGATGGGTATTTCAAGGAAGTTTCATCTAGAGCGGACAAGAGTTCTTCTTCACTGAATTCAACATCTGGGTTTGGCGTCAAATTTGAGGATGACGATGGTGAAGTCTGGTAAGAGTGTGAGAGCTTTGATGAAGCTGTCTTTGAGTGTTTCTTGGTTTTTGAAGGCATTGAAACTAAGGAAATATAGATACCCACAGGAGTAAGCTAAATTCTGTTTATGGGTTGGGTGTGAAGAGAGTGGAATTTAAACCCTTTTTCAGGCTTTTGGCAGAATGCTGCGTGGAAGATGTACAGTAGACGATGGACAGTGGCTTGTAGCGAGCCTGTGACTGCGACTGCGACTGCGACTGAGAGAGATGAACTGCTAATGGTGGAAGGTGGTCCGACGGGATGACTAGCTAGTAGTGAGGTGGTCCTGAGACGCAGAAGTGGTGAGAGAGAAAGGGGCGGAGCCAAAAATATACCTGAGGGGCAAAATATAGAAAATAATTCATTAGTTGATAAAAAAAATTAGGCTTAATTGTCCTATAGGTCTCCAAACTGTGAGATTTGTCTCATTATTGTTCTCAATGTTTCAATTGCATCATTTTTATCCTTGAAATATTAAATATGTTTCTATACGATCTTTCAAGCAGACAACGTCCATATTGCTAATGATTTTTTATCATAAACTTGTTACTTAATAGTTAAATATGGACAAAAAATAATTTTGATAGCTCTTAAACAAAGTTTGGGTAGCTCTTGACAAAAAAATGTGTAATATGGATAACTTTTGACCAAAAGAAATGTGTAATTTAGGTAGTTCTTGACAAAAAATGTGTAATATGGATAGTCATTTTAAAACTTCCGTTAGGTGTGTTAGTTGAGTGTGACTGATAGGGGGTCTCATTATAATATGTCATACCTGAGGGGGTCTGTGTGTTTTAGTGACAAAGTTTAAGGGGTGTGGATGTAATTTATCCTAATTTTTTTAGTGTAAACAAATCCCAAAAATTTAAATCTCAACACACAAAATTTAAAACTATATTTTTTTTATCAAATACAAAATTTAAAACTTACCATATCTTTGTTGATATGGTGGAAGGAAACTATTCTTACCCTTTAAATCTTATTTTCTACCCCATTTAACTCTTTTATTTTAAACTATTAAATTCACCCCATTTATACACGCTTCATTAATTGCTAAAGTAAGCCCAATTATAATCATTAGTTCAAAACTAAATCCATCCCATTTTATTTGAACTTACTATATTGACAATGATAAAAATTTTATTTCAATACACTATTTTGGAATGGAAACGTTTAAGAAACAAAATGAAAAACGAATACAAACTTAATAGTTTATTTTTAAAAATATTCTAAAATATTAGTCAAAATATCTCAAAACACTTCGAAATACTCTAAATCACATTGAATCATTGAAATATAACTTCAATTACTATTTTGTTTTCGCCACTTTGAAAGATATATTTAGTAATTTAATTAGATATATATAAATGGGGTGAACTTAGTGATTAATAAGATGTATATAGATGGAGTGAACTTAATAATTTAAAATAAAAAAATTAAATAGAGTTGAGAAAAATATTTATGAGGTGAAAATAGTCTTACTCTTCTGTTGATATCAAAGTCAAACCACCACCGACACAGGTATGACACCAGGGCGACAAGCAGCCACCACCACCAATTCAATACCAACAAACTTCAGTTCCACCCCCAACACACCTTGATTTCTCTACCTCAAAGTTTTTGACAACCAACTAAAGTATTGTCAGTAAAGTAGATTATCAGCAACAAAAACTTAGTTGCTTAAAAATTCATTTGATTGTCACTAAAAAACATTCGTCGCTAAAAGAAATTATATTATGGTCATATTTTTTCTCTTTGGTAATGACATAATATTTGTCACTAAAAATCAAGATACATTTTTTGCGACCAACATATTTTCGATGTTGTCCTTGTAACATAAGAGATTATATTTTTGACCAACATAAGAGATTTTTAGCGATCAAATTTTACTCATCCCCAAACAAAATTGTTTCTAAAGAGTGACATTTTATGATTACTATTATCCTTGTAACAAATCAAAATAAATTCATTGTAGTGTTTCAATCATTAAAGATCATTATAAAATAAATAATCCATAAAACAAAACAAAAATAATTTCTAAAACATTCATTCAAAACACATAAAAAACATTCATACAAGAAGTCATACTAAAACATTCGTATATAATTTCATAACATAATCTCATACCAAAACATCCCATGTAAAAAACTAAACTGAAAAAACTAAATGCCACAATATGTAGATGTCACAAGAACTCCAACTATTTAGATCATAAAGGAAGAAATCGCATCACCAAAACCAATTCAAAGTAATCCATCATTAATCTACATTAAAAACAACAAAAGTGCATTAGCAAAATTAAAAACTTATTTACTAGAATAAATAGTAAATTAAGCATATATTTAGAATTGAAAAATTATTTACTATAATAAATAGTAAACTAAGCATATATTCACCCCATCAATATATTGCTTACTCGATTTTTTCCTAATTGTCATCCAACTTTTATCCATTTCAATTAATGTACCCACAAAACCATAATTTTTTTAACTAATTAGATGGAGAGACACTAACTGAAATAAATGTATATCCATTCCCGAACTATCCAAAACTAGACAACTCAAAAAATCATATCATCTAAAAAATATTTTCTAAATACGATGAAACTTTTAAATGGTTCTAACATTATATGCATGAAGAAATACATTATAGATATTAACATATATGCTTCACTAAAAATATCTCGATTGTGCTATACGATTTAAACACAACTAAACTTTCAAAAATTTAAACATGTATTATGTTCAACACAATTTTCTCACAGTTAAATTTATCACATTGCACGAAATTTATAAATTTATCACATCTATCTCAAATAGCATGACATTGGAATTTATCGCATTTGGATCAAAATCATGAAATTGAAATTGAACTCATTTAACTTCCATGAAAATGAAATTATTTAACTTATCATAAATTAAAATCAATTAGGAGCTTTACTGATTAAAAAATTTATGAAATAAAAATATAAATTAACATTTAATACGACAATTGTAAAATGACAAAGTGTTACCTGAAGGTCGCAAAAGAGGCAATGATTCACTTGAAAAAAGACAAATAATCACCTCAAAATCACAAAAAAAATTGAAATGGGTTACGAAAAGCAAGTACAAATGACTCCACTCTTTTAATAATGCCAATTACAACTTTTATAGTTACATATGCTATTTTGACTTAAAAATTTGACCTAATTATGTGGCTTCAGTGAAACAATTAGATTAACGCCAAGTTTTAATGTTTAATAGGATCCACAGTCAATTCAATGACTATAGTAAATTAGGTCAACAAATTAAGTTAATAAATTATGTCCCAATAGCATTGCTTTTTCGGAAAAACTAGAATAATGTACACAAAAACCCAACTTTTCTCAGCAAAGTGCAGAGGTCGAGCACAACCCGACAAGGAAACTCAATTTGATCCATACAAAACAAATGAATCCCCAAGTCAATCAAAATAAAGAACCCAAATTACAAAGTTTTTTCCAAACCCACATCACAAATAATCGTTGCCCAGAAACCATATTCAGCAATAAACCAAACAAAAAAAAAAAATTCAAATTTAGGAAATAAATTGAAACCCATTAAGCTGGGTGGATGGGGGGTTGTGTGTATGTGTGTGTGAGAGAGAGAAAGAGAGAGAGAGACAGAGAGAGACAGAGAGAGAGAGAGAAATAATGGGGTTTTGTAGAGAAGACGGAGGGGAGGGGAGTTTTGGGTTTAGGTTTGGGGTTTGTGTGCTTGTAGCAGATAGAAAGGAGGGAAAACAGAAGGTTAGGGTGGGGGAAAACAGAGACGGCTGAGGGAATGGGTTTGGGGGTTGACTAGATTTTGGGGGCGGGTGGTCTACGCAGAGAAGAGGGAGAGAGAGAGAGAAGCAAAAAAGAGGGAGGGGATGGCGCTGTGGCCGTGGCCGTGGCTTTGGCGCTATGGCTATGGCAATGTGGCTGAGGCAGTGTGTCGGTGTGGCTATGGCGGTGCTGGCTGTTTGACAATGAATTTAATGTAGGAGAGGTGAGTGAGGGGTAATGGAATTTTTTTTTTTTGGGGGGGAGGGGTGGAATTCATTGGTAATAGCCTTTGGGTTTTTATTTTTTGGGTGTATCTTGGTAGCAAGATAAACGAAGCCCATGATTTAATTTGAGAGAGAGAGAGAGAGAGTGTGTGTGAGTGACAGTGCATGAATGTTGTAGGTTAGTGGGGTTAGGATTAGGGATTAGGGATTATACGTATATAATAATTATGTGAGTGTGTGCCTATGAGAGAGCGAGAGAGAGAGAGAGAGAGAAACCTTTTTCACTTTTAGGACCACTGGCACAGAAACCTTGGTTGCTGGGAAAAAAGATGGCGCCAGGGAAAAAAAGAGGTTTGAAGAAAAAGAAGGGAAAAAGGTGAGGGAAAGGGGAGAATAGAGGAGGCGGGAGAATTTTTTTTTTTTTTTTTTTTTGTGACTACAAATATTCGTCACTAAATTATATATTTTTGAAAAAATAAATTAAAAATTTTATTGGCGACCACAAATAAATGGCTGCAAAAAAAAAATTTATTTTTTAGCACGGAATTAATATTTTCGCTAAATAACACCTCTCTTAAGTCAGTCATCAAATGAGAAATTATTTGATTTGCGATGACTAAATTCATCGCCAAAAAATAAACTCCTATTGGCGCCAAAAATGGCCAATGGTGGGAATCTTTTTGCACCCACATTCGGTGACAAGTATAAATAATTGTCGTAAAAATTTTGTTTTATTACTTTCTGGCGACGAAATGTAATATTTGTAATATAATGTCTTTTTTTGGCAACAATTTTGCTTAGTCATTGCAAAAAATCGTCGAGGTAAAACGTTTTTCTTGTAGTGTGAGTTTAATATTTAGTACCTTGATATGACTGTTTCATATGTGTTGTTTGATTTTTTGTTTAATGAAGTGTTCTAGGATCGGGGTTAGGGCATGGATGATTTCTGTAGATGTTTGTGATGCTGTACGATGATTTTATGGTTGAATAGAGTGCATAGTCTCGTTAATTGATTATATAATGAGAGAGGGAATGTAAAGTGGGATAGAGAGAGAGTGTGTGGAAGTGGTGAATCTGTGGCCTATCTTCTTCTTCTTCCTCTTCAGTATGTCCACCACCGCACACTGAATAAAGGCTAAAAATGCACCAAGTTTTTAACATAGCGGTGACGGTGCAGTGAGGGCAAGAAATTACTGTGGAAAAAGGGCGGAGTGAGGGAGAGGAGAGTGTAGGAGCTGGCAAAGAAGAAGGGAAGGGTACCTTTGTCTTTGTATGAAGATTCAATGGCATATCTGAATTTTTGTATTTACATTTTATTTTAACTTAATGCTAACTTAAAAATTAGACCGGTGTTTTATTTTTTGCTAATTTAGATTCATCATTTGGAACTTCTTTCTATTTTCTCCACACCCCTCATCCACCCTAACGACATTCAAAATTACTTATTAGTTTGTTCAATTTAATTTTCTTTATAAAAAAATTAGAAATAGTGGAAGCGCTCAATTGATTTTTTAGGAAAAATTAAGTTTAGAGTAGTTAGAAAAATGGTGAGGACATTACATAAATACCAAATGAGGGAATAAGTCAATTGGCCATGTCACAACTCAACGCGCTCGAGTTTCTTTTGATTATATTAATCAAAAGGTCAAAGAGTTAATCTTTGTTAAAGGCAAGACTTGATTTATTATGTTTTACATTTGTGCTTCTCTTTCGAATTTCTTTTTCCCCTTTTACACTATAGATGAATTGTTCCGCAATACAATAATTCTTTTGTCGTTGAAACAGTGCTCTACCGATGTACGTCAAAAAAGAATTGAATAAAAAAGCATTACTCGAATATAATTCAATTTTGACTAAATAATTCGTTTGGGTTTTCAATGTCAAAGTAATGCTGTATGAAATGGATAGGAAATGCACATGGTGGAAGGCACTATTTAAGATAAAAAAAAATTCCCAACTAGAAAAATGAGAATACATTAGGAAATGTGAACCCACTTGAGCCTCAAATTACTTAAAATTTTCAAATCTCCCTATTCTATGGTTCTTTTGTTGTTTTTATATTTAAAATGACCATAGGCCAAATAAGTTTTGAAAAATTTGGGTGAAGTCTTTTAAAAACCAAGACCCCAGAAAATTTTTAGAAACATTACCGATAATGTTACACCCTAATTCCCGGGTGCCACTTAATCACTAATTAAACTGTGGATTACCCTTGATACCGTTGCTATGCTCCGATACCACACTGTGACACCCCTAAATCCGGGGTCCTTTCTCAACGAAATCCGGACAGAGTCTCATTTGTATATGAAGCTCCACCCAACGCACAACCTATGCATATAATACCACTACGACCTTACCAAGGTCCAACTTCAATAGCCAAGCATTATACACCTTGAATATCAACTCATTACCATTATCATACAACATACGTTCATTTCCAAAAGAATATATGTCCATAAGGTCCCAATTACATGCCTTTAATACGAAATAATATACAAGGTTTTGTTTTAACAAAATATACAAGGCAAAAGTAAATGAAACGGGACTAAACAACTCTAAATGAAAGCCACATTCCGGCTTCGTCCTCAAAGTGGGCCCAAGTGAGGGCCGTCAGCAGAAGCACGTCCTGTACATGAAATATATCTCCATAAATGGTGAGCCAACACTCAATAGGGTATCTCCTATAGAGATTACCTCCCAATCCATATGTATATGAAATGTCATACAATCTTAAACCTTTCCAAGTATTCTATTCACATATATAAACATGAACAACACTACTAATCCATGCCATGCCATGAAGTGTAAACTCATGCATGCAATGCCAACACCGAGCCCCATCTTGGGCTTCCACAACACATGCAATGCCATATGTATGAATCTGGAAATTCTAAGCCCCCGTTATTAATGTTAAACATCCAATGATCATTTAATTAATTTCGTATCTTTTTGGGATGACGATTTATGGTCTTTCACCAACGGGACACCACACCGTTAATGGATCTTCAGGACATCCCACTTGTGGCTCTGTTTTCGATGTCATGTTTTTATGGGCTCATTACACCAATGAAAAGCGCGTAACTGACATTGCCAAGTTTTGCACCCGAGGGAGAATCTAGCTCTTCTTACTAAACCCGACACATTTATTTATGCAATTTCGGTGCGACTCAACCAGACCTAAGTCCAACCTTCCCGAGCCCACCCGTCAACTCACCTAAGTGGTGATTGACCCAAACCCAAACCTAGGCACACACACACTCACACTCATGTCAGTGCCCACGAATGTAGTGCAACTCATGCATATGCAAATGTAATGTACAATTGAAATTTTATTTCATTGTAATGTTAATTATGTCATGAAAGCATATAATAACATTTCATAAACATTACCAAGTATGCTATATATGATGATTATCCAAATAACATACTTGCATTTACCAAAGCATTTATCAAAACACTTAGGGGGCATAAAATGTAAACACATATCATACCTAAATAAGCCATTTCATCAAACCCAGCATCTTACTACCGATAGGTTGTGCCTCTCCTACCGGTATGTTCACATTTTCATAACCAAATCTAATTCAAGCTAGGATTCGGGTTTAAAATACTCATACACTCATTATCAACACCCTAGATACACTAGGTGTGAGCTAACATGTGAGATTATATCTCTATAGTTCTACCTATTTTATATAGCTGAAAGAAATCATATAATAAATGCAGCGGAATTCAAAAAAATAATTTGATTGCCCATTCCAAGAACTATTCATGTTTAATACAAACCGAGAAACCTTAGATATATGGAGAAGATTAAGAGTTATCTCTTGAAGTGTGCTTTTAACAATCTTCAAGATTTCTCAAAAACTTTGAATCTTCAAATTTGAATTTGATCTTTACCCGAAGCCTCGCAATTGTTTGGCTTCTATCGGTATCCACACGAATTGACAAACTTGAAGGAACTACCGCAACTTTTGATGACATAGTAGAAAGAGAGAATGAAGGTAGATTTTTCTTATACTAGCAAAAGAGAGTTGTTATGTCATATATTCACCTCCTATATATAAAAATATTTATAGAGCCTTGGAAGACTGTAATCTTAATTTGGTTCTAGTGGTAATTATCTCATAATTACATATAACCCCTTTATTAACCATTAGTTGTAATAAAGTCCATAATTAACTTTTAATTAAGTTTTCACCCTAATTAACTCTTAATTGGTTTTCTCTTCTTTATCCTTTAGTTTCCAATCAATTCTATTGTGTGTGACCCTATAGGTTTAAACATACACAGTTCTTGTAGGCATTCAATACTAACTATAAGTATTAGCTTGAATTAGAACTCTTCTAATTCTCCCTTTATGAAGAACAATTAATTTATATTTATTTCATTCTTTGGGCTTCTACTAATCATGAGTGACTTCTAGTAGCATATCACGATCCGCCTCTGAATAGCACGAAGTAGATAAAGAACTCATTTAGTCTATAGTTGCCATGTAATTCAATCCTTCTATTATTATCAAACCCCTAACTCAATCTTATGTGTTCGATCTTAGGACTATGACTCTTAATGATCAATTAAAAAATCTTTTTTTAATTGTCATTCTGCCTTGGCCAAGGACTCCTTGAATCATATTCCAGAAGATCAGATAAGACATTCTCGCTTTAATTACTAAGGGTGATAGATTCTATGTTCTACACTCATAAGTCTCTATGCATGTCCAACTATATCCAACAATAAATATCCAAGTTACATAGTTTGTATATGTATATGTTGTATAGTTAAAGCATAAAAGTTCATGCACAAGACAATCATTGTGTCTCAAGTCTAAGGATTATTTGCATAACTATAACTTTAGGATTTAACATTGACAAGTATGTAAAACTCCATATGAAAAATCCTACGCTAGTCAATGATCACGTTTAGTGTAATTGTTCTCTAACAAATACCCACACACCTATTTCAGTGTCCTTACACTAGTGACTTGGATAAGTCACCTCATATTAAATATGAGTAAACATAGTGTATGCCAGTCTATTTGGATTACATAGTGTCCACATAGTAGTCCTATGACTAAGAATATTTAAGAGTTAAGTACTAAGAAGTATAGGTCTCCCTTTCTCAACTCTTTGAGAAACCATCTTCTTAACTTATACTCTATGGACTATATCATGTATATTAAAATGAAATAAAACATAAACATGATAAATAAACTTGCCCTTTTATTTAATTAAGTAATGAATGTTGCTAGTACAACCCCAAAACATCATCTATATGATTGGTTTTAGAGCATACTACTAACCATAGTAACCCTAGGTTGAAAGTAAACATAGATAGGAGGAAACTCTACCTCTTATGCGTGAATAAGGAAGAGAAATCTTTAGGAATGCCCAAAACAAGCCTCTACAAGCCCCCCTTAAGCTATAGGCCCAACCCTTGATTTCTGAAATTTGGGAAAAATGGGCAAAATTAGCGGTGTGCGTAGTTAGGGGTGTCAACTGTGTTGGGTTAAATAGTTACGTATTGGGTTAAATGGGTGACGGGTGAAAAACAAGTAAACCCGTACACTACTCGTTTAATAAACGGGTAAAAAACCTCAACACAAACACAAACCATTTAATAAATGGGCAACACGACATGACTCGTTTAACCCATTTAGTTTTAAACAAGTCGTGTTGGATAGGGTCAGGTAGGGTTAACACGTTAACCACCCACCACCTGCACCTGTTTAACCTTTTTAGTTCGTCAATACCAAAAGAAAATATGTTTTCGTCATGTGCTTGAAGCCTTTAACTAGCCAAAAGATAATAGAAAAGTTGAATCTACACAAAATCTACATACAATACATACACAAAATCTAAATACAATACATACAAAAAATCTAAGGAGGGAGAAAGAGAACCCTAAATTTGTGGTTGAAATTGAAGGAGAGAGACCGAAAGTTTTTGATACTCGCCAAAGAGAGTGAGAGATTCAGTCGGTGAGGATGGGTTTCACTTCAAGCTGCACACAGAGAGAGAGAGAGAGAGAGAGAGAGAGAGAGAGAGAGAGAGCAAGGAGGCTGGACATGGAGGCGGGAGGTAGGAGGCGGACAAACCTCATTCGAGTTAAAAAGTGTTAGGGTTTGGAAAAGGGTTTTTTTTTTTGGTGGCTTATATATTTGTGTGGTGTACTATGGGTTTCTCTAAATTTTTTTTTGAATAATTATTATATTAATTTTATTTAGACGGATAATAAATGAGTTGACATATCTCACCCGAACATGACCCGTTTATTAAACGAGTCTAGCAGGTCCACCTGTTTACCACCCGAACCCAATAAGGCTTTAGCTAAACCCGTTAACTCCATGTTGATTCGTGTCGGTTAATCGTGTCGTGTTGAATTTTGATAGGCCTACGTGTAGCCCTCGTCGAGTGGAGTGACTTTCGATCTTGGTGTTTGATGATCCGACGGTTGGATCTTGCAAGATTTGAAGAAGAAGAAGAAGAAGGGGAAGAGTTGAAGAATGGTGAGCCCCCCCCCCCCCCCCCCCCCCCCCCCCCCCCCCCATTTCTCTCTCTTTCTGCCAAAAATATCGAGAGAATGTGTGGTGGAAGACTTTGTTTTCCACCTTTAAGCCCCTTTTTATACTTGGCCCTTAAGGCGCCACGTATCACTTAAAATCTGATTGCAGAAATTTAATCAGGCGATACCCGATCGCATCGTAACATGTGAAAATCCGATTGTCTCCGAATTTAATAAAATTGACTAGCTAACTCGATTTTGCGAGATGAATCAAACGGTAAGGTTCGTTTTGTCATCCGAGTTATATAAAAAAATGAGTTTTTAACCCATGCTTAAATAGTCTAATTACCATTTTACCCCTTTAATTAAGATTTTAGATTTCCCGAGTTTTACAGATAAGCCTTTAGAATATATCCGAATAGAATAATGATGCAGACTTAGCTGTTCTAACGGGGCATTGAAATAATGCGAGAAAGAAACTCAAACTCGAGAACTCCTATCACGGGTTTTCTCAAATTCCTTGAGAAACTTATAGAATTTTTGAAAAAGTTCTAATAATGCTATACTTCAATTAAAGATCGAGTCAAGAGAGAATTCCGCTTTACAAAACAAAAAATCTTTCTTGAATCAGGAAAATTTCATTTCTCTTTAGCTGGAGGAACTTTCTTTCGTTAATTCGCTTTCTTTCTTTAGCAATAAGCTTTGTAAAAGCTAGCGAATAGGTCTAGTAGACCTTTAATAACTCTTGATAATCAAGCTCCATCCGGCTATCATAGCTGGTCAATGAAAACCTGATTTTAAAAGAGTTCCCCTGTCCGGTCTCATGTCCTTAAGTAAACCTCTCATTGTCACGTTTCGAGCAACCCTTACTTCCACCAACCATAAGTCTCCTCTGTCTAAGTACTGGAAAAGCCTCAGCCACCAATAGCCTTTCTTGAGAGCACTCCGGACAGGCCTGTGTTTTCTCAGCCAATTAGAACACCAAAACAAGATTCCAATTGTAGGTAGGGCTGTTAATCAAACTAAGCTACTCGAGCTTGGCTTGAGCTCGGCTCGGGTTCGGCTCGTTCAGGTTCGGTTTGTTTCCTAAACGAGCCGAACTTGAACAATTTTTTAGGCTTGATTAAGAAACAAGTTTTTCAAGATCAGCTCAAACTCGTTCGACTAACAGCCCTAATTGTAGGTTTACATCCAAACGTGAGGCTGAAAGAAACAAGAATGCATCCACCTGTACCAACCAAGTTCCAAGGCAACCCATAGGGACAGGAAAATCAATTAGCGATTTGGAAGTTCTCAAAAACAAAAGGCACCACGGAATGTCTTGCAGACTTATCTACTTAAACATGATTCTATTCTTGTGGAAGGACTTTTCGCGTTCTCGCTCCAATAATATGTGTTTGCTGCACTTCCTGCGTTATTTCGTGGGTCACTCATTAGATTTTAGTATTCCCCTCCAGTAGTAGCAGAAACCCCCAACGCTTAGTCCCCCTGCCACCCTATTGCGACATGCGCCTTCACTATCTCTCAGGCAAATAGGGGTCGGCATCGTCGTACACAACAACCGATGTTCACCATAAATGTCTTCTCGAGAAGCATTTAAATCTATTCCCATGTGCTGCTATCAAAACCATTGATAGACTGGATAATCCCTTTCACCAACTTCGTACCTCCCTAGGAATGGCTAACTAAAAGGAGCGAGCTGCCTACATCACGGAACTTGAACTAACAGAGGTTCCAATTCCATTAGCTACTCACTGCACAGAAGCAATATCAAACATCACTTTTGAGATATACGTGTATCTGAATAATGCAAAAACCTCAAAGTAAAGAAAAGAAAATAGAGAAGGATCCTTAAGTAGATCCTTGTTTGCAATGCAGTAGCTCCTTGTTTGCAATGCACAAGATAACGAAGCGGATCCCTTCTTGTGATTCAAACTCTAACATAACAACCATACCTTTGGTTAATTGGTATAGATACAAGTACTTGATGCCTTGACCAACAGAGAGACCCAAGTCCTAGTAACCCTGCTATATGGTGATTCAACATAAATTCTACATCTTGAAACCAAACCAATTTTGAAGTAGCTTTATGAAAATGAAACCAACCAGAAAAAAGCATTAGCACTGCAAAGATCAATGCACCAATTGCGGTACAATAAAGTTCTAATGGTTCGTTTGCACGAGAAAAGACCTCCCCCTTCCTCTCCCTCCGCTTTAGCTCCTTATGAGAAGGTCTTAGCGAGGGCTTTCCTCTCTCTGGTTCACCACCCCTAGGGCATGCAAGAGAAACTCAAAACTTAAATTTGTTAAGAAAAAAAATAACAATCAATCCTTGAACTTAAGAATTGTTAACATACTGAAAGCGAGTGAAGTGACCAAATTGGGCACGAATGGTATAACAAGTAATAGGTCCTGCTCTTCCCCCCGCTTTGAGTAGGATATGTTATTCCTTACTCCATTCCTTCCTAATGTCAGGAACGAAGGGACGCTTAAGGGCTACGTTCACTGCATAGAAAACTCGTGCATCCAAGTCCCTAATCCCTAATACCTGTCCTAGTGGCAGCAACGGAAAGACTGAAAGGTATCGATAGGAAACTTCAGACTCTCGATGACAGTTCTAAAGGTGTGGAAGTTCATTTTAACAGCATGGGGGTACCCCCACAAACCCCCTGATGGTACAGTTTCCCCTGAAGGAAGAGGCCCTCTTAATCGCCGAGGGCTCACAAGAGAGATTAGAAGTGAATCAAAGTCCTAAATGTAGCAAAGGTAGACTATAGACCAACTCTATGGACCCATTCCCAACAAGAAAGGGGTAGGCCCTCCTCTGCTCAGGTATCTCCTCCAGGAATTTTGGGGTCACAACTCTATTTCGCTGCGTATTTGCCTTCCTTCATTCCCCTATGAAGTAAGTCAAATCCTTGCTCATAAGTTGTTCCAATTTCTGCTATTGCAGCTGTAGTTTGGGATTTTTCAGTAGTTCTTTCTTTATAGAGTTATGGGGAAAAAGTCCCAGCAACAGCCAATCCTCGGTGGCCTGTTTGCTTTCTACGCAAAAAATAATCAAATCTTACTTCTGATAATTTATTAATTGTATTCCTAAATTTAATTAATAGTACATTGTGTTCCAATTTTATCCTTTTCATGAAAACATAAGTTGTATTTTTACCTTTTATATTAGATAATAAATTTTAATTTTGTTAAAAATCATATTTTACATGTATTTAGATACTTAAAATTCTAATTGCCAGAGTTAGGTCTGTTAATGGATTCGATCTTCATCTAATGCTGATCTGAATCTAAGTCTGGTTGGTCAAGTACGTGATTGATATTTTTAACCTATTATTCAGTTAATTTGAATCTGAATTCATTATATCTTATTCCAAGCATTCAACTTTAGATATACTAATGTCATATCTAAGTATGATTTGATCCGAAGTTTATCTATGAATATATAAATCTAAATTAAACATTTATTTCATGTAAGCATGAATTTTGTTAGAAATTCTACATTCGGATAAGAATTTTTAAATCAGATTTGATTCAAAAGAATTTTTAAAAATCTCTTGTAATGTGATAAAAAATTGATGCAAAAGAAGCACATAGGTTGAGGTCAAAGTTGGAGCCCCTTAAGGTTGCGATACTAATTTCATACAATAATGCATGTCCCAACAAATAATCGGAACTACTGTCAATTTAATAATTATAAATGATTAGATTAATAAATTAAATCTAAATAACATTGCTCAATTTCATAAGTACATTCTCAAAATGGTCAAACCCATGTTCTAATGTCATTTTAGGCCTAGCTAAGAGTATGGTAACTGCAGAGATGAAGTATCCGTGGACTACAATTCTCAAGGTCTTAGAAGTGGGCCCTAAGTCAAATGGCCGGTGCAAAATGAAGTATGTACACCTATATATCTATATCTATATTAATATAAATTGTCAATTATTCTTCAAATTTTTTTATTTTCTTTTTATCCCTCTACAATGCAATTAGTTCATTTTAATTCTCTGCAAACAGATTCTAACTGTCAGGCAATTTAAAAAAACATTTATTAACGTGATATTTACTTTGTTGATAAATTCAGTCTTGGTTTTTGGTTCTCCTTGCATATTCCATTAATCTTTCTCTGTTTGTCTTCTTAAGAAACTAAAAAGTGCACAAAAGCAACTCTAGATCCACACAGCTAGAGGAAACACGGATACAGATACGGGATATGGATACGATACGATACGATACGGATATAGCGATACAATACGGATACAGCGATGCGATACGGATACAGCGATGCGATAAAATCCCAAAAAATAGGATACGGGTACGACCGGAATACGTTTATAAATATATATTTTATATTTTTACTATTATGTAATAACTTGATAGCTATAATTTTTAGTGATTCTTTAACAATAATAATCAACATTAACAATTTTTTATTTTCAAAAAGTTACCTATCATCTTACTATGGTACATCTACAAAGTGAACGTGATAAATTAATTGAAAAAAACCAACATTTAACTATATTGTTTGCGTACAAGTATTTGTTGCTAAGATTATAGAGTAATCAACTCATTTAAACTCTTTAAATATGTGATAACGGATAATACTTGGAAAACACTCATATGCCTTCTAAATCATATGAATTTTTGTTAATTTGTTGCATTATACGTAAAATCAAAAAGAATGTGTAAAGATTAAAACTAAAAATTGCACATACTTTTTTGTATATCACAGTATCCGTAAAGTATCCATATATTTTATTTATTATTAGATATGTTTAATAGTTATCCAATACGTATCCTCGAGTATCTGACGAGTATCGTATCCGATACGGATATGTTGACCTCAACAAAATATTTGTGATTCACGGGCCAGAAGGCACTAAAGCAGCTCTAGAGCCATACAACCTCATTTACTAATGGTACATAATGCTTGAAATTCCTCAACTTCTACAGTTCATTGAATCATTCTACCATGAATCATTAGTTAAAAGTTTAAATTGGAAGATTTTTTGGTCTTCCACGTCCAGCCTTTCTTCATATACAGAGGATAAATAAAGCAAGAAAAGCCTGTTGTAACAGGTACTGATTTGTTCACTTTCAGCCTTTCTCAAAAACCCTTATGGTTCACTACATACACGTCTCCCCCCCCACCCCTACTTCAACAGGTAATGATTTGTTTTTGTTTTTCATTATGCCAATTAGATTAAATTTGCTTCTTCTTTTTTTATAGGGTAAATTACACTCCCCGCTAACATTTGGTTTTATTACACAGACACCCCTCACGTTTCAAAAATTACATTGAGACCCAATAGTTAGATGGAGTTAACTATCTTAATAAAAAGACTATTTTGCCCCTCTATTTAACACAAACTCAACTTAAACCCCAAGCCCTATCTCTAACCCCAACCCTAATCTTCACAGTCATCTACACAGTACTCCCAAGGTGCTCTCTCTCTCTCTCTCTCAAGGCGAAGAACCTGCTCAAAATCATTGGTCTTCTCTCTCTCCCTCACTCCCTTTCTCTCTCTGTATATATATATATATACAAGCCCGAAATCGCAGAAGAATCGGTGAAAATTGCCTGCCCTCCCCCACCACTGCAGCATCCTCTAGTAGCCACCCATCCAAAACGTTAACCCACCCAAGCAAAGAACGTCGAGTGAGAGAGAGAAATCGAAAGGATCTAAAGCTTAAAAACCTGAGAAATCAAAATGACAACAGTGGTTTTTGGGGTTCGATTTTGACAACGGTGGTTGTTGGGTTGTGTGGGTGGTGTGGTTGAGAAGGTGGAAATGGAGGTGGAGGAGAAGAATGTAGTGGGGTTTTGTTGGACTATGGTGGTTGTGTGTGTTCTATGTGGTTGTGGAGATGAAAATAGAGATGGAGGTGGTGGGGTTACTTCGTTATTGGGTAGGGGGCAGTGCTCTATGTATGCGTGAGGGGAGAGAGAGGAGGAGGAGGAGGTGGTGGTGGTTTCCGTGGTGTGGAGGCGGTGATGGGGGTGGTTAACTGTGATGATGGTAATGGTGCATTTGGGGCAAATCTGATTGATAAATGGAATTTACATTAATATGTTGTATAATAAACAAAAAAAATTAGTATTTAACTTATTAATTTGATAGTTTATGAAATATAAAATAGAGAAATGATAAATGAGAGATGAAATAAATTCTGGGGTAAGAAGAATAAATATTTGAATTTTTAAACTTAGTTTTGAAGGGTATTTTTGGTATTATATAAATTATTATTGATGACATCAGCTTTAACCGTGAACCATTCTAACGTCCGTTAGTTAGAGGGGGTGAGGTTGTTATATGTTTTAAATGTCGAGGGAGTATATAGTTAATCTATTTATTTGCTGCAATTTGTGTACAAGCGAGAGCTGAAACTATGAGTTTTGTAATAAAATTAGTGTTTTGCGTATGTATTGTGAATAGCTTCCACCAAAATTTGGAAGAGATCCTTTGTAACTCTTAGACGTAGTTATACATGAATGAATAAAGGTTGGTGTAGATAGATCTAAAATATTGGACGTTGATCAAAATAGAAGGATTGTAGTTTTAGGAAAACATATGTAGTATTTATTGATTCATGTCTTTTGACAATTTTACTATTGTATTTCACTTGTAAGACAGTGAAATTAAGACTAAATTTGTTGCCTAGGAAAATGAAATGTCTTGGACAACATTGAACTAATAAAATTGAAATGTGAAATAAGATTTATTTCACTATCCGATTTTATTAAGGACAATTTTGTCTTTTGGTATGATGATGTCTACTAAAAAACTTTGTTTGGGAACAAGTCTATTTTGATCTCCATGGTCCAAAATACCTTCAGTACTTATATTTAGTTAAAACAAATTCTCTCTCTCTATTTCTCTCTCTCTCATATCTACCTATCTATAATGAGGTACCTAACAATTCAAATTCTTTGTTTGCCTTTAGTTTTTCACGGATGGGATTGTTTTAAGATTATTGATCCAACAATCTTAATTACTTCATAAATTTATTTTTCCACTCAAAATTTGACTAAGAGTTTCATCTCATGTCTAACTCTAGACTCTCATCTCTCACACATCTCTATCTCTCAAGCTCTCTCATATACGTATCCTTTTGTCTCTTTCTCACTCTCACTCTCATAAAAAAAATTGGGTGTAACTGTTCCACCATGTCAACATTGCTACGTGGTATAACCGTCCAATAATAAGTATACAAGTCGGCAAGTGAGCCCTACTGAAATTCATAACCGCACGGTCATGTAATAGATAACCACCTTCATGATAGGAAGTGACCTCATTTTATTCATTTTGTTGTTTTCTTATTGGATGGTTACACCATGTCAGTACATATACACGCTTGTCTCTCTCTCCCTCTAAGAATTAGACTAAGAGTTTTATCTCATGTCTAACTCTAGACTCCCATCTCTCACACATCCCTATCTCTTAGGCTCCCTCATATACGTATCCTTCTTCTTTCTCTCTCTCTCTCTCTCTCTCTCTCTCACACACACACACACCCCCTGTCAATGCCGTAGTTCCACCCCTGCCAACACGCATTGCCACTGCCATTCCCACACAATTTTCCATCTCCTTCGCTCCATCCTTTGTCCTCTTTGCTATACATAGAATACACTTATAGACAGCCTACTTTTCGGCTCCAAACCCCACCCACCACATCTATTTCTCTCTCTCTCACACACACACACACCATACCAACACCGCAGTGCCATCGCCTCCAAAACCCACCCACCATAACATCTCACTGCCACCAAAGCCCACTATTCACCTCCAACCATTTCCTCCACCCCTTCCTCCCTTCCCCCACCTGTTCAATAAAATGTTCATTTTCGCTGGATTTAATTTCAGGAGTAGAGTTCATCAAGGGCTTTTGGCACTGGGACGAACTTGATTTTGTGCCCTCCCAAATCGCTGACATTGCTGAAGATTTGTGCTTTGATTTAGATGCCTTTTTTGCTCTGAATTTCTATAACTTATAGAATTTACCACCACACTCACATATAGGCCAAAATTGGCAAACAAAGTTTCCGGGCCTCCAGTGAGGTTCCATAGATGGTCAGCAGAACGAAGAAGATTCCTGAAGAATTCGAGTACTCGATCGATCCAGTACACTAAAATATTCGCTCTATGGAGACAAGAGGTGTGCGTCTCGCGTGCAAGTCCGGCGACTTCAAGATGTAACACAGTGGAAAGTATAAAGAAGCAAGTTGCGAAGCAGGTGTATTAGTAGAGCGACCGAGTCAGTATTCAAGTTGTGGAGTCAAAGAATAGTTCCTTCACCCCTGTTTGCCGATCCCCTATTCGTTCGACCTAAAGCCCTATGCCTTATCTTATTTAGTTCGATTTGGTAGTGACTGGGAATCTCTCATATCCTGTTCCCCACTTCACTAACATTCAAGCATTCATTCTTGCCTCAAGTTTATTATTGCTATTGGATGTGAAATTACTATAATTTGGTGTGAATTTTTTGTTGAAACTTATTTAATTTTGATGCGATCTATTGGAACCATGGTTGGAACAAGTTGGATAGTCCTGTATACTGTGGTTTTTGTTTTGCCTCAATGTGTTTATCATTTGCAATTTTCTAGAATGGTAGGCCATGTAGATACATATATACTTAAGATTGTTTGTTGTTATTACTATTTTTTGTTATATGGATGTGATTTTTGGTTATTGTGAATGGGCCAATTCAATTATGTACACATATTTGCTATATTTATGTTGTTGTATGGAGTTTTGTTGCTTTTATTCAAGTTTTGTTGGGATTAGCACTAACTGTTGTCACTCCACCTTGTTCCTCCGATCTTTGCTTCTATATTTCTCCATTATTCTTTAGTGGCATTTCACCTTTTTTCAATGGATTCTCTTTTTTTATTAATTTTCGATATAAATTATGCAAACATGACCTATTTTTGATAGTCATGTTTTTTAAAAGATTTTTTTTTCAAAAAAAATAGTAGGCCCAGATTGATTGGTGATTTTGATCGTTGTGTGTGTTTTCTCTCTCTATCTTCTGTATTTTTTTGTGTGTGTTGTGTGTGTGTGTGTGTGTTCTGTTTGTAAGTGTTGTTTGTGTGGTGTGCATGTTGTGTGAGTTTATGTGTGTGCGCGTTCGTTCTGTGTGTAAGTGACCCATTAGCAATTTGAAGAAGTGAATCATTGTTGGATTAGTCGTATGTATCCCATAATTCTTAACTATTTTTCCCTTGCAGTGTTTTCTTTGTTGTTGCTTAATCTGGACTCATAAAATCTTTGGATTTGTCACTGGGTAAGTGTCTTTCTTTACTCCAACCAGATCATTGAATTTTTTATTTTATTATTTGTGTTATATTATACTGTAAACCATGATGATGTTGGAATTTTTGATTTCAAAATTGAACTTTTTATTTTATTGGTTGTTTTATGGTATGTGTTGTGTTTAATAATAATAATTATTTACTTAAGTATATAGTAGTTTTCATAATCAGTAACTTTTGCACTTGGGGTTGCTGTTTTCCTCCTTTACCTGGTAAGTAGTACTAAAATTATTCTTTTTAATTTTCATATTTGTTACAACTAACAAATTTGTTGATTGTCATGAATGATTGGTTGAAAGAATTTCTATTACAAAAAGCTTGATTGAATTTTAATTTTACATAAGCAATGTATAAAAGAGGCAAAAAAAAAAAAAAAAGAGAGTAGGATAATGAGATATTACTTATTTGTCATTTTTATGTTCAATTAGAATTGCTAATTTGAGTTCATATAAGTCTTGATTTTAATCCACTTAGTGAATCAGATCGATTGATTAACTTAACCTTTGATTTTGATTGCACGAATAGAGAACATAGATTCATAAACACCTTGGATTCTATTCTTTGGTGGTGTCATAGCTTTGAGGTGAACTGCATTGTCATAATTCCTTTGTGTGATTATTTGGCGAGATATTAAATTTAATTATTGCCGCAAGATTAGTTTAGTTAGAATTCCAAATACCAATATTGGTTGGGATTGTGAACTAATTTGTGGTGTTATGTTATTTGGGATTATCTTTTTGTTTGACTACAAAGGTTTGTTGTGCTAATCAAGATACATGAGAGTATGGAATATGATTTTCTTTAACTTTTTGTCATTTGTTTTTTTTTTTTTGTTAGACTTCTTTCATGTGTTGGATGGGATGGTTTTGCGCATATGTTTTACTTTTAATTTATTAATTTTCATTGATGTAAATTGTGGATGAATGAATGATTTGTATTAAAAATGGGGATTTATTTGGGTTTGATAGGTTGAAAATACATAGACATGCTAAATAGGTAGTGTTCATTGTATTGATTGTGTTGTGGGAGTCATCACAACCCAATTGGGACCTGTGTACTAAACATATTGATCGGGTTGATAGCGGGTTGTGTCAACATGGATATAATTTATTTATTAAGCGTATTACATTGGTCATGCTCTGATTATTGGAGTTATAAGCAAACTTTATTTGTATCAAGTCATTTTGACATGGTTAATTAGATAGTTTGTGTTAGGGTTCAGAGATTTTTGACATGAATCTGAGAAAAAACAACACGGTTTAATTGTCATTCCTACTTCAGACATTGCAGATGTTTAAATTTTTCGAATGGATTTTTAGTTTTCTTAATGATTTATTTTTTTGATGATATAGTACCTTCATACACAGACAATTACTAGTCTATCTATATAATAAGGGAGCTAGCAATTCAAATTTTTTGTTTATCTTTAGCTTTCCGTTGTTGAGATTGTTTTAAGATTATTGATCCAACGATCCTAATTACTCCCTAAATTTATTTCCCCGCTCAAGAATTTGACCAAGAGTTTCATCTCATGTCTAACTCTAGACTCTCATCTCTTACACATCTCTATCTCTTAGGCTCTCTCATATACATATCCTTCTCTCTTTCTCTCAATCTCACTCTCATGAAAAATATTGGGTGTAAACATTACGCCACGTCAGCATTGCCACGTGGTATAACCGTCCACTAATAAGTATACAAGTCTGCAAGTGAGCACCAGTGAACCACCAAGCCATTTAATACATAACCACCTTCATGATAGGAAGTGGGCATCATTTTATCCATTTTGTTATTTTCTTATAGGATGGTTACACCATGTCAGTGCATATACACGCCTCTTTCTCTTTCTCTCTCTAAGAATTAGACTAAGAGTTTTATCTCATGTCTAACTCTAGACTCCCATCTCTCACACATCCCTATGTATTAGGCTCTCTCATATACGTATCCTTCTCTCTCTCTCTCTCTCTCTCTCTCTCTCTCTCTCTCACACACACATACACAAACACACACACACACCCCTGCCAACTCTGCAATGCCACCCCTGCCAACGCAGCATTGTCATCGTCATTCCCACGTAATTTTCTATCTCCTTTGCTCCATCCTTCGTCCTCTTTGCTACACGTAGGACACACTCATAGACAACCCACTATTCACCTCCAAACCCCACCCACCATGTCTGTTTCTCCCTCTCTCTCTTTCTCTCTCTCCTTCTCCCTCTCTCTCTCTAACACACAGACACACACATACCCCCTGCCAACGCCGCAGTGCCACCGCCTCCAAACCCCACCCACCACAACATCTCACTGCCACCAAAGCCCACTATTCGCCTCCAACCATTGCCTCCACCCCTTTCTTCCTTCCCCTTCCTGTTCGATGCAATATTCACTTTCGCTGGATTTTATTTTAGGAGTAGAGTTCATCAAGAGTTTTTGGCACTAGGACGATCTTGATTTTGTGCCCTCCCAAGTTGCTGGCATTGCCTAAGGTTTGTGCTTTGATTTAGATGCCTTTTTGCTCTGAATTTCTATAACTTATAGAATTTACCACCACACTCACACATAGGCCAAAATTGACAGACAAATTGATTGCGCACACTCATCTACACAATATTTGTCAACTCTTTAGGTTTATTATTGCTATTGGATGTGAAATTATTGCAATTTGGTGTGAATTTTTTGTTGAAATTTGTTTAATTTTATGCGATCTATTGGAACCATGGTTGGAACAAGTTGGATAGTCCTCTATACAGTGGTTTTGTTTTGCCTCAATGTGTTCATCATTTGGAATTTTCTAGAATGATAGGGCATGTAAATTCATATATACTTAAGATTGTTTGTTATTATTACTATTTTTTGTTATATGTATGTGATTTTTTGGTGATTGTGAATGGGCCAATTCAATTATGTACACATATTTGCTATATTTATGTTTTTGTATGGAGTTTTGTTGCTTTTATTCAAGTTTTGTTGGGGATTAGCACTAACTGTTGTTTATGATTTTATACAATTAATAAACACTCCACCTTGCTACTCCGATCTTTGCTTTTATGTTTCTCTATTATTCTTTAGTGGGAGTTCACCTTTTTCAATGGATTCTCTCTTTTATTAATTTTTGATATAAATTACGCAAAAATGACTTGTTTTTGATACATTCATGTTTTTAAAAGAATTTAAAAAAAAAAAATAGTATGCCCAGATTGATTGGTGATTTTGATCATTGTGTGTGTTCTCTCTCTCTCTCTCTCTTTCTCTGCATTTTTCTCTGTGTGTTATGTATGGTGTGTGTTCTGTGTGTGTGTGTTCTGTTTGTATGTGTGTTGTTTGTGTGGTGTGCATTTTGTGTGAGTTTATGTGTGTGTGCGTGCGTTCTGTGTGTAAGTGACCATTAGCAATGTGAAGAAGTGAATCATTCTTGCATTAGTTGTATGTATCCCTTAATTCTTAACTATTTTTCCCTTGCAATGTTCTTTTTGCTCTTGCTTAATCTGGACTCATAAAATCTTTGGATTTGTCACTGGGTAAGTGCCTTTCTTTACTCCAACCAAATCATTAAACTTTTTATTTTATTATTTGTGTTACATTACACTGTGTTGATTCTCGACCGTGTGTTGATTCAGAGTGGACAAGTCTCTGGCTTTGTTATCTAGAAACTCATTGTATTCATATTACTATTCCAAAATTGGAAGAATGGTCTTGAAAGCATTTTTCCACCTTATTTTCAATTAACTTACTTGACGAGTTTCTTGCATATAAGAAAATTTTGGTACGCATCTTCTCGAGGATTATGGTCGTACAACCTTCCCACTTTGTTGTTATGTGGTCAGATTAGTAATTATATATAAAGAATTATGGGTTTAATTTAGACTTTATTTTCTTCAGTTTGTGTATTATGGGTTTAATTTATTCAAATCATAATATTTGTTGGATTCTTTTGTCAATGCTAGTTTAATACTTGCATGGTAATCTATTGTATGTATTTTCAATGTGTGTTGGCCGGTTACATAACCCACTGAAATGGGTGGTTTGGATTGATCAAATCATGTGCTTGATATGCAACCCTTTCGAATATGTTTGATTAAAAGAATAGCTTTTGAGAATCCGGTTTCGCTTTTAAGATTAAAAACGTTGAAAATTCAATGCATGGATTGTGGATATTGGGTTAGAATCTTCTTCCTTTTTTGTCTTCCTTTTTTGTCTTTTCACATTTTATCAAGTTTAATATATTGAAAATTTTTTTATGAAACACTCAATCCAAATAGGTTTTATTATTTTTTGTTTTGTAAAGCTATTTTTAGAATCATATAAACAAACAAGTTATACAATACAAAAATACCAAAATACACTTTTTTTAAAACTCTTCTAAAAAACATGTTTTTAGATACTGTTTTTAGAGATATAATCCAAACACACCCAGTGTTTTTATATATTGATAGCTCTCACTTTCCAACATTTGATAAACCTCTTGTATGCAATAGTTTGAAGCAACCTAATTTTAGAAGAGTAATGCTATTGGGACTTAGAAAACTGATATAGTTTTCTGACCTAATGATTGTGTAAAAGAAGAGAATAGAAAATGAATAGCAATTATATATTGATTTAGTGTATTTTACCATATATATGAGGAGGTTTATTTATAGTATAAGAGAGTAGTGAAGTTTTCTAGTCTAACCAATATGAGACATATACACATAATAAACATTAACGTCCCCCTCAAACTCAAGGTGGGATCGAAGATGCCAACTGGAGTTTGTAAACCAAATTAGGATGGAGACCAGTTGGATGAGCCTTCATGAAGATATCAACCAGCTGATCAGTCGAAGCAACTGAAAGACATAATGACAATCGATCTTGATGTGTTTTGTGCACTCATGAAAGACATTGTTGTGAGCAATTTGAATAGCATTGTAGTTGTCACAATAAAGAAGAGTACTAGACTGGTGAGGAACACCCATATCTTATTGAAGCCAGTGAAGCCAAAGGAGCTTGGAAGTAATATCAACAAGTGCTTGGTACTCAGCCTCAGTACTAAAGCAAGCAACAATAGTCTGCTTCTTACTTTGCCAAGATATAAGAGATTCACCCAGTAGAAAAAGAAAACTAGTAGTAGACCGTCGGTCAGTAGGGTCATTTCCCCAATCACATCAAAGTAAACCTACAACGTCAAGGATAAGTGAGAGAAAAAATGAAACCCATGGAACAAGGTGCCCTTCACATATCGTAAGATGCAAAGAACAACTATATAGTAAACAAAACAAGGAGCATACATAAACTGGCTAACAAGATGCACATCATTGGCAATATCCGTCCTAGTAATAGTGAGATAAATAAGGCTCCTAACAAGCTCTCGGTAACGGGTAGCATATGGAAGAAGCTCTCCATCAGTAGGATGGACAATCAACCATCTTACAATCGGTAAGACCAGCACGACAGAGAAGATTAGAAGCATACTTGGCCTAGGTCAAATAGTAGCCATAAGAGGATTGGGACACCTCTAGTCCGAGAAAGTAACTGAGAGAGCCTAGGTCTTTCATCTCAAAGTGCTTACTCAAAAAGTGCTTAAGCTCATGAATTTAAGAAGTATTATCACAAGTAATGATCATATCATCAACATAAAGTAGAAGAATAGTAATAACAACATTAGTGTGATGAGTAAAAAAATAGAATCATAGGGGCTAGAAGCAAACCCAAGCTGTGCAATAATGGAGCTGAATTTGGCAAACTAGGCCCTTGGGGAGGCTACATATAGACCTCCTCAGTCAAGTCACTATGTAAGAAGACATTCTTCATATCCATTTGAATAGAGGCCATCGGCGTATAGAGGCTACAACCAAAAGGGAACGAACAGAGGTAATACAAGTAAGGAGCAAATGTCTCCAGTCAATGATATACTCCTATGTAAAGCCCTTGGCTACCAAACAAGTTTTATATCATACCTCAGAACCATTAGAGTTGGTTTTCCTCTTATATACCCATTTGTTCCCAACTACAGTTTTTCTAAGTGGCAACTCAACCAAATCCCAAGTATGAAGTTTTGTGAAGGGCATCAAGTTCTTCAAACATAGCTTGCTCTCAAAGAGGGTCAGAACAAGTCTCACGATAACTACGAGGCTCATGAAAAGTAGCAAGAGTGGAAAAATAATGATAATTATTGTTCCAGTAGGGAGAACCCGCTGTAGATATTCCCTGACGATTATACACATGGAGCTCAAGATTTATGCCTAGAGGGGGGAGGATGAATAGATTTTTCAATTTTAGCTCAATTGATTACCAATTAAATCCTAACCCACCAAAATTACCTCATCTCACAAAGATTTAGAAAATAATGTGAGAACCCCTTTTATCACCACAAGCACCTTTCACCATAACAATTGATTAAATTAATATTCAATTAATTCACTCGTAATTAATCTCACATTGATCTCAAAACCCAAACCTAATTACACGCTATGGTTGAATGAATATTCAAACAATCAAATCCATAAACACATATTGTTCGTGTGTGCAAACAATCACAAGTGTATACAATAATCAATAAACAACACAAGCAGTTTGTTGACGCGAAAATCCTTCTCAAGAAAAATCGTGGGGAACCACTCGAGTTTCTCCAAAGCTTAATCCACTACTCGCTAAGTCAACATACAATTATATGAGACTTATACATCAACCAATACCATGGTTAGATGCTACTTTCCTTGTTGTCTCTCCACAAAAGACCCTCCTTTGACGTCTAGTGTAGCTTCACTTGGACCTTCTCGTCGCACGGTTCGTCAAGGCCTCGAGCAATCATGGGCACGCCAACGATCTTTGGTATTCACAAACCAATGGAGTTATCAAACCATCAAGATTTTCTTCTCCAAGTTGTAAGGTTGGGTAGAATCCCTAGTGGTAGCCGCTAGGGTTTTAGAGATCTAGGTTGTGGTAGAAGCTCTCAAGGTAAAAATGTGATTTTATCTCTTAGAAATCTCACAAGAGGCTTGACCTAACTGTGGGAAAGGTTCTCCCTATTTATAGGTATGGAATAAGGATAGTCTTAGTAAATAAAAAGACTCAAATTCGCGAACGACTGCTCAATCGATCGGAGGACGGTCATAGAGCGGTTGTGGCTGGAATGAAAAACACATTTCAAACATGACTAAGGCAAACATTGCTCAAGCGACCATGAGCACTGCTCATACGATCATGAAGGACCGCTCGAGCGAGCCTTATGTTGCCTTTTGTGGCCTTTTCTCATTTCTTTCCCTAATTCATAAAGAGATCTCTCTAGCGAAGGCAAGTGAGCATAGATCGGTCCCTACATGTCTTTTAAGCATAAAACCATGTAAAAACTTGTTCTCTTTAGCACTAAAGGGTGTTGCTCAAAGAGGGGTTCTATTGTGACTCAAACTATGTTTTCAAAACTCATAAATAGTTTAGAAAATCTTGAGCATTGTCCTCTTGAACACTAAAGGGGGTTATGAAGGTTGAATGATGTTGCTTTGACGCTTGTTCTCCTCCCTTCAATGATGCTTTCAGATATTGAACTTGATAGTATCATGACCATGAAATAGGTTGAGATTTACAATGGACTCCACAAAATTAGGCAATTACAAATATGATCAAGCAATAATTACTAAGATGAACAGCGGGAGCTCTTACCCTATTGGAATGACGAACATCAAAAGTGGAGGAGGACTCGGGTGGATCGGATGTGATGACAGGATCAATAGATGATCCAAATTCATGAGGAACAATCATTGAGTTATACTCAGATGGATTGAATGTTATGACATGATAAATAGGCGGTCCAGAGTCGTGAGGAGCAGTCGTTGAGTTATCATCTAATGAGCTTACATCATTTGCATCAGAAAAAAAATTAGAAAAGACCTATAGACCGGTTAGTGAAAATAGGAGAATATAAGGAAGTATCAGATGGGAATTGAGAAAATTGTGTTCCCAAAACTGAACATGTCGGGAAACTCGAAGATTCTTGGTTATGGGGTCATAGCACCGATAACACCTATGTTCAATGTCATAACCAAGAAAACAACAGAGACGAGAAAGGGGTTCAAGTTTTGAACGCTCATGAGGTAGGAGTAAGTCAAAACATACACATTCAAAAACTTTTAAAAGAGAATAATTGGGTACCTTTCCATAGAAAACTTCATATAAAGATCAATTAGAGATAGCAGAAGATGAAACCCGATTGATAGTGTAAACAGTGGTAAGGGCAGCTTCTCCCCAAAAAAGCTTCTGAGAGAGAGTTAGAGAGAACAGATAGTGTCAATAATGTGATGATGCTTACATTCTGCACGACCATTCTGTTGGGAGGTTTAATGACACGATCGATAAGCCAAGGTGCCTGCCTATTTAAGTTCTTCAATGAATGAGACATCCTTGTACTCCATGGCATTATTGCAACGAAAGATTTTAATAGTGCTATCCAACTGAGTTTTTATCATATGCTTAAAATCATGAAAGATATTAAGTAACTCAGGACGATCATATAAAAGATAAATCCATGTGCATTGTGAATAATCATCAATAAAAATTATAAAATAACGAGACCCACCTTTAGTGGAGACAAGAGTAGGTCCCTAGATATCAAAATGAACCAAATCAAAAGGTACATAAGACAAATAATCACTCATACTAAAAGGTAAAGTTTCTGTTTGCCCAATTAACAAGAAATACAATCAAACGATTCAAATTTAACATCTCCTAAACAACCACTACAACTAAAGACTGGACATGAGGTAAAGATGTATGATCGAAACGAGAGTGATGAATACTGAACACAACAACAAGAGGTTGAACATTTATGCAGATATGTAAGCTCAAAAAGGCAATCAACTTTACGCCTAGTCCCAACGAGTTGGCCCATCTTCTGATCCTGCACATCATACCTTTTTTGAGAAAAGGTTAAGATAAGACCATATTCAACAAGTTGACTAATAGAAACAAGATTTAGAGATAAGTTAGGAACAAGATATGTGTCAGGTACAGAACAAGTAGGGGTAGAAATAGCACCAACATGACTAACAAACATGTGTGAACCATATATATGTGAGGCACAAAGTTTAAACACTTCTTACGAGAGATTAGGGAAGAATCAGATGCCATATGATTGCAATAGGCTGAGTCAATAAATCAGGGAGAAGATTTACCTGAGGAGATTGATAAGGCAGTGGAAGAATGAGATAGAACCTTGGTCATAATCGCCTGAAGATCAGTTGCCATATGAGAAGACAAAGAAGTTCCCGCAACGAGAATGACTAGAGTAGAAGAGCTAGGCAGTGCAGCGGCCATAACTAGATCAGTGAAATGGACCTGGCAAGTTTAAAACGAGCACGAAAAACTAGTCGGGGCAGGTTGGAATGTCATTAGAGGGCGACCAGATAATTGCTATAGGATGGCCGAGAGGAGATTGGAATGACGTCGAAGGACGATCAGAGGTTGCCGGGAGGCGATCGAAAAGTCGTTGGAGGATAATAGGAAAGTCGCCGGAGGACGGTCGGAAGGAGAAGAGCCTCAAGAATTTTGATGTGTAGGATCACTCGCAGGTCAACCAAAGAGTATACTATCATTGGTCAAAAGGATTCACAAGCCTAGGTTTCATATAAAAGAAGAGAATAAAAAATGAATAGTAATTGTATATTACTTTAGTGTATTTTACCATATACATGAGGAGGTTCATTTATAATACAAGAGAGTAGTGATGTTTACTAGTTTAACCGATGTAAAACAAACATATAAACATTAACAGATAGGATAGTGAAATGGTCTAATAGTGTAGTTGTGACTATAACCCTTGGATTTTTTTATTGAAATTTCGTCACTTGACACATCATTATGTCAACAAATTAGTTCAATTTTTTAGGTCCTAATAATATTACCCATAAAAGAAGTCTAACTCTATAAATAGGAGCCTAAGAGAGGGCGAAGAAGGAAAGAGAAAAGAGAAAAGAGTTTTTAGTGGCCGCAACACGTGGAGGTGTCAATTTTATCCATTAACACGAACCCAACTATATTACAAAACTCAAAAATAACACAATTAGTTGACACAAGCAATAAATGAATCAAATTAAGGTTCGACAAGAATAACACGATTAACGGGTACTGTAGATATAAAATAAGTATTTAATAAGTATTATAGACAAAAAATAAGAATTTTATAATTTTTTTATAATTTTTTAAATCTATATAATAAAACAGCTCATAACTTAAATTTTATCTCATACATATTTTTCCTCCCAAATCAGCTCTCACTTACCTCACCCATCATTCTTCTGTCAGACTCAGACGCAAGGCCACCATTCTCCATCTCTTTTTATTTTTTTTCCTTTTCCTCCTTCATTCCTGACTCTCTCTCTCTCACCAGTGCCGGCGCCACAGCCAGAGCCACCGCCACCGCGCCACAGCCTTCCTTTTCTCTCCCAGGTATCCCTCTTATCATCTTCTCTCTCTCTCACACACACCTAGATAACACCCCCAGCCCCAACTCTCCCCTTCTGCGAACACCGCCCCCTAACCAAGCTCTCCCCCTCTTGGGCAAATCCCCCTTTCTGCGCCTGACCCCCTCCTCTTATGCGCCCTCTGGGTAACCGACCCCCTACACACAAACACAAACGGAACACACACCACAACACACTGAACACACACATCCACACTCTTAACACACACATGCACTCACGAGTTCTCTCTCTCTCTCTCTCAGTGCCACTGTCACCAATAAAGCACCACCATCACCGCCATAGCACCACGGTCACAACCACACAGCACCACCGTCAAGACCACACAACCATCTCCTAGGTATTTCTTTCCATCCCCTCCCGTACCCTCTTTCTGTATCTCACTAAAATATTTGTTGAAATGCCAAAAACACAGACCCCAAGCATAATGCCCATGAAGTGTTTGTAGAAATGCCTAAGAGACACGCACACTCAAATCATACCCACAATGCACACACACCGCACCCTCACACCATTCTGCGTTGACACACATTGTTGTCTTCAAGCACATCTCTCTCAAACCCTCTCCCTCCCTTCTTCTACTCTTCTCATACACAAACAACACACACCCAAACCCCCATCAATCACACACACAGACCCACACAAAGCCCCTCAGCCAAATTTGAGTGGTAATTTGGGTTTTTTAATTTGAGTGCTTTCAAATTGTGTTTTCCATTAAGGGATATGTGTGTGTGTGTGTACTCCCCCTCCACTCTTCTATTCTCTAATTCTTCTCTGTTCTTCCTCTTCTTTACAACCCAAACACACACATACAGCAGACACACACACACACCCCATCGCACACGTATGCATAGAACACACACAACACACACATAACCGAGAGTTTTATAAGGGCAGAAGATTATATGATGTTTTGGGTTCAAATGCTATGATCAAACTGTCTGTTGTGTTGTCTCAATGTTTATTTTCCACGTTGTTAGGACATTGCTTCTTAGGGCCTTCTTAATATGAGGAGGTTCAATTTGGGCAAAAAATGGAAGTCACAAAGCATAGCAAGAGGGTTGATTAGGGTTTTTTAATTGTAAGAATCAAAGTACATGTAATATTTTTTATTTCATCTTTTTTAGTTGGGGCATTTGAGATTTTAGAATTTTAATTTAATTGCATCATTTCTGTCTTGCTCTCATTTTTTGTTATTGAGTTCAAATCCTTATTTCTTAGTTTTTTGGCCATTGGTTTTGGCATGAGGAAAAAAAATTTTGGCCCTGAAAATTTGTAACCATTACCAATGACTCAATGAGATTTAAAAACTTAAGGTTCAAATGAACCCTAACACACACAGGGCATAGGAGGAATTTATGTTTACCTTGATTTTTTTGTTTTAATTTCTACCAAATCTATTATGGTATATGTATACGTCAGTATTTAGGATGGGATTATTAGAATTAGTATTTGAGAGTAATTGGAACTTAATATTGGAATTAGGATTACTCTATAAGTATTTTTCTTTTTGAGTAATTGACAATTGCATGCTTGAATTGGGATTAAGAGTAATTGGAGCGAAAGTAATTAGGATCAAGTAGCACAATTGCAGTGACTATGTTTGTCAAGCTGTTAGCACAATTGAGTTTGCTTTTAAAAAAAAAAAATTTGAGTAAAGCTTATAATTTTTTCCAAGTTCCAATTTTTTGGGCTTGCTCGCAAGCTACTTGAGAAAATGTCTGAAACGATTTGGCTTATTGGGGGGGGGGGGGGGGGGGAGAAAGAGGCACATGAAAAAAATTGCTACTTGAAATATTTGTTTTCAATTGAAAATATTTGTGTTATATGATTAATGCTCGATTTTGTGTTATAATGTCTTGAGGTATGATTTTTGTCCATTTTTTAAAAAAAAAAATGGTTCTCGCGGTTTTATGTAGTGGCTTAATTTTTTGGGGTGCTGGATTTTTATATTGCACTGTGCCTTCAGGCACGGGTTATTACTAGTAGTATTATATGAGTTGTTGTGAAATTAAATAATTTTTTATTGATACGAATATTAACATGAACCCGACACGTATAGAAAGTGACCCGACACGAAAATAACACGACCGAAAGTGACACGACACGAAAATGACACGGCACGATATGATTGACACCTCAAGCTACACGTTGCACTTTTGGGCCAACCTTTTAACTTATGAGCAATGTTATTTGAACTTAATTTATTGATCTAATTTGTTGACTTAATTCACTATGACATTTGAGTTAATTGTGGGTTCCATCAAATATTAAAACTTGATATTGATCTAATTATTTCATTAAAGTCACATCATTAGGTCATCAAATTAAGTCATTTTTAAGTCCAAATAACATTATTCTTAACTTATTGGGACTTAAACGATATTTTGATGCCGAATCCCAAAAAGAACAGTGACATGTCCACAAGGCAAAATACACAACGATAAATGCCCAGTGGCATATATATGATGACAAAAAGAATGATATCAACTTACAGCCTATCTGACTCTCTTAACAATCACATACACACATAGACACTCACAGTCAACTATTCATCTAGACACATCAACAAATACCATCAAATATTCACCCACAAACCAATCACACACACACAGACACACATCCGAGATCAAAAAGTCAAGTAGATCTTTTCAAAAGAGATGTCACCGTTCGAGAAAATTATAGTAAATTGAGAGTCTGTCATCGTCTTTACCAAATCAAAAAATTGGGTACGTGGAAGCACACCAAAGAGAGTCAACATTACATCTTATAACTACAAGTCAAAGAATCAACTATTCTAATTTGACCATTTTTTGTGTAGTTCGACATACAAATTTTGCCTTTGGAAAGGTATTGTGAAAATAAAAATCTGTTGGATAATAAGATAGGTTTTAGACCAATGTTTTTAAATTGATTTTTGGATCAAACAAAATACAATTCACATATGACCGGTTGACCCTAACAAAAATGGTTACTTGTTGGTTCATCTGGTCATTTAAGGTCTACGCTTGATAAAAACTACTCAAAGATACGTAAAGTTGGGATGGATGATTAGAAATGAAACTAGGAAACCTATTAATGTAACGCCCCAAATACCACCCTGGACGGCATTACATACTAAAATCATTCACATCATGAGAGCAACTCATAAAACCCATAGATAAAGAAAATTTCATTCATTATACATACTATCTACAACATCATCCAAAAAAATATGCCAAACTATGGCATTTACATCTCAAAATCAGACTTAATCTTGCAGCGGAATAAACAAAATAACATTCATCCATTGTATTACAATATCTTTCCTAGTCTAGAGCATAAATATGACAATTCTAGATATCCCCCTCGGGATCCACGCTTACATCCAATTGCGTTTCCCAAGCTATCTGCTCATCAACTCCGGGCTCTTCCTCTAAACCATAATCTGAAAAATATATTGTTTGTAGGGGGTGAGCACTAAGCTCTGTAGCAACGTTCTCCCAAACTCGAACAAGGTTTGGAAAACAAGTAAAGTAGTTCGGTCTCACTTTTCAAAATATCATATATAACTTGAAATAAAACAGTGACAATTTAAATAGATCTCAAGTTTAAAGAACAACAGTAATTGAATGAATAAATGAAACCACTATACAGTTAACAAACCATTTCCAAATATAATTCAATCCACCATACAATGTTTCCACAAATACTCGCGGAATCCCATACTTCCCAAGACTCTTGTAGAAACCGTCTATAGTAGAATGAACAATAACCAATATACCATTTTCAACTTTAAGCCATTTAGGAAGGGCGCCTTCCGATGCATTGTCCCATACCAATGCAACGGCCAAGACAATCCAACCCATCATCCCATGTATATTGGTTCATCCTTGTACCATGTATGTTGATTGCTTCTCAGGAATCTACCCAACGATTATACCTAGTCCACCTATCACCATCACAATCACAAATACTTTAGAAAAAGGCGTCTACCATCCAAATGGCAGTGACGAGTCCCTTCCCAGGAAAAGTATACCATCCCTTGTTCGAACTCCAGTGAACGATAGTGGTAGCATTAACCAATGACAATCCACTATAAGTGTTAGGAAACCATCTTATCCCCCACTGGGATAGACTAACCTCTGACACTCTACGGCATCTCTCGATGGCAATCCAAGTCCATCACAACAACCATACCAATGAGGAAACCAATATATTATCAATTCCAAATAAAGACAAAATCCACAATTTCTCATTATAGCATCTCAAGAAGAAAATGAGCAAGAGATCATCACAAGATATAATTTTATTGTTCCAACCAAAACACTAAAGTTTTTGTATAAAAAACAAATGAATATAGAGTTTTGATGTCAAGAACAAAGGAATATCAAGCTTTGATATCAAGAATAAGTAAATATCAAGTTTTGAAATCAAGAACAAATGAATATCAAGTCTTGAAATCAAGAACAAATGAATATAAGGTTTTGAACTCAAGAACAAATAAATACTAATAAGAAAAATCCATACTTCTTGAAAAACTAAAGTTTGGATGTCAAGAACAAAGGTTTTATGATTATCAAGCTACAACCTCCATCAAACATGGTAAGATTTACAAGAACAATCAAGAAACAAGGATTCCATAACAAATATATATGATTAAGAGTCAAAACATGTATATATATAAGCCTAGCATCAATGAACAAGAGTGGAAGAAAACCCCTACCTTCTTCTTCCTTAAAGTTCTTGAAGAACTTGAGATTTTGATCCACTTCAAGGTGCAAATCTTCTTTGATCTTGTGTTTCTACCTTTCTTTCTTGTTTCTCAAGGCTTTCTAGGTTTGTAAATGGTGTATGGAGGCTAAAGGAGGCGGCACTATGTATTTATAGGGGAAGAAAATATCTCAACCGACGTAAATCTGATGTTCTGATTCGTTGATCACGTTCGAACGTCATTTGGCGTTCGAACGTCAGTAGTGCAAATTGTTACTTTACGTTCGAACGTACTTTGGCGTTCGAACATCACTTGCTCTCAGTACTTTTGTTTTTCCATCAGAGGCAAAGTACTGGGGCTCACTATCGTTCGAACGTCGATTCACGTTCGAACGTCATCTCAGTTTCTGCTGAAACTTACAGTGATGTTTTGGCCTATTTAGAAGTTAATTTGGAAAATTTTCGTGAAATACTAATTTGTAGCCCTGGAAGTCTATTATCTCCTGTCCAAATGTCAGATCAAATGGACATCAGGATAAAAAGTTATGGTCCAATTACTAAGACAGTATCAAAAATCCTTTTTACCAAAATTCTCTCTAAAGTGTGCTTTCACTCCGGAATGTTTCCAAACTTCTACAATATGCCCTATTACATCAACTAACATTTTTATTTCTACTCTTAGCATATACATAGTTTATGCATACATCATTACATATACGAGCAATTTAAAACATACTTATGTTACTATATAACGATACAAATGTGGGGGTTTACAATTAACTACCGTCTTCAATTCCATCACTGCTTGTGACCAAATACACCACACCAGCTTTTATTTTGACACAAACTCACAATATTGAAACTCTGCCCACGGAGCAGTGCTTAGTCTTATTACAAGATATAATAATGCATTGTCTATATGAGTTAATTGAAATAGAACATAAACAAAGGGTATCAAACGGAGACTTGAGGCTTCAAGCTTCAGTCCAATCTCCAGAATGCTGACTCCCACGGACTTGGCTGATAGCAACAAAAAGCTTTGAACAAATTACCGCGGTAGTTGTAGTTGCCGAATAAAAGAAAAAAGAAACACATAGACATAGTTGAAGCAATTACCTTTGGCCGAGTGATCTAGATGCTCTCTATTATTTTTTCACACAATTTCACTCAATGGTAGATCATCTGTCGTGTATTCACGTGGGACCTATTATTTATAGGGGTGAGGAGTCCAAATATAAATAATAGGTCACGTGAATACATGATGAGTGATTTACCATTGAGTGAAATTGTGTGAAAAAGTAATGAAAAACATCTCAATTCGCCCTGCATCATAGAGACCACTCATATAAGTACGACATGGTTTGATTATCAAAAAGCACGCACTAGGAATTCTATCAACATAGCATCAACTCTATCACTGCTTCACAAAATACCCTCACTGCAGCACATTTGGATTTGATACAAACTCAGAGCATTTATACTCCGCCCCTAAAGCAGAGCTTGCTGTCAATCGGTAGCTTCAGCCTCCTTCCTTCTTCTCTCCAAATATTCTCTCACCTCCCGCCCCTAAAGCAGAGCTTAATGTCAATCGGTAGCACAAGACTATTGAATGATACATGACTAATGGACAATAAGATAGATTTACAGATGGGGAAAGGAATCTTCACACCTATAATTAACCTTATAATTGAAAATCACAGTACAAAAAAAGATTATGTAGTTGTCTACACTGCATTGAGACTAGCTTGTAGATTTGCACACATTATTAGAAATATTTTCAGAAAAAGAAAAAAAAAATGTAAAGAGTGTTTTTCACATCAACAAGAAAGATGTGTTTCAATAATGATTTGATTCGAAATTCTTAACTATGTAGGAATTTAAACTACTTTACAGCGAAAAGTAAATATAAAAATTTTAACTTCTGATAAGGATTTTAACTTCAAGTAGGTACATCCTACTTGCATATCTGAGCATCAAGGTGACGACGTAAATTTGAAGAAATAATGACCGAATTCAAGAATATACCAAAAAATATATTTTTTGAATTCAATCATTTCGCAAATACACATGCTTACGTATATCTTCAATTCAACTTAGTTGGACATTTTTGCTTCATCATGCTTCCTTTACTAAACATTTTCTAAAGGCCCACTGCCAAGTACAAAATCTAAACAATAATACCACCGACAAAATTTATTGATTCAGTTCATTGATATTGTTAATCCAATGACATTAGTAAATTGAGTCTGACATGTTATCTTACTAAATTGAGTTCAAATAGCATTATGAATTCGAGATCTACAACAATTTGAAACTACAGAATTTCATTACCAAGTTTTGGAAGAGCATGTGATATATTCGGCGGGGAGGGGATCTTTTACCAATTTCATTACCACCACAGAATTCTAATATTGTTCTAATCACTTATTATGTTTTATAAATTCAGATAAAGAAAAAGAAAAAAAATATAACTATTTTAAGTTCAAGGTTAGAGAAGTTTTTTGTATCATTTTGACTCAAATTTAAATTTAAGTCTATATTTAAGTCAAGGTTGGAGATGCTCTAACTAGAATGTCCAAGATAATTAGTTGCTAGTGTAAAAAATAGAAAATACAAAGGAATTAAGAAGCATATGTCATCATGTGTCAGGAGTATTTTTGGAAAGATTAACTAGGGGCGTCAAACGTGTCGGGTTGGGTCATTTCGTGTCGGATTTGTTTCGTGTTTGTGTCAAAAATTTCTAAACACTAACCTGACATGTTTAATAATCGTGTTGAGATGTGTAAACACTAACCTGACCTGGCCATTAAACGTGTTACCCGAACCTGACATGTTTGACACGTTTAATAAACAGGTCATTTTCGAGTTAACACATTACACGACATGTTAACTTGTTTAACCCAACCTGTTTAACCCACATATCAAATTTTATCTGTTCAACACCTTTAAAAAAAAATCAAAAGATTTTATTGAATAAAATTCAAAGAATTACAAGAAGTAAAAGGAAACCAATTCCTAACATCCAATTTCAATTAAATGGCTTTAATCCTTTAAAACATGAAATAAAAAAATCAAAAATTTCTTCTATGGGCACTAAAAACAGCCACTTCAACTGCACTGCCTGCCTGCTTCAGCTGCACTGCCTGCTTCTCAACTGCTGTCTGCACTGCAATGTAGAATAAGGAATCAGTAATGGTGATTTTCAAACGGGAATACTGTAGATACTGCAATGTAGAATAAGGAATCATGTAATGGTGATTTTCAAAGATTACACAAATCCAGTTTCAAGCTAACTGGTTTGTGGTGACATGCTCATTGTCAAACAACAAACTCAAGTGTTATTGCTTAAAGTAGAAATTCCCCAGGACACTAAAGTCATAAATTCAGATTATAAAAATTGGTTTTAAAAGAGTTGAAGTGACTTCGAACAGAGGCCTCTTGTAAACATTTTTTTTTGCTGTGAACAAATCTTTTGATCCACAAACCAATGGAAGTGGAAAATTCTGGACTATATACCTTCCAACAGCTAAAATACAATCATACAAGAAGTACTGAATAGCTATTCCGAAATTGTACTCAGGGGAGACGGTGTTGATGGAGAAAATAACAACAGAGATGGCCCATTTTCTGACTGTTCTACACTTCGATTGAGTCGCAGCGTGCAGAGAGAGAGACAGAGAGAACACAGCGTCGGTGACACAGAGAGATAGAACACACAGCGAGAGAGAGAGAGAGAGGGGCAAACCTTTTCGGTTGAGCAACGATTAAGGCTTGAACGACCAGAACGAAGTTGGTGGAACAGGGACCCCTCCTCTCCTCCTCGAGACCAGGCGACCAGCGGCGGGTGAGTGGGGAGTGAAAAAGTGGAAAAGTGGAAGTGGTGGGTTAGGGTTATGTTTTTTTTTCTGTTGCTTTTATATATTTGGATAAATGGGTTAAACGGATAATAAATGGGTAGGTCGGGTTCGGGTCAACTTATATCAACCTGTTTACAATATACGGGTTAATCAGGTCAAAATCAGGTTGACCTGATTTCGACATGAACCCGACCTGTTTTTTTTCGTGTTTATACGTGTTGACCTGTTTTTATCCATTGACTTATTTAATTTCGTGTTGGACCCATTAATTTCGTGTTCGGTTCGTATCGTGTTAGCGTGTCGTGTCGAAAATTGACAGCCCTAAAATTAACAAGATATAGTGGCATACCTCTGTTTCGTATATGTGCCTATTAAGGTCATCCTTCTAGACACCTGGATTGCCTGGTGGTCCCACATTCTCCAGCTTTGGCGTGCTTAGGGGTCCCAGAGAGAAGGTCTTCATTTCAGGGCAATCACCGAGTGCGACTTCATGCAATGATGGCAATTCCAAAGCATGTTTCACCGGAAAAAAACTCCTTAGTTTGAGTAGACGCTTTAGTTTCAAAGTTTCCAATTGAGGGAAAATAATTTCATTCATCCTGCTCCCTTCTTCTGCTTCTTCTTCCTTTACAACAACTTCTTCCAACATTGGGCAATCCCATATGCTCAAGTGTCGGAGGTGCACCAGACCCCTAGCCATGGACGGAGAGAATAAGTTTCTCAATTTGAGTAGACCGTACAGTGACAAAGTTTCCAATTGAGGGAACATAATTTCATTCATCCTGCTCCCGTCTTCTGCTTCTTCTTCCTTTACAACAACTTCTTCCAACATTGGGCAGTCCCATATTGCCAATTCTCGGAGGTGCAACAGACCCCTAGCCATGGACGGAGAGAATAAGTTTCTCAATTTGAGTAGACGCTTTAGTATCAAAGTTTCCAATTGAGGGAACATAATATCATTCATCCTGCTCCCTTCTTCTGCTTCTTCTTCCTTTACAACAACTTCTTTCAACATTGGGCATTCTGATATTCTCAATTCTCGGAGGTGCAACAGACCCCTAGCCATGGACGGAGAGAATAAGTTTCTCAATTTGAGTAGACCGTCAAGTTCCAAAGTTTCCAATTGAGGGAACATAATTTCATTCATCCTGCTCCCTTCTTCTGCTTCTTCTTCCTTTACAACAACTTCTTTCAACATTGGGCATTCTGATATTCTCAATTCTCGGAGGTGCAACAAACCCCTAGCCATGGACGGAGAGAATAAGTTTCTCAATTTGAGTAGACCGCCAAGTTTCAAAGTTTCCAATTGAGGGAACATAATTTCATTCATCCTGCTCCCTTCTTCTGCTTCTTCTTCCTTTACAACAACTTCTTCCAACATTGGGCATTTCCATATTCTCAATAGTCGGAGTTGCTCCAGACCCCTAGCCATGGACGGAGAGAATAAGTTTCTCAATTTGTCGCAATTATCAATTTCCAATACTTCAAGTTTACTGAATGAACCAGTGGGGACTTGGCTACACCATATCTCACTCACATTCCCCATTCTATAGATAGTCAATTCCTTTAAGCTAGCAGACACGAACTGCAAAATTCATAACATCACGTTAACGTTGGACCCACATCAAAAATAGAAGAGACAAGAGTAAACTACACAAATGTCCCTTAAACTATGACCCTTGTGTCAATTAAGCCCTTAAACTAATTTACATGTCAATTGAGCCCCTAAACTCTAAAATTTTAGCAAATTAAATACTTGAAGGAATAAATTAGCAAAATTGAAAGATTGAGAACCAAAACTGACACCAATTGCATAATTTGGGGATTAAAAATATAGGTTGTCCATAATTAAACATTAGCGAAATTGGAATTGATGCAATGGACTTAAATGTATGATAAGTGCCTAGTAAGTGAAATTAGGAAGCTAGGTCCAGATTAAGACTCTGTCTCTCCCTTTATCAAATGGGAGTTCTTCTGGCTTTTTTTCATTAGAATCAATACAGACCCACCACCACATAACCAAAAAAATAAGAAGACAAAAAAGGAAAGAAACAAAATGACTGATATGTTGAGAGAATAGGCATGCATGTACCTTTTGGTCGAAAAAAGATTGCAACCTTGTAGCATCGTGGTAGCTTTTGGGGCAAAATTCCTTGATCATTGGCAGATGCTGAAGGTATAGTTCAGTCAAAAGAGGGAACTCAATGCCATCAATGTTTTCACATAAACAAATGAGGCTTGGTAGATCGAATAGATCTAAATGCTCTAGTTTGGGAAATATGATCTTATCAGTTACATTTTCATCTCCTCTTTCATTTGAAAAGACTTCTTGAATCATCTGACAATTAACTATATGAAGTTCTTGGAGTTGCATCAAACTTCTAGCTACTGATCGCGAAAAGAGATTTCCCAATTTTGCACAGTAGTATACCCTAATATATTTGAGATTGCCAAGGAAAACATTTTGAGTGGGACCCTTCCACAAATGTGTCAGTGAAGGTAACTCATTCAGATCTACAATGCCTAGTTCCTTGAAGGACCCCGCAGGAAGTTGGCCTTGACAAACCTCTGTTAAATTAGCCATATATGTAAGACGAAGTAAATTCAAGATTGGAAAAATACCAATGCAAGGTGAGCGCCAATTCGTTGTATTCGCAAGATACTCCAGCGTACCACACTCTGTAATTTCCAGTTCCTTCAAGTGTCGAAAACCCTCCCGATCCAACTCATTCACTACACTCTTTGAACCATCCAAATCCAAGTGTAGACATTCAGAATTCTTTATTAGTAGAATAGTCCAGTCTGGTAAAGGAGTGATTGTTGGGAGGCTGACCACCATAAATTTCTGATAATCATTTCTTCGAGCAACTGAAGTAGGATGACCAATACATATAGTGTATGTTGTTAGCTTTGACCAAAAGCGTAGGCTTGTTGGCACAAGCTTCAGTTCCGGTAAGCTAATTTCTAAATTAGTGACATTGGACAAGGACTCCAGCTCTTTGACAATCGCATTACTGCTTTCTTTGCCTTCTTCTTCAGCCTCCCATCTAAAATTTTCCAAGCTTCCCATGTATAATTCTTCCAATTCGACTAACCGTGAGATGACACCTGGTGCAATTGTTGTGAGATAGGAACAGTCCCTCAGCTCTAGCAACCTTAGATTACGCAATCTTCCAATTTCTTGTGGTAACACATCGATAGAGGAACGAACAAAGCTGAGGATTTCTAGATTCACTAACCCTCCAATTAAAGTTATATCTTTAAGTGACTTGCAATTTTTTAGATGCAATGTCCGAAGGTTTTTCAGGAGTCCAAGTGATGATGGCATTGATGGTATCTCATTGTCCTGCATATCAATATCTAAAACTTTGAGGTTGCTCAGTTCCATTAAAAAATTGTCTAGTACCTTCAATGGACATTTGTTACATACCAACCGCAACAACTCAAGTCTTGGACACGTCCCAGGAAGCTTGGTTATCTCATCTGTTATTATTGAAATTGCAGTGTAATCTTCATATGCCTCTCTGCTTGGCCACTTCTTCAGGTTGACATCATGGCTTATCATAAAAACATGTTTACCCTCCGATGCAATTGATATGGCCACATCACGAATAACATCATGCATTTTGACATGCTTTGTAATGTCACTATCTAGCAATAGGAAACGATCTTGAAGTCTCTCAATCAATGTGCAAACCCTGTTTCTTGCTTGTTTGACTACTTGGATGCCTCCAAATATATTGAGACCCATTCCATACCTAACTAGATCTTCTAACGGGATATCAAAATCTTCAGGAAATAAACAACAATGCAAAAAGAGAGACTTGCCTTCTGAGGATTCTAAATGATTGTAACTCAGCTCTAGTGGTCGGTATACATCGGTTAGCACTTCTGTGATAGCCGTGGGAATAGATCTTTTCAATTGTTCGAGTGCATCATCCCACACAGGCTTGCTTTTATTTTTCAATGCTCTACCAACAGTTACAAGAGCAAGTGGCAAACGATTGCATTCATTTGCAACTGAGTGTGCCACTTCAAGCAAGTCAGGAGCTTCAACAGAATGACCTGCCATCTCTTTGAAAAGACACCACGCTTCGTTTTCAGTTAAGGTTCCAATTGTGAAAACCTCAGCTTCCATTGCAGTGCAAACATCTCGACTCCTTGAAGTCAATATAACTTTTGACCCATCATGATCTCTTCCACAAGGGATTCCTAATTCCTCCAGATTGAGCCTTTCCCAAAGGTCATCTAAAATTATAAGGAATTTCTTTACCTTCTTTAGTCTTTCACGTAGCCGATCTGCTCTAACCGAAAAAGTGTCTTCTTTGAGTTCCAGACCTATTTATTCTGCAATTGCACGTTGTATCATTTTTAAGTCTGGTGATTTAGAGACAACTACCATGACGACCACATCAAAGAGTTTCTCTTTTTTGACCTCATCAGAGAGTTTCTCTTTTTTGGCCTCATCAAAGAGTTTCTCTTTTTTTGCCCATTGCAGAATTTCTTTCGCCATTGTTGTCTTACCCACCCCTCCCATTCCACATATCCCTACCACATTGACGTTGCTATTCTTCACAGCTGCCATTATTCCTTGCTTAATTGATTTTCGGGATTCGAATTCTCGGGATTTGAATTCTGCCCCCACTGGAGGTTCACGGACTGACACCCTACTGAAGTTTCCTTTTCCTGTGAGCGTAGTAAGATCTTGGATCTTCTCCTTCGCAGTACTGCTCCGCCAGTAACGAGGCACCAGACAAAATGGAGACAAACACCGTTTGCTTTCTCTATCTTCATCTTCTAGAATTTTTTTTGCCTCTTGCAGGGATGTATCTGCAGTTGAACACCAGTGCGTAACATCAGCTAGGATAGTTTCTCCATTCCGTTCAGCGTCCTCAATCTCTTGTTGCACAGTATGTCTCCTAGCTTCTAGATTCCCAACTTCCTTTCCAAATTCCTGGATGTTGTTGTCATAGTTCTTCAGGTAAGAAAAGACCTCCCCGATTGGAATACTCCCAAGGACTGAATCTAGGAGTTTAGATACGGCCATTATGATTACTCTTTTTTGTTTTTTTTCTTTCCTTTTGACCTAGAGTAGCGATATTGAGTAAGTCAACAACTTGATCAGCAACACCAATATCACTTGGACCTTTTCAATAAAAAAAGGAGGATGTCAATTGCATCAATTAACGACAGTGCATTTTTCAACAAAAGAGGAATAAATCAAATGCCAACAAGCCTTAATCACCCCCGAATCCCCTTTGTTCTACTATTCAAATTAAAATTTAGTGACTAGATGTAGGAGAGTGCCCCCCACACTGATATTTTTAGTAAAGTATCATGTCAAATTCGTCTTTCTATAGAGTGTATTCAATCACTTTACACATGATATGTTGTATAGTCTAATAAGTTCTCAATAAAATAGACAACATTAATTCTGACTTGTGGATATTAATAATATTTCTTTCAATAGAAATAAATCAAATACATATTCTTTTGCAACTTTCTACCAAAAAAAAAAATTTATGTAACCATGCCATCATTTGCTTGTCACTACTAATGTGGGAAAAAATCAACTATACAATTGAGAAAGATCTGATAAAAGCAACTTATTGAAAAAGTTACTGTTGGGAAGCTTGAACGCTAATCCTAGCAATTAGCCCCACCCCAACTAATTGACTCTTGGATAAAGACAAGAGGATAAACTTATCCATCATTCAAAAATCAAAAGATTTTTCAGTCGAATCACCAATCTCCATTTAAAAGGAAAGAGGTTAAGACACCTCACCGTAGAGGATTTTCAACCTCCTAAAAAACTAGGGATGGAGTATTTTCCGCCTCATAGGATGAGCAGGAAGATCAGACTCCTCAAATAGAAGGAGTTTGATTTCTCAAATAGCAAATAGAGTCCACTCTCCTAAGGAACGAATTCCCAAACTATAAAATGGAGCTCGGGGGAATCATCAAAGGTACACAACTCCACTCCTAAATATCCCTCTCCAACTTTAATTAGATTTCTAACTTAAGCATCGGAGGTCAACCCCTAGAGCCCCCCCTCCCTCCAATCTTTGACTTTTTTTTAAGGGTTACCAGCCATTCGAAAAGCTAACTTGGATCATCAGAGAGCTGGGATGGACCTTCAGAAAGTTGACTAGGAGGCCAATAGAGTTTAACGTAACTTATGTGGAGGTTGGGAAAAATTTTGTACCAACAGTTTGACGCCGTATGTGGAAACAACGGAGAATTTCGTATGTTCTCATAACCTTGAATGGTGACTACCAGATTGATGGATGTGACCAGAAATAATCTTCCCAAGGAACAATGGTTCCAGGAGTTGCTCGAAGAATATAATCATGACCAGGAGCCCCTCAAACCAACAAGAGACAAGGAACTTTGAGAATGCTAAATCTGGAGAGGATTATAACATAATGAATAAGACAAAGGAAGGTTTGACCCAATAAAATCAGTAAATATTACAAATGCTCGTTGGCCAGCCTCCTCAATAAGTCTCTCATTTAGGAGAAACTCAGTGTGATCAAGCAATAGACGACCACAACCACAATGATACCTCCCGCCAGCAAGAGGAAAATAGTACCCTAGACTGGAAGTTCAGGGAGGTTAATGATCGCATCAGAGATGTGCTTAACACAATTAAAATTAGTGCTCTAGAGACTATGGAGACCTTGGTTCAACTTTAGAATATCCATTCTAATATGATGTTACACATTATCCGTTGACTCCTAAATTTAAATTGCCAATAATAGATAGCTTTGATGGGCAGAAAGATACTTGGACCATCTAAAGACTTATAAGTCTCCCATACTACTTCAAAACGTTCCAGACTAGATCATGTGCTGAGCTTTAACACAACGGTGGAATAGGTCCTCTTCCAAGTGCAAGATGACAAAGTCCTCTGAAGGTTGCGAACACCAGCATCCCTTAGGGAAAATAAAGGTAGAAGTTGTCGAGTAAGGTCTCGCTAAATTGGCTAAGCATACCATACTTCGGATATCGCTCGGAGCAAGGCGAGTTGCTGGATTAAGGCTAACAAACCGACCATTCCTTATCAAAGGCCCAAACTTCAGGAGGTCCGGCAACCAAAGGTGAAATTAGCTCAGCGCGATGAGTCTCTTCAAGAATAGCTTGATTGGACCAAGATATGGAAGAAATCAGCCTGGTACATCAAGGAAAGGTGCCCAGACACAACCCACCAATTAATTTTTCAGACAAAGACCTTAAGGGATTTTGCTTTCCACATGATGACATCCTCTCATCTCAATAATTGCATCAAATCACACTATCAACAGGGTCTTGATAGATAATGGAAGCTCAACTGATATAATCTTTAGAAATGACTTTCATCAGCTAAATGTAGGATGGTGCAACTTGAGGCCCATCAAAGCTCTCCTCGTTGGTTTCTTAGGGGAAAAAGCTTATCCATTAGGAGTACTTTCCATCCCAATCACCCTAGGGAATTCCCCTACAGAGGTCACCCATTTGGTGGCTTCGTGGTAATGGACTACCCCTATGCATAAAATATTATCCTCAGGCGACTAACTCTCAATGCTTTAAACACAGTCCCTTCGACATACCACATTCTTCTTCGATTTCCCACAAAGAATGGGCTAGGAGAGTTTGGTGCGATGAAGCCATGGCTAGGGAGTCCTAAGTGGCTTCAACCAAAAGTAGCACATCAGTTGAGACATGCTAGGTAGAGAACATTGACCTAAGGAAGCTTGAAGAAGAGAAAAAAGCTTGCCCAGTGATGGAGCTGCTCCCAATAGCCTTGGGAGGAGACTTGTATCGAATAACATACATGGAATCCGAGCTTCCAAAACATGTTAGAAGCAAGGTAGGGGAATTCTTGCACAATAATATGGACATATTTGTCTAGAGCCATGAGGACATGCTTGGAATAGATCCTTAGGTAATGGTCCACAGGCTCAACGTAGATCATTCTTTCAAACCAGTTAGGCAGAAGATGAGGGTGTTTGACCCAGACAAAGCTAGGGCTATGCCTAAAAAGGTGGACAAGATCTTATATACTTAGCCTATCATAGAAGTGCACTACCCAGAGTGGTTGGCCAACGTGGTCTTGTTCAAAAAACACAATAGAAAAAATTGAGGTTTTGTATAGATTTGAAAGACCTCAACAAGGCTTGTCCAAAGGATTGCTCCCCACTCCCAAGAATTGATTTCCTTGTAGATGCCACAACATAAATTCAACTACTAAGCTTTATGGATGGATTCCATGGGTACAACCAGATCCCTATGCATCTGAATGATAAAGAGAAGACCTCATTTGTTACATAGCAGGGGTTTTACTGCTACCAAGTAATGTCCTGTGGTTTGAAGAAAGCTGAAGCTACATACCAACATTTGGTCAACCAGATTTTTGAAGGCTTAATTGGGACGGCTATGGAGGCTTATATCGATTACATGTAAACTTTGTTTGATCAAAGAAATCAATCAGACCCTAATTCCAAGATCTAGAATAATCATGATTTTCACATTATCAATTATGCGGAATTAAAAGCATCATAACATCATAATCAACATAACTGGAGCCATAATCGCAAACCTTGAATTACTTGATCAAGAATTGAACCATCCTTTGGTGTAACCCGAAAATTGGTTTCTCTCTCTTGACCTTTATTCTTACGATACAAAACTCGATGGAGCATGTATATATTTATCGGTAGAGAGGGGACCGGTTCCCTAGTTCAACATAAACTCTACTATCCATCAAAGTAGAACTTTAGGAAACCACTTATTCTTATTGACCAATCAGAAATCATTAGTTATACCGGTTAGATTAGAATTGGTAACCTTATCATTATATAACCAAAATTAATTATCTGATAATAATCAGTAAAATCACATGTGCCAAATCAAGTGAGCCACATTAATTCTTACATTCTCCCACTTGGCCCATATGATTATCTTACAATTGGGTTTAGCATGGTTTACATAAACGCGCAATAAATTCAATCCATCACTACCTTAATTTGGTGATCAAAATATCACAATTAAACAATCCACTAATGCGAATCATAGCGGTTGTACATCATTAACGCGATATAGTCCCTTCCATGTACCACAATACTAGCAATCTGTCTAACGTCACCTATAATTGAGAAGTATATATATAATAAGGTCCAACAATAATGCCTTATGCTGAAGGCTATTCTTTTTATCATTCAATCAATTTTATACATGTACGTACATTCTGAAAAAATAAGAAATATCGTAAACAGTTCAATTAAGAATTGAAAATGTCAAATAAATAATCATTATGTAAAATCCACAGCATTAAGTGAACAACCATTATGAGCTACAATCAAGACTCATTATGTTAACATCTTTAAATGTCTTTAGTAGCACTTTCTTTAATGGATTTGCAATCATGAGCTTCATGCTATTATGCTCTATAGACACTTAGCAAAAAACACATGCGAAATTATCACGATAAGTTCCCAGCGGCTAGGCCATAAAGTCGACAATTCTAAGTCATGAGATTAGAATTTCGCATCCATAATCCATAAACTGTAGCCTCAAAACAAGCCACAATTTAATTTTCACAATTGTCCATTACCACTAGATGATTAGACTTCTTAAATGTGAATATATTATCATTCATACATTGTAAATATCTTGTAAGCTCGTAATGATCCATTTCAGGATCGATTCGGTATTTACGTAATTTACCAACTGCAAGAATAATGTCCGACATTATACACATAAATGTATACATAAAACATTATGCAACAGAACATAAGGAATCTATTACATTCTTTGGACATTCTTACTGCTAACTTATTCATTTTACTTAAATTGGAGTAACATTAGCTAAATAGTTTTCCACATTAAATCACTATAGAATTCTTCTTATAAATGCTTTATAAAACAACCCAAACAATCTATGTGATCGATCCTGGGACATTTAAATTACAATCACATAGGTTATCTCAGCATATCTTTCATTTAATATTTATAGAGAGAAACTTAATTTCATGTAATAATCTAAGATTACTTATGACAAACAACACAATATCAACATATAGAGTGAAAAACCTTACTGCCACTAACTTTAAGATATATATACACCAATAATGGTGCTTTCCTTAATACTTAAAGAAGAAATGGTATCATTGAACTTAAAATACCATGGTGGAAAAATTTCTTTATATCTATATATTGAGCTATTAAGTTTGCAACTCAAGAATTATTTCTCTTATTGAGAACCCTTTAGGTTAATCTTTATAGACTTATCCACCTAAACTTTATTAAGAATATTTTTCACATTCATATGGGTATAACTCTAAATCATAATGAGCCACCAATGTCATAATGATTATTAGTGAGCCCTTTTTGTATACATGATAGAAGACTTCTATGTAATCAATATCTCATTTATGAGTGAAACCATTGGCCATAAGTTTGACTTCATATCTAACAAGATTTCAAACTTCATTATGGTCTGTTGGTTTCAATTAAATCATTCATGGCATCAATCCAATTAGCAAAGTCATTACTTTTTATGGCTTGTGAAAACGAAATTAAATCTTTACCTATCCCTAAATCAAAATTAGATTCTTGTAGATATATCATGTAATCATTCGGAATAGCTTATCTTATTTCTATTAGAGATTATCTTAATGTTACTCATGTAATTTTTCTACTTTGATTTATTGGTGACAATCTCAATATGAAGTGGTTAATCATTAATTTGTTGTTTAACATTGTCAAATCATTCAACAATTGTGGGAACAACATCATTACAAGTTATGGGTATAACCACTTTCAATGTGATTTATCACTCCCACTGATTTCATCATTCTTAATAAATCTGACATTATCAATACATATAATTCTCATACTGTAGGTAGGATAGTAAAACCTATATCCTTTGGAATTTTTTTCTGGTAAACGATAAAGTTACTATTAATCGTTCTAAAATCCAATTTCTTTTCAGATGTCTCAAACTCCAAGGGCATTCATCCATAAATAAGAGTAATGAGAAATCCCGTAATATACTCCTAATCATTTCTACTATGTTGTTATTATGCTTATTAGTTATACCATTATGCTACCACATACTAGACATAGGGCGTTAAGTAGAAATACTATACTTTTCAAGGAGTTTAATAAATAGATAAAGTTATTATCTTTAACCATCATACATTCCTTAATATGTATCACCTATCCGATCTGATGACTTCCACTTTTCTATATAACTACCTTTCAACTTTAATAAGATGTACCTTAATGACGTTCTTTACTTGAAATTTTTATGTAGTATATTGAGATAACAATAATGTGAAAAATTATCCATAAATATGATACCAAATTCTTTATGTGTATGTATAGATAAGTTTAAAGAGTTTTACACTTCTAGAACCCTTTTTTGGTGTGTTTAATTAATTTTTCCTTAATAGAATATGTACACACTAAATCAATAAAATTTAAGATTAAAAACAATATCATATTTGATTAGTTTCTTCAACCTTTCGCTAATTATGTGACCTAGTCATTTATGTCACAACATAAAGAATTTTTCATTTATCGGACTACAGTAGGTTCTAAACATTATGATGCAGGGTTAAAAGAGACTCAGAAAATAAATCATCATGCTTTAATTTATACAAACCATTTTGAAGAATACCAGAATGCTAAAAAAGGTATTCTTAAACAAACTAACAATTTATTATCATATTTGAAAAGATTAATAATCATCATGAAGTTTAGATAAGAAAATCAAACTTCAAAATACTAGGAACATAAATTATTATATAAATTATGATTGATATTTGGAAACAAACACAAAGTCCCAGCCATCTTAAATTGGGCTTTGACCTGATTAATCATAGATATCAATTTATGATTTAACATTTTGAGTTATGAGAAATCCCTAACATCGAATTTGAAACATTTGTTGTAGCCAATTCAAGTCGATCCATAATGTGCTACTAGAATATTCTTCTTTAAGGTTTGATTCGAAACATACAAAAGCTTTAATGCTTATCTTTCTTTTCGAATCATGCCATTCGTTTATATCAATCATTTTAAAAATGTCTCAACATTTACATAAATGACACATATTATTTATTTCTCTTATGAGCCTAAGTAGCTAAATAGACTCTTGTTCTTAGAATAGTACCTTAAGTTCTTAAGTCTTGTTTCTTCTTGAACATACATAATAGACATACATTAGCATACTACATAACATCAATATAGGTTCATATCAAGAGACGAAGAGTTTAAATTAAATTACATAAAAGAACTCGTCTATCCTTAAAACCATCAACTTAGTAGCTAAAATTATGAGGACATATTTATGCATCCCACATGTACTATCAAATTTCATAATGGTAAGTTCGGCCATCAGTGTCTAATAAGAAACTCATCAATAGTTCAATAACATTCTTGCATAACTATATAACATTAATAAGCATTATCCATCTGCGAAAGTCTTAACTTAATATTATTCATAATTATCATTCGCATAAACATAATGCCTAGTCTATTTGATCCCTTATAGGTTTTGTGCAATGCCCTTTTCATTAGAACTACTTGATTTAGTAATAGCAGTTAAGTGTCAGACAAGTAGTCAAAACACATAAGTGAAATTGAATTTGTTCACATCAATCTGAAAATACTCTTTCCATTAAGTATCGAACTAGACAATGTATGCGATTGTAACAATACATGAACTAACAATAAAAGAAGGTAAATGCTCACTACATTAATACTTTGAGTCCTCTATAAGTTTAACCATGAGTTAGAATAAATACATATTCTAAGAAGTAATAAGTAGTACTATTGTGACTCTCCTTTGGGTAGTAATCACGATAAAGAAGACGGTAATCAACCACTGTCCTTTTGTGATGTTCTCATGCAAGTACAACACCTAATACATTAACCATAATGGTGATTCTCCCTCACCTAATAGGACTAATTGATAATATATTCATAATTAGGTAGGTCTGTCACCTTTTTGGGCATCCGTTCCACACCCATTATGAATATACACCAACCATCCTATTCCAATTAATTAATCATTTGAAAGGTGGTGCACCTTTGAGCCGATTCCTAATATCCAAATGATCAAGAAACTGCGATTTGCAAGTCATTATTTTTAATACCTAGATAATGGGTATTAAATATCAATTATATGACTTAATACTTATTAGTCATTCTAGTTGGGCCACTTTGGCAGCTACCGAACTATATCATAATATAAACATTAAATCAAAATAATGACGTTGTACAAATAATTATTTTAATATCACAAGATAATGGATATTAAAATCAATTATGCAATTTGATATCTAAGCCATTCTAGTTGGGTCACTTTGGTGACTACTAAACTATATCATAATATAGATCTCAAACCAAAATAATGACATAGCATAAATTATTATTTTAATATCTCAATAATGGATATTAAATATCAATTTTGTGATTTAATATCTATGAGTCATTTTAGTTGGGTCACTTTGGTGAATACCAAACTATATCATAATATAGATACCAAATCTTAATAATAATTTTGCATAAATAATTATTTTAATATCTCAATTAGTTGGGCCACTACGGTGGCCACCAAACTACATCATAAAATAAATATGAAATCGAAATAATGACTTTTCATAAACCATTAAATGAATAATCATTCACTAGCACAAAATAATCCATTAGATCAAACTAAAAACATAAATGGATAGCTTGTGAGTTTTGTACATCATGGAGGGCACAATAGATGAACAATAATAACACAATAATACATCATGGTTACTCAGTCTTAAAAGTGCCCAATCAACAATGACAAAATATTATGTCATAATTGTAAGTGTGACTTTCTGAATAATACAATTTCGGATCAAACATTGAGAAGGCCAGTCTATCACAAACAAGAGAGGTCTCGAATATGTGTGTATATTTTCCTTTCAGTATTATTCACATGGTTCACAGTGAAAATACACCTACGTCATAATGAGACAATAATAAGATGCCTTGACACTATCCATAAGTTTGACCCACAAAGAAAATCAGCTAACAAAGGGCTAGTGTTTTAATTGCAATTTGATATCACAAAGAAAAACAATAAAATAATAACTCCAAGAATCATATTTTGCCTATACTGGCTGGAAGTCAACGAGAAGCATGCAGTATTTGAGCATATTCTTGATCACATAGTCAAGAAGTCAAACGATTTTTTTCCACGAAAATAATGGTACATTAGTTCAATTATGACAGAAACCAAATTGTTTTTGTCGCAACATACCCTTTTGGTATGCATCAATGACATCGAATCAAATTCTAGTAGGATGAACAATATAGCTATCATCATCAATGCACAACAGACAGTAAAAATTATTTTTTTTAAATAGAAAATCATGAAGGTTCTTTGCACAGGCTCTGATACCACAAGTAAACTTTGTTTGGTCAAAGAAATCAATCAAACTCTAATTCCAAGATCTAGAACAATCATGATTTTCACATTATCAATTATGCGGAATTAAAAACATCATAACATCATAATCAACATACCTAGAGCCATAATCGCAAATATTGAATTACTTGATCAAGAATTGAACCATCCTTTGGTGTAGCCCGAAAATCGGTTTCTCTCTCTTGACCTTTATTCTTACGATACACAACTCGATGAGGCATGTGTATATTTATAGGTAGAGAGAGGACTGGTTCCCTAGTTCAACATAAACTCTACTACCCATCAATGTAAAACTTTAGGAAATCACTTATTCTCATTGACTAATCAGAAATCATTAGTTATAGCAGTTAGATTAAAATTGGTAACCTTATCATTATCTAACCCAAATTATTATTTGATAATAATCAGTAAAATCACATGTGCCAAATCAAGTGGGCCATATTAATTCTTACATTGCATGCTGGTAAAGAACCAGCTTGCCGAAGACTATGTGTCTCACCAAGATGTTGCCTTCAAAACCTTGAGGAGATATCATATGAAGCTAAACTAATCCAAGTGACTCCCAGCTGGTAGTTAAGTAAATCTAAGGGGAGTATGAGGCTAAGGATGGGGGAATGGCAACCCACTTGTCTAAGATAAAAAAAACCACATTGCACAATTTGAAAGTTTCAATATAATGCAAATCCCACGAGTAAAGAATTGTCATGCTAATTCTCTAGCACAATTAGCCTCATCTTTTTATAATGATCTCCCTCATATAATACATGTGGAGCTCCTCCGAATGCCAAACATAAAGGAGGAGAAAATTGAAGTCAAAACAACTCAGCAAAAAGAGGGATGAACCTAATCTCTCATTTTGTACTTGGCGCATGGAACTTAACCATCTGGAAAGATAGAAGCCCATAAATTTTTCTAAAAGGAAAACTGGTATCCGAATATTGATGGAGTCCTTTATAAAAGAAGTTTCTCCTTTCCCTACCTGCATTGCCTAGAGTCTAAAGAAGCGGAGTGTGTTTTTAAGGAAATTCATGAGGGAGTTAGTGGCAATCACTTGGCAGGAAGAACTCTAGCTTCAAAGCTCTTCTCCAAGGATATTACTAGCTTATATGGGTGCAACTTGGGTGGGTTAAGGGATCAACCCTAGTCCAACTGTCACACCCCATCTCGAGATGGAAGTATAACTCGACATGTGGTAATACCTGCGCCTGTAATGCAAGGAAGCATTTGAAACCAATAATACCAACCACTAATCTCATAAAAGAGATAAATCATACAACTCTATGACAGAGTACACAACTTTATAATTCAATACAACACAAAGAATTAGGGAATTCATCCCTTATATCAACAAAGAAACGAACACTCATATACAATATGTATACAACCAATTTCCTTAACCTCTCATCTCGACTCTGCTAGTGCTGTAATGGACCCAACTCCAAACTTTAGCTTCTTGAAAACAAATATTTTTTTGAGTGTATTGCGCATCATAATAAATGAAAATACTGAAAATATGGATCAAATATCATTTTACCAAAATATGTTCACAATCTGAGGAGAACAACAAAATCAAAGTGTTTTCAACTCACTTTGAAATCTCATAATCACTGCCAAAATAACAACATAATAAATATTCCACATGTGTCATGAGTCAATAACAACTTTAAGCAATGTCAGGTTATAAACAACATTTAAGTAATGTCAAGCTATCTACAACATTTAAGCAATGTCAAATTGTCTCACGACAACTGTGCAGTGTCCAAATCAACAACATGTGAGCCACGTCAAGTTATTAACAACTCTAGCATAGTGGATACTACTCAAATCACAAGTTTTTCAACAATCCACAAGCTTTTCAATAAATCACAAATTTTTCAACAAAACATATTTGATCCATTATTTGCTCAATTCAACATAAATCATGTCATCAAAATTTCATTTCACATAGTAAAATAAATCATAGTAGTCATATACTTTTATTTTCAATTTATTATAAAGTAGTACACTTTACCTGTCACAGTCAACCAACACACCACTCAGCTTTATGCTCGATCCATAAGTGGAATCGATATAATATCTTCTGGACCTAACACAAATCATAGAACTGTACACAATGAGTTTCAAGTCCAAATAACTCAACGGATGCAAACGAATGCTTATGAGCATATTTCATTTTAAGTTTTGTTCATTCCGATATAACTCGACTTAGATCATGACAACTCCAATCCTATGGCTTATTTTCATAATAACTCAACATGAAACCAAGTGAGTTAGAAAGTAAGCTTCTTAAGGTTTCTAACAATAGGTCATAAGCGTAAAACAACCTCCCATAAACCATGTTCCGATTAGTTTCCAACAAGTTTTCAAATTCAATAAGTGGGCTGTTTTTAGCTATTTTTAAACTAAAAACTGAATTTATACATGAAAAATATGATGTTCTAACACATACCATTAGAAAGGTCTATGAATCTAGTTTCCAACAAAATTGACGGTGTGTCAATCCGAGTTTTCTATAAAAAGTTATGCTCATTTTACAAAAAGGTGTCAAAGTTTTCTAATATCCATCATATTCAAATTTTTTAATATTTTGTTTCTTTGATCCAACCCAATCCAATTTATTTCATACCACATTCAACTCAAATAAGGTAGGGTCACTTAAGCCCCATTTCCGCTCATTCACTTCACTAAAATATTTCCTTGAACACTTTCCGTGCATTAAAGTGTTATACGAACCCAACCCTCAAACTTAATTAAAATAGGTTTTTATCCTCACAAAATTAGCAAGAGATCAAGTTAATTACAAAGTAGGCTTCCTAAGCTTTGCAATCATCGGTCATGAACTAAAATCGGAGTTCTATGTGAAGGGTTATGTTCATTTGTTTATAAAGGTACTAAGCTGATTTTTTTCATCAGTTACAAACATTTCAGTCAACTTCAAACAGATGCCATTTTTCACTCAAAGAGAATTAGGTTATGTACCATATATGGTTAAAAAGATCTATGACTTTGTGTTCTAACAAAAAAAAAACGGTGCACAAACCTATATTTTCTAGAGAGAGTTATCGCCGTTTTTCCACCGAGTATCCAAGCTGTTTGTTAAAACTGGGATTACTGTCACCATCTCTATTCTTCTACCCATGAACCAAAACTCACTTCAATCTACTCCAAAATCAATTAAAACCCTTCTAACAATCTCCCATAATCTTTCAATCATCCAAAATAGGTTTGTGTATCGATGTAAAAAAAAATTAAGCTCTTTCAACAACTAAACCATAATTTCAGCTTGTAATTTTAAATAATTTCATCAACTAAGCATGAAATTCTTCTTCTTTCCTTGATGAAGCCTTCACCCAAAAGATTTTCAATTGAAAGAAAATATAAAATAAACAAAACAAATTCATTTGAAGAAACTGAACCGATAGATATGAAATTCAAACTACGATGAAGAAACAAAGATAATTTCACCATTCGATTTGAGTTGAAACTCACATTTTTCCTTCTGTTTTCCGTTTCTTTTCCTTTGTTCCTTCACCGTCTTACTCTCCCTTACCTCCTTCTTATTAGTAAGTATTTTTTTTTTGGGAGGAGGAGGAGGGGGAGGGGGAGGGGGAGGGGGAGGGGGGAAGGGGACTTGAATACTTGACCTTAAGAAGGCAAAACCTTCATAAGGTAAGGAGTACCATTGGACCAAAGGCCTAGTGGTTTCTTATTATTAAGTAAAACTACACTTCATTCCCCTTTTATTCCAATGAATTAAATTGTAGCCTCATTCTTTATACTATACTTCCTTTTAATTCCCAATTTCATTATAAATTAAATCTGGGTCTTACAACTCTTTCCCCCTTAACAATTTTCGTCCTTGAAATTAATCAACATGATGCTATGGTAACTTCCATGTTTAAATGCTAAGACCAAGAGTTATCTCAACATCAATCCAATCCTCTGTCTACCTATTCTTCTTTTTCAACACCCAAACATTATATAATCCAGAATAAAAATTAACATAGCTGCTACACTTCCATTATATGAGTCTAATCCACAACATAGTATGTAATCATAAATTACCCAGCTAACCTAGATCACCAACTAAAACAAAGGTCATCCATAGAGCTGAGGTCATTTATAAATTAAAGGTATTACATAGCAAATGTATTCAAATTCTCAAGCTTATGATAGACAATTCATACTCAGAGCATCCAATCACAAATTCAAATCTTAATTACTAGTTCTTCCACTACCAATCATTAATCTTTTTTGTGTCCTCTCTTTCTCAAGTAGCTTACTTAGCTGAGTAACTTTTCCACAACAACTGGCCAACAGAATGGTCCTTCTACACCAAAACTTATTTGCTCCTCAACATAAATAAGATTTTCCTTTAACTCAATGAGTTGTTCAACCAATATATAAGAAGAATCGAGTGTATATGTATACTTCCTGAACATAACAACATAAAATATGTCGTGAAAACAAACAATTCTGCTAAATGAACCAACCTTAAAGCTGTAGCATCAATTTTCTCTGTAATCTCATATGATTAAATATATCTTGACTAAACTTTCCCTCTTCATCAAATCTTAACACAAGTTGTTCGTGTCATATTTTTATAAATTCTTCATCTTTCATTGCACATCCTAAAATGTCTCATTTGCTTATCAGCACAAGTATCACCCACCACAAGTTTTAAATGTTTCATTTGCTTATCGATAACATACATTTTCTATCTAATTTATAGAACCTTTAGATTTACATGAATCACTTCATCTTTTCCTGTAGTTATGCATCTCAACTTAGGTTCACATATATCTGTTTCCCACATATTTCTATTTCCCTCATATTACTCCAACACATCAGGGTCTTTACCATAAAGTGCCTATATGGTGTCATCCCAATACTACTACGACACTTTTGATTAGAAGCAAACTCTACTGAGGACGAATAAGTATCCCATCTACTTTTGAATTTGTAGCACACCAGCGCGAAGCGTAACGTCAAAGTACATATACATGCTCAGACTTCCCGCCAAATTATAACGATAAACTATACTGAACTTCAAAGTGTTATACCCAACATGTTGTAAACTAGGCCAAATTGAATTGTAAGTTTTGAATCTCCATCTACTTTACTAGATAAAGGTGTTTCACACAATCATACATTCCCATCAAATAACTATAAGCATACCTCCATATGAATATGTAGGTTTAATTTCCAAAATTGACCGGTCTCCATCAATCAATCCATAGTAACCCAAATATATTCATGCTCAATTTATATCCTGAAAGTCCCCATATAGAAAATTTATATTAATATGCTCTAATTTCCATTCAAAAATTGAGGGTAATAAACCTGTAGGATACTGATATCCAGTCTTTATCCATCAATGCATTACACATTGACTACAAATTCAGCAATTTCTCTTTTCATTCGAGTTAACCAACAATAGTTTCTCAAATTTCAGTATGATTTCGTACTCTTTGGATGCACCATATACACAAAATTATCAGTTGTATCTATAACATCTCTCTTCAACATAGTATCCCTTGGTACGTAACCAAGTGCAGAAATATAACATAACATCACCCGAAAACACAAAATATATCTTTGCTATCATGTTACTAAACCTCTGTATATATGCCAATCTTTTTGTTATAGCTTTCTAATATGATCTACCTATAAGAGTTTAACTTGGAATTGTGCTGATAATATATCTACCCCCAGTCAATTTCATATGTACCCCTTTCAATCTTAAATCCATAAAATTATTCACATAGGTAAATACAATGCAGCCTTCCCAATACTTTTATGCTCAATGCATCAACAAGAACCTTAGCTTTTCCTGCATGATCATGTCTAGAATAATCACAATCCTTGATCATTTTCATCCATATGATTTGAGTCAAATTCATCTCTATTTGAGTCAAAAAAAAATTCTAACTCGATGATCTACAAGCCATATAAATGAATAATGTCTCAATTACTTTAAAGCAACCACAATATCAATGAACTCCAAATCATGAGTAGTGTAATTCATTTTAGTGTTTTTTTCTAACAGTCTGAAGGCATAAACAATCATCCTACTATGTAATATCAAATCATAGTCCAACATCTAATGAGAAGCATCATTGTATATCACATATCCACCGCTAGCAAGTGTATAGTCAACACTGGACTAAAAATTAATTCATGCTTTCACATTTGAAACTATTTTCTCAAACGTCATCCCATTCAAACTTTGGACCATTCTTGTGTCAAATGTGTTAAAGGTATTGTTAATATTGAAAATTCTTGTGCAACCCAATGATAATAGCCAACTAAACCCAAGAGATTGTAAATCTCCATCATTGTAGTTGATTTTTTCCACTTTATCATTGTATAAACTTTCTTACGATCAACAAAAATACCATCACCAAAAACTAAATGTCCCAACAAAACAACTCAATTTAGCCAAAATTCACATTTACTCACCTTCGCATGTAATTTTTTTTTTTTAAAGTCTCATTAACAATCCTCAAATGATGTATATGTTCTTCCTTACTACGGGATACACAAGTATAACATCAATGAATACAGTAACATATGAATCTAGTAAAAGTTCAGATACCCAATTTAGTCAACCCATAAAAACAGATGTAGCGTTTGTCAACCTCAACGATAACAACAAAAATACAAAATGACTATCCCAGCTTGACAAACTATTTTCATAACATACCATTTCTTTTTTTTAAATAAGGATAACCTAACATAATAAGATCAATATTACTACATACTCTAGCTCCTCACAACTGATCAAATAAATCATTAAAACCAAGTAAAAGATGTTTACTGCTTGTGATTGCCTTATACAGTCGGTAGTAACCGACGTAATCACAATCCCATCATTTTCTTTACAAACACAACATGAGCACCCCATCACAAATTACAAGGTTGAATAAATCCTCGGTCTGATATATCTCAATTGAATTCTCAATTCCTCTTGCTCAACAAGAACCATGATATATGAAGTAATAAATATAAGTGAAGTACTCCAAAAACTACTAACACATAAACTCAACCTCTCTTTAATGATAGTTTAGGCAACTCTTATTAGAATACATATGAAAATACCCGAATCACAAAAATATATCTCAACTGTATCTTTCATTCTTTAGTGTCCGCTACATAAGCTAAGTACCCTAGCTTACCTTTGCCAAAGTATACTAAGCATTTGAAATTTTCTTTTTCAATCACCAAAAATTTCATACTCTTTCATTCGGTAGGTGAAATATCATCTCATTTCTAAACAATCCATAATAGTATGATATTTCAGCAATCAATTATCTCAAGAATCATATCAACATCTAAGATATCCAGAGACATAAAATCAATAGATAAATCTCTAACTTCTACATTCAACACACAACCTGTATATATAGTCTCTGTTAACACTATCCCTCTCACTAAAATACCAACAAATAAATTAGTATACAACAATTTCAATGATCAGTCCAATGGTATGTTATACAACGACTATGTGAATCTTGGGTATATCAAAACCCATGCAATCTTGACCAGAATTGGAGAGTGTACTTGTGACAACCTCAATAGTAGCTTGAGTATCCTATCAAGTCATAGCAAATATACTACATACAATAGTATTGGTAGTTTTTCTCCCAAAATCAATGTTACCGATAATAATGCCCCTCTAGGTGACCATGAAGCCTAGGAATTTTTTTGAAGAGACCTCAAAGGCACATTTGGCCGAGTTAAGCTTCAAGTTATACCTCCAGACTACCTCAATGGCTCCCCTCATGTGCTCAATGTGCTCTACAACTCGAAGGCTTTTGAAGAGCATGTTGTCCACATACACTTCCATGGAATCATCTATAAAATTCTTGACAATGTGGTTGACTAGCCTTTGATAGGTCGCTACAACATTCTTCAAAATGAAGGGCATGACCTCGTAAAAATACGTTCCTTCCTCGGTTATGAAGGAAGTATTCTCTTGGTCGGGCTCATCTATCATTATCTGGTAGTAGCTAGAGAATGCATCCATGAAAGTGAGTAGCTCTTACCCTGTCATTGCGTCTACCAAGATATCAATCCTAGACAACTGTGACACCCCAAATCCGGGGGTCCTTTATTAACCGTTGACAACCCGTCAACCCGCAGAAACATCCGTGGATATCGCTTAACCCGATACCACATCAATAACATCCCTAAACCGAGGTTATAACCCACAATGAAAATTCGGTTCAACATTCATTTGATCCAACCCCAGTCCAACACACCATGATTCATACCCCATTAGGGTCCAATTTGATCATTTAAAGGAAGGAAATTCAAAGCCCAAAGCTTGGCAGAACAATTTTAAAATTTTAGAATTTTTGGACCGACTACCGGTAGCTGTTTATCGACTACCGGTAGCTGGAACCTTCTGGACCACGACTACCTGTTAACTACCGGTAGCTGGAACCCTCTGGACCAACGACTACCTGTTGACTACCGGTAGCTGTACCCTTCTGGTACACGACTACCTGTTGACTACCGGTAGTCAAAGGCAGATTTTGTCAATTTCAATAATTTTTCATTTCCAACTCATTTCAAACCTTTCCAAGGTCACCCAGACATATATATTCATGTTTTCTACATTATAAAAAGTCCATGGAAGTCCATTTAATACAATTCTATATATTTACACATTAAAATGGAATTTATACGAAAACTTTACAAGTTAAACCATAAAAGCCACAAGTCGGCTTTTCTTCATTCTTGGGGTCCCGTATGAGGGTCTCCCACCGGCGTATAGTCCGCACCTGAAATGCGTCCCACGAAGGGTGAGCCACGCTCAATAGGATATCCTCCTACAGAGGCTACTCCTCAACCTACATGCATATGAAATGTTCACATGCAACATTTAACAATTCATAACCATTCCAATCAAGGACATGCAATTCAATGATGGAATGCAATCATGCTGTGCCATGAGATGGGATGAATTCCACTCATGTGCATCCACCCGAGCCCACACCGACTCACTTTACATGCAAATGCCATGTATGATGAACCAAGCTACCTGAGCCCCATGAATGAGATGATACTCACTCTTATAACTCACCCAAACCCTTCCCGGCTCCTCAACACAATGCTAATGCCAATGTGTTTAACATGACATGAAGTGAGATGAGACTCAACCATGTAACTCAATCCGAGCCTCCCCGGCTGCCTCAACACAATGCAATGCCAATGTGTAATAATTTCGTCATCTATGTTTCATCAAATGACATTTTCAAAGTTAGGGTCTTTCTTGGGATCGGAAACTTCATGGACTCCTACCAATGGTCTTCCACACCAGTACACTTTATGGACTCTTATACCAACGGAGTGCACCCTCCAAATCACCGGGTCTTTCACCCGAGAGGTCGTCATGCCTCTTCTTGCTCATCCCGACCCAATTTATTTCATGCAACCGTGCGACTCAGTCGGATATTAAATCTAACTTTCCCGAGCCCACCCATCATCCACCTACATGGTGTTTGATACCAACCATGCACCCACACCCATAATGCGATGTTTCCGTGCATATGCAATATAATGTACCATTGCCACTTTTATGCCATGTTCATATGTAATGAATGACATAGGGATATTCCCTACTCACCCACACTCATGCCTAAGCCCATGAATGTGACACAAATGTCATGCTTAATATGCAATAATGCCCCATGAGCCATTCAATCACATGTTCGATATGTATGAGTGTCATACGAACAATTTAACATACACCAACTCATCCATGGTAAATTATATCATGAGCATATAAATACTATAATCTTTCACAATGTCAACATATATCACAAGCATGTATATATCAACATTTCCTCAAACACAATATCCAAGCATGTTGTACATAACTCATGCAAAACATACTTCATTCCATAATGGCATTTAAACAAACACCTTAAAGACATACAATTAAATACTCAATTTCATCATAAAGCTCAAGAAATCATATCTAGTGATTTCCACACAATTATACCAAGATGGAAGTTATTCCATCCATTTATATCCACATATTATAATCTTCCAAGAGATTATAAAGTAACCACCTCTAAATGCCAATTCCATTTAGAAATTGACTTTACCAATTTTCCCATATTTCTTTTTTCTACACTTCAAGTTCCTTTAAGAAATTTACCCAACAAGTAAATATATACACCCATTTCATACCATCCTTGCTTAGCACATTTGGTACCCATTTCCCACACATGAAATACATTGGTGGTACATTAAACTAGAGAATGTGATTTAAATCATGCCACCCATTCTCAATACCCATTTCACACAATTAACCACAATAGGCAAGTGATACATATATATATACACCTACCCATTCCATATAACCTTCCTAGGTTGGAAATAAACCTAAATAGGAAGAAAACCCTACCTCTTGTAGCGTGTAGAATCCCGTAGGAAGCTCCTAGAACTCAAAGCAAGCTTGAATCCTTCACTTCCAAATTTTTGGCCCTCCAACGTTCGGTGAAAACCGTCGTTTTTGTTACCCACGCGTAGCCCTCGACGCGTAGAACAACTCTTGTTCTTGGCTCGAGTGGATTTGAGCGCTAGAACGGAGTAGATCGTAGAGAGAAGTTGAGTTTTCTCTCATTTTCCCTCTCTTCTTTTCTCTCGGCTGAAACCGGCTGAAATGGTGAAGGAGAAGTCTGATTTTTCAGACTTTAGGCCCCTATTTATATTTTTAGAATACTTGGCCCACAATTGGCCACACGTCCCTTTTAATTCCGGGTCCGTTATCACCCCGAAACGATTAAATTTCGTCCCGGTTCAAGTGCAAAATATTTTTATTTTAAATTGTCTCAATTTATTCCCCAAACTTTAAAATTTTATAAAAATTTCGTGTACGGGGTGACCCGAGGCCCGTTCGTCTCGTAAAACGCGAAAAATCCGACTATCTCAGAATTCAACGAAATTTGACATGGTAACTAGATTTCGCGAGACGAATCCAACGGTGAAATCCGTTTCGTCATCCGAGATCTAGAAAAATTCAGTTTTTCAACTAGTACCGAAGTGGCAATTCACCTATTGCCCTTGTTCGTCAAAGTTTAAATTTTCCGGGGTTTCACATTCTTCCCCCCTTAAAAGAATTTCGTCCCCGAAATTCACACCCTCTTGCACATTCGACCATATGCATAAGTTACAAAAATACTGTCTAAACTGTCCCACATGTATCCGTCTCTCTCCCGGACTAGGTTCTAGACGCAACCAAGTCCGTCCGTAAAGGCACCACATATCCCGTGTACCTCTGTCCCATTTCCGGAACTACTAGAATAGGAGATAAATTAACCTCCTCTGTAATTTGACAATAGTACCGAAGCATCCCAAGGCGAAGCATTCGGTAGTGAAGTCCTTATTCAAACTAGAGTTCTCACAACTCTACCCGTGTCATTCTATGAGGAGCCATAGAGTAGACAACATACCGGGGTGTAACTTAACACTGAAGTCTACATCCCTACGTGGAGACAAAATTCTTAAGCTCCTAAACATCTGAGGTGGACGAAATTCATGTCTCACTTCGTTCTCTAAGGTAAAGCTTGCTAGCTAACCCATTAACTACCCATTCCAACGGAATTCATATTTTACTTGAGGTAAACGTCATGCGTTTTCCCTAAAACTTAAAACATACACACTCCAAGGTGTAAACAGTGACCTGCTGATGATCATAATCATCGACGACTTAGTGTGCCGTCAATCCGTCCATCCCAAGGATGACATCAAATTCTAACATGTCCGTGGAGTAGAATCCCCAAGAATCCTAGCTCACATTCCCGACATACCCATTTAGTACACACCCTAGATCCTAGGGGAGAACTCACAAACAATGGCTCTTCCAAGATTACAATCTCTGAGCCCATTCCCTTACTCAAGTTAAATTATCATAGGACAATAACTTAATATCCCAATGTAGGGACCAAGTTTAAAACAATGAGAATTCCCTCACCGTCTCACTAATAGGGCAAGTGTCACACACTAGTTGACATTTAACCCATGAACCATCCCGTTCTTCCCTTTTTCCGAACCCAAGGTTATGTTTTCTAACCCTAGTATTCATTTCCATACACACTTTACCATGTATATAATTTACACATAACATAATCATGTAGCACATAATCATGTAACATTTAAACACATCACATGAAATGCATATGGAATGCAATGGTCTAGACCCAATGCCCATCAAGTCCTAAGTAATTCGTATACCTAGGCTCTGATACCAAGCTGTAACACCCCAAATCTGGGGGTCCTTTATTAACCGTTGACAACCCGTCAACCCGCGGAAACATCCGTGGATATCGCTTAACCCGATACCACATCAATAACATCCCTAAACCGAGGTTATAACCCACAATGAAAATTCGGTTCAACATTCATTTGATCCAACCCCAGTCCAACACACCATGATTCATACCCCATTATGGTCCAATTTGATCATTTAAAGGAAGGAAATTCAAAGCCCAAAGCTTGGCAAAACAATTTTAAAATTTTAGAATTTTTGGACTGACTACCGGTAACTGTTTATCGACTACCGGTAGCTGGAACCTTCTGGACCACGACTACCTGTTAACTACCGGTAGCTGGAACCCTCTGGACCAACGACTACCTGTTGACTACCGATAGTTGTACCCTTCTGGTACACGACTACCTGTTGACTACCGGTAGTCAAAGGCAGATTTTGTCCATTTCAATAATTTTTCATTTCCAACTCATTTCAAACCTTTCCAAGGTCACCCAAACATATATATTCATGTTTTCTACATTATAAAAAGTCCATGGAAGTCCATTTAATACAATTCCATATATTTACACATTAAAATGGAATTTATACGAAAACTTTACAAGTTAAACCATAAAAGCCACAAGTCGGCTTTTCTTCATTCTTGGGGTCCCGTATGAGGGTCTCCCACCGGCGTATAGTCCGCACCTGAAATGCGTCCCACGAAGGGTGAGCCACGCTCAATAGGATATCCTCCTACAGAGGCTACTCCTCAACCTACATGCATATGAAATGTTCACATGCAACATTTAACAATTCATAACCATTCCAATCAAGGACATGCAATTCAATGATGAAATGCAATCATGCTGTGCCATGAGATGGGATGAATTCCACTCATGTGCATCCACCCGAGCCCACACCGACTCACTTTACATGCAAATGCCATGTATGATGAACCAAGCTACCTGAGCCCCATGAATGAGATGATACTCACTCTTATAACTCACCCAAACCCTTCCCGGCTCCTCAACACAATGCTAATGCCAATGTGTTTAACATGACATGAAGTGAGATGAGACTCAACCATGTAACTCAATCCGAGCCTCCCCGGCTGCCTCAACACAATGCAATGCCAATGTGTAATAATTTCGTCATCTATGTTTCATCAAATGACATTTTCAAAGTTAGGGTCTTTCTTGGGATCGGAAACTTCATGGACTCTTACCAATGGTCTTCCACACCAGTACACTTTATGGACTCTTATACCAACGGAGTGCACCCTCCAAATCACCGGGTCTTTCACCCGAGAGGTCGTCATGCCTCTTCTTGCTCATCCCGACCCAATTTATTTCATGCAACCGTGCGACTCAGTCGGATATTAAATCTAACTTTCCCGAGCCCACCCATCATCCACCTACATGGTGTTTGATATCAACCATGCACCCACACCCATAATGCGATGTTTCCGTGCATATGCAATATAATGTACCATTGCCACTTTTATGCCATGTTCATATGTAATGAATGACATAGGGATATTCCCTACTCACCCACACTCATGCCTAAGCCCATGAATGTGACACAAATGTCATGCTTAATATGCAATAATGCCCCATGAGCCATTCAATCACATGTTCGATATGTATGAGTGTCATACGAACAATTTAACATACACCAACTCATCCATGGTAAATTATATCATGAGCATATAAATACTATAATCTTTCACAATGTCAACATATATCACAAGCATGTATATATCAACATTTCCTCAAAACACAATATCCAAGCATGTTGTACATAACTCATGCAAAACATACTTCATTCCATAATGGCATTTAAACAAACACCTTAAAGACATACAATTAAATACTCAATTTCATCATAAAGCTCAAGAAATCATATCTAGTGATTTCCACACAATTATACCAAGATGGAAGTTATTCCATCCATTTATATCCACATATTATAATCTTCCAAGAGATTATAAAGTAACCACCTCTAAATGCCAATTCCATTTAGAAATTGACTTTACCAATTTTCCCATATTCCTTTTTTCTACACTTCAAGTTCTTTATGAAATTTACCCAACAAGTAATTATATACACCCATTTCATACCAACCTTGCTTAGCACATTTGGTACCCATTTCCCACACATGAAATACATTGGTGGTACATTAAACTAGAGAATGTGATTTAAATCATGCCACCTATTCTCAATACCCATTTCACCCAATTAACCACAATAGGCAAGTGATACATATATATATACACCTACCCATTCCATATAACCTTCCTAGGTTGGAAATAAACCTAAGTAGGAAGAAAACCCTACCTCTTGTAGCGTGTAGAATCCCGTAGGAAGCTCCTACAACTCAAAGCAAGCTTGAATCCTTCACTTCCAAATTTTCGGCCCTCCAACGTTCGGTGAAAACCGTCGTTTTTGGTACCCACGCGTAGCCCTCGACGCGTAGAACAACTCTTGTTCTTGGCTCGAGTGGATTTGAGCGCTAGAACGGAGTAGATCGTAGAGAGAAGTTGAGTTTTCTCTCATTTTCCCTCTCTTCTTTTCTCTCAGCTGAAACCGGCTGAAATGGTGAAGGAGAAGTCTGATTTTTCAGACTTTAGGCCCCTATTTATATTTTTAGAATACTTGGCCCACAATTGGCCACACGTCCCTTTTAATTCCGGGTCCGTTATCACCCCGAAACGATTAAATTTCGTCCCGGTTCAAGTGCAAAATATTTTCATTTTAACTTGTCTCAATTTATTCCCCAAACTTTAAAATTTTATAAAAATTTCGTGTACGGGGTCACCCGAGGCCCGTTCGTCTCGTAAAACGCGAAAAATCCGACTATCTCGGAATTTAACGAAATTTGACATGGTAACTAGATTTCGCGAGACGAATCCAACGGTGAAATCCGTTTCGTCATCCGAGATCTAGAAAAATTCAGTTTTTCAACTAGTACCGAAGTGGCAATTCACCTATTGCCCTTGTTCGTCAAAGTTTAAATTTTCCGGGGTTTCATCGACAAACAATCCTTTGGGCATGCCTTACTCAAGTCAGTGAAATCAACACATAGTCACCACTTCTCGCTTGTCGTCCTCACCAATACCACATTCTCCAGCCACAATGGATATTGCACTTCTCTGATGGATTTCGTATGGAGGAGATCCGTTACCTCCACCTTTACGGCTCAGTTTTGCTCTAAGGCGAAGCTTCTTCACTTTTGCCTTACCGATTTATAGCTCGAGTCAACATTTGGGTCTATCCCACCCATGTTTGACTGTTTCCAAGCAAATATATCTTTGGTGGAGTGCAAAAACTCCATAAGCAGTAACTTTAAATCTTCCCTGAGCATTTTTCCAATGTAGGTAACTTGCTCAGGGTGATCTCCATTTGAATAGGCTCGAGATCCTCCACTGGTCGTGGGCATTCCTCCTCCTCCCTATGATCCAAGGATTCTATATGTTGAGCCCCTTGTTGATATTTTTCCCTTATGGAGGCCATATAACATTCTCAGGCCGGCACTCGATATCCTCACACATCTCCAAGTCCCGCCTTTGTAGGGAAGTGGAGCAAGAGGTGATATGTTGACGGCACGACCCTCATGGACTTGAGGCTAGGGTGGCCTAGAATGACGTTGCATGCCGAGGGGGAACTAGCACCAGGAAGTTAGTTATGACGGTGGTCTAGTATGGGGCCTGCCTAACTGTGACTGGTACGACTATGGCTCCCAACAAATAAGCCTACTCACCAAAAAAATTGATTAATGGAGTAGTGATAGGCATCAGCTTCTCTCTTCCAATATTTAACTTGTCAAAGTCAGTGGCAAAAATGATATCTGTCGAGCTGCCACTATCAATCATAACCCTCTTAATAGAGTAGTTAGCTATGGTCAGTGTAACTACAAATGGGTCATCATGTGGGTGTTGAACTCCCCCGAGGTCCTCATCTAAAAAAGTGGTTAGGGAATCCGTTTGGGATTTCTTCCCAGGATTTACCAACTTAACCTCTAGTTCGACTTTCATCTTTCGAGCATGGGTCTGGCTAGCGGAGCTTCTCTCTACCCCTGGCGAATCCTCCAGTGATCACAACAACCTCTTCTACCACCTGCTGTTGTGGTGCCTCCGCCCAATTAGGTTGCACCTCTTCCCTCTCTTCGCGCTTGTTCTCTATGTACGTTCCAAGGTGCCACTTCTGGGTAAGGTCCTCAATATGATCCTTGAGCACCTGGAAATCCTCAGTGTTGTGGCCATGAACTCGATGGAACCTGCAATATTTGTCCCTTGATCATTTACTGGGATGGGTTCACATCTTACCTAGCCACTTGAGGACTCTCTCATCTTGGATTTGGTATAGGATTCGCTCTACACAAGTATTCAATGGTGTATACCTTCTAGCTGGTTCATCCGTAGTGCGGGCTCCCAAGTAGTCTCTTGCACTCACATGTTAGGAACGACTTTTCTTTGGGATGCTCCCTCATTCTCCTTGGTTTGCCTGATCTTGTGTCTTCCTTTTTTCTCGACGATCTTCCCTATTGTCCTCCTAGTTTTATCAAGCGTGGAGGGTATCCTCGGCATTCATGTAGCTATAAACTCTTGATAGGAGCTTTGTCATGGACAAAGGTGGGTCCTTAGAGAGGGAAAAAAGAAACTGGGAGGACTAGAGACCTCCCATAAAGGCTGTGAAAGCAAATTTTTCATCCACATTATCAATCTGAAGAGATTTCGTGGTGAAACGACTGTCATAGGCTCTAAGTGACTCACTTTTAGCCTGCTTGATGTCGAGGAGATAGGTAGGTGGTCTTCGGTGGTCCCAACCTCTGATGAAATATAAGATAAAGGAATTGATGAGCTTCCCAAATGTGTAGATTGTATTGGGCTTTAGTTTGTTAAACCAATGCCGTGTGGTTCCCTTGAGGGTTGTTGTGAAAGCCCGACAGATAATCTAGTCCGGAACATTACAGAGCATCATTAGAGACCAGTAGGTTTCTAAATGGTCCAGTGGGTCCTTGGTCCTGTCGAAGCTCTCCATCGCTGGTGTTAAACGACAAAAAAATTTAACACGTCAACTTTCAGTACAAATTTTTATTTTTATTTTTTATTTTTTTTGAAAAGGTCAATGACAAGTTCATGCTCGACGCATGGTTTCCTTGAATTATTTATCCTTGACTTGACCCTTCAAGCTCGATTTTCTTTCACATTTTAATTTGACACATCTCGAAAATCTTATATTGGTTCAATTTTTAAAAAAAGAGAGATAAAAAAAGGACTTGGACATCGGCTACAAATATTTCAGTCATTCTTGGATGTACTCCACAAATGGTTTTAATGGCTAGCTAAAAGAATGGGTAGTGCAAGACCCATTAGCTAGAAGTTGGTTACTTGTGAGGCAGTTAGATGATTGACAGAACATGGGGAAGCCATGAAGTACCCATGTTCTTTGGAACTTAGGCCACTAAGTCCTCATGCCACTTGATTCTCTATTTAAAGAGAAGTGTAGCATGTAGGCGAGGGAGCTGGAGGGAGAGTTGAGACGGTTAAAAAAGCAAAGGAAAAAGAGAAGTTTCGGTAGAGGAGAAGGAATCTGGAAGTAGATTTTCAGACGGTTATCAAAGGAGGAAGAAAAGAAGAGAAGAAAGGCAGAAAAAGAGAGTTTGGAAGAAAAACAAAGCAATTATATATCAGAAAAAAATTCTGATCAGGTAAATATGATGTTTACTCTCCCTTTCTCTTTAATCTAATGTCTTGAAATTTTGGTTGCAGCAAATGGGTTTAAAACCAAAGCAATCCGAAACTATTGCACCGATTTCGAGTCGTTCCAATTACAACTCTACTGGAGTTTTAGAGTCTTAAAGACTGGATGATACTCTTCTCGCAAGAATCACTATGTCCAAGCAAAAATTCTATCGAGCGTGGCGGCAATTTTCGGTCACTCCAAAGTTGCTGTTTACATAAAGTTTTCTACTCCCAAAGTCTGGACAGTGCAGAATGTGTCCAAGCAAAGTTACTACGAGCCTCTTCTTAGAAAATTCCAGCGGCATGAAGCATGAATGTTGCCAAAAGAAACAGCCTCTATCACAGGCTGTTTATTGCTATACTCCAACTACTCTCAAGAAAGCTACCCACCAAAATTGGAAAACAGAGTTCTTGACTCTAATTGAGTTCCCTGTATCAAAAAAAAAGGGACTCAATGGCAGCAAGAACGAAAAAAAATCAAGAAGAGTGAGAGGATTAACAAGAGTCTTCGACTCTTTCTTTCCGATGCTTTTCGCTGAAGGCCAGTTACTGTCCTGTTACCAAAACATCCATTCACTGTTGAAGAGTCCTTAGACCCTTTAAAATCCTGTTTATTTCAGCAATGTTGAGACTCTCCCAAGGCACAAGTTACAGGAGTTTTTAACTCCTTGAGTTCTAAGTGCTCTCAAAATTACAAGTGTTTCACTCTTTTGCGAAACTAGTTCCTTCGAATGGAGTTTCCAACTCTCCTTTTCACTCACTCTTTAATCAAGACTCGATTTTTTCCAAAACCATATCAAAGAGTTTCCAACTCTTAAAAATTTTCTGATTTAGTGGCTTGTTTCTCCTACTATTAAAAGGAGTCTCTGAACATCTTTTAGAAACAAAAAAAAAATGGCAACGACTTTTGGTCTTTCAAAGACCATTTTATTGTAAAAAAATTCTGCCTTGGTCTTTCAAAGACCATTGTAAAAAAAAAAAATTATGTTTTGGTCTTTCAAAGACCATTGTAAAAAAAGTTCTGCCTTGGTCTTTCAAAGACCATTTTAAGTGAAAAAAAATTCTGCTTTGGTCTTTTAAAGACCATTGTAAAAAAAATTTGTTTTGGTCTTTCAAAGACCATTTTAAAAAAAAACTCTACTTTGGTCTTTCTGTGACGCCCCAAAATCCGGGGGTCCCTTATTAACCGTTGACAACCCGTCAACCCGCGGAAATACCCGTGGATGTCGCTTAACTCGACACCACATCGTTAACATTCCCCAAAGTCGGAATTATTGTCCATAGTTGTGATCTATGTTTCTTTAATTATTTAATTCAATCAAGGTCCAATGTACCCCAATCTACCTCAATTTTGGTCCATTTGTGTCATTGGAACTAAAGAAAACAAGGTCCAAAAGCTTGGTGAAATAATTTCAAATTTTCAGATTTTTGGACTAACTACCGGTAGTCAACAGGTAGTCGTTGGTCCAGAAGGTTCCAGCTACCGGTAGTTAGTCCAAAAATCTGAAAATTTGAAATTATTTCACCAAACTTTTGGACCTTGTTTTCTTTAGTTCCAATGACACAAATGGACCAAAATTGAGGTAGATTGGGGTACATTGGACCTTGATTGAATTAAATGATTAAAGAAACATAGATCACAACTATGGACAATAATTCCGACTTTGGGGAATGTTAACGACGTGGTGTCGGGTTAAGCGACATCCACGGGTATTTCCGCGGGTTGACGGGTTGTCAACGGTTAATAAGGGACCCCCAGATTTTGGGGCGTCACAGCTTGGTATCAGAGCATAGGTATACGATTTACCTAGGGCTTGAGGGAAATGGGTTTACACCATTGCATTCCATGTGCATTCATGTTATGTGTTTTATTTGTTACATGATTATGTGCTACATGATTATGTGTTATGTGTAAATTGTATACATGGTAAAATGTATATGGAAAAAGAGGAACACTAGGGTTAGAAAACATAATCTTGGAGGTTCGAAAAGGGATGAACGGGATAGTTCATGGGTTAAATGTCTACTAGTGTGAGACACTTGCTCTACTAGGTAGACGGTGAGAAAATTCACAATGTTTTAAACTAAGTCCCTACATTGGGATACTAGTTATTGTTTTATGACAATTTAAATTGCATAAAGGAATTGGGCTTAGAGGTTGAAACCTTGGAAGAGCCATTGTGGGTGAGTTCTCCCCTAGGAGCTAGGGTGAGTACTAAATGGGTATGTCGGGAATGTGAGCTAGGATTCTTGGGGATTCTACTCCAAGGACATGTTAGAATTTGATGTCATCCTTGGGATGGACGGATTGACGGCACACTGAGTCGTCAGTGATTGTGATCGTCAGCGGGTCACTGTTTACACCTCGGAGTGTGTATGTTTTAAGTTTTAGGAGAAACGCATGACGTTTTACCTCAAGTAAAGTATGAATTCCGTTGGTATGGACAGTTAATGGGTTAGCTAGCAAGCTTTACCTTAGAGAACGAAGTGAGACATGAATTTCGTCCACCTCAGATGTTTATGAGCTTACGAATGTTTGCCTCCACGCAGGGATGTAGACTTCAGTGTTGAGTTACACCCCGGTATGTTGTCTACTCTATGGTTCCTCATAGAAGGACACTGGTAGAGTTGTGAGAACTCTAGGTTGAATAAAGACTTCACTACCGAATGCTTCGCCTTGGGATGCTTCGGTACTATTGTCAAATTACAAAGAAGGTTACTTTACCCCCTATTCTAGTAGTCCCGGAAATGGGACAGAGGTACACGGGATATGTGGTGCCTTTACGGACGGACTTGGTTGCGTCTAGAACCTAGTCCGGAAGAGAGACGGATACATGTGGGACAGTTTAGACAGTATTGTTGTAACTTATGCATATGGTCGAATGTGCATGAGGGTGTGAATTTCGGGGACGAAATTCTTTTAAGGGGGGAAGAATGTGAAACCCCGGAAAATTTAAACTTTGACGAACAAGGGCAATAGGTGAATTGCCACTTCGGTACTAGTTGAAAAACTGAATTTTTCTAGATCTCGGATGACGAAACGGATTTCACCGTTGGATTCGTCTCGCGAAATCTAGTTACCACGTCAAATTTCGTTGAATTCCGAGATAGTCGGATTTTTTACGTTTTACGAGACGAACGGGCCTCGGGTGACCCCGTACACGAAATTTTTATAAAATTTTAAAGTTTGGGGAATAAATTGAGACAAGTTAAAATAAAAATATTTTGCACTTGAACCGGGACGAAATTTAATCTTTTCGGGGTGATAACGGACCCGTAATTAAAAGGGACGTGTGGTCAATTGTGGGCCAAGTATTCTAAAAATATAAATAGGGGCCTAAAGTCTGAAAAATCAGACTTCTCCTTCACCATTTCAGCCGGTTTCAGCTGAGAGAAAAGAAGAGAGGGAAAATGAGAGAAAACTCAACTTCTCTCTACGATCTACGGCCGTGGAGTGCTCAAATCCACTCGAGCCAAGAACAAGAGTTGTTCTACGCGTCGAGGGCTACGCATGGGTACCAAAAACGATGGCTTTCACCCAACGTTGGGAGGCCGAAAAGTTGGAAGTTGAGGATTCAAGCTTGCTTTGAGTTCTAGGAGCTTCCCACGACGATTCTACACGCTACAAGAGGTTGGGTTTTCTTCCTACTTAGGTTTATTTCCAACCTAGGAAGGTTATATGGAATGGGTAGGTGTATATGTATATGTATCACTTGCCTATTGTGGTTAATTGGGTGAAATGGGTATTGAGAATGGGTGGTATGATTTAAATCACATTCTCTAGTTTAATGTACCACTAATGCATTTCATGTGTGAGAAATGAGTACCAAATGTGCTAAGCAAGGTTGGTATGAAATGGGTATATAAATTTACTTGATGGGTAAATTTAATAAAAAGTTAAAGGAACTTGAAGTATGGAAAATTGATATGGGAAATTGGGTAAAGTGAATTCCTAAATGAAATGGACATTTAGGAATGGTTGTTGATAATTTCTTGAGAAATTATGACATATGAGGTTATGTTATGGGTAGAATGAATTCTATCTTGGTATAATTGTGTAGAAATCAATTAATATGATTTCTTGAGCTTTATGATGAATTTGAGTATATTATGTGATTACATGATCTTGGATGCCTTGAAGGTGTTGAGTAAATGCTTTGATGAAAATGTGAAGTATGTTTTGCATGAACTATGTATAACATGCTTAGATATTGTGATTAAGGAAAATGTTGATATACACATGCTTACGAGGTGTTGACAAAGTGCTGAATTATGGTATTTATATGCATATGCTTATGATATGAAGTACCATGGATATGTGGATTTATTGTTGAGTTGTTCGTATGGCATTCATACATATTGAACATGTGGAGAAGATGCAAGGGTACATTACATTGCATTCTCATGGGTACATCACATTCATGGTTATAAGACATGAGTGTGTGTGGGTGAGTTGACATCGCATTCATGGATCATAGGCATGAGTGTGGGTGTGTGCATGTGTTGTGGATCAAACACCAAATCTTGGTGGTTGGTATGTGAATTCGGGAAAGTCGGGATCGAAGATCCGACTGAGTTGCACGGTTGCATTGCATAAGGAAAACTTGTATCGGGTAAAGCAAGTAGGGCTAGACACTCCCTCGGGTGAAAAACCCGGAACTACTTGGTTTAGTCATTTGACCGGCGGTGAAATTCCAGAAAAGTGGCATGGCCCACGGAGCCGGCGGTGCGATTCCAAAATCCGTTGCCCAGGAAAACACAAGATTTTGTTGTATAAAAACACCCATTCAATGGGTAGCCTCCAACAATGATTGGGTTTTTATAAAGACATAACTTTTAATTCAAACGATCATTGTGAGGGTTTTTCCGTCAATAGACGGGTTCATACACATTGGCTTTTGCATTGTGTTGTGTGAGTCGGGGAAGACTCGGGATAAGGTGCGTGAGTGAGTTCCATCTCATATCATGGCATAACATAGCATAACATGGTAGCTTTCTAACATTGAAGTGTATACTCTTGTTGGATTGGTTGATGCTTGTTGATTGTTGCATGTGCGCATTTCATATGCACTTAGGTTGGGGAGTAGCCTCTGTAGGAGGATATCCTATTGAGCGTGGCTCACCCTTCGTGGAACAACATTTTCAGGTGTGGGATATGCATGGGTGGAAGACCCTCATACAGGCTTCAAGGACGAAGAAAGCCGGATGTGGCTTTGTTTTGAATATTTGTAAAACTTTTAAGGAAATTTGATATTGACATGTAAATATATGTATTGGGTTGTAATAGAACTTGTACAAACAATGTTTTATGTTAGAAACTTCATTGTATGAGTTTTGGATGATTTTGAAGTGGTTTGAAATGGATTGGAAATGAGAAACTATTGAAATGGGCAAAAATCTGGGTTTAACTACCGGTAGTCAACAGGTAGTCGGCAGCCCAGTAGCTGCGAACTACCGGTAGTCAATAGGTAGTCGTCGTCCAGTGTACCCGAACTACCGGTAGTCAACGGGTAGTCGAAGGTCCAGTAGGCAACAACTACCGGTAGTCAACAGGTAGTCGTTGGTCCAGAAGGTTCCAGCTACCGGTAGTCAATTACTATTACATGACTATAGCATATGCATGCGGTTACGTGTGTATGTGTATGTAAATTTCGGGGACGAAATTCTTTTAAGGGGGGAAGAATGTAAAACCCGGGAAATTTTTTAGTTTTTTTGTGAATAAGGGCAAAATGGTCATTTGCCATCCTAATGCTTATTTGAAATACTCATGCTCTAGACCTCGGATGAGGAAACGGAGTTCGCCGTTGAATTCGTATCGCGAAATCGAATCACCCTCTCAAATTTCGTCGAATTCCGAGATAGTCGGATTTTTGCACGTCGTTCGAGGCGACTGCGTGGCGAATGACATTTTAAAGGCCCCAATAATAAATTTTATAAAATTTCCTCAAAATTAAGTTAAAGTTCAAATAAAATTAATTTGAACTAAATCCAAGGTATAAGGAATCGTTTCAGGACGAAAAACGGACCCAGAAGTCGAAAATATGCGGTGCGATGTGGACCGCTTATTTGCGACTATAAATATGGGCTTAAATCAGATTTTTACACAAAATATCAGTGCAAAACCAGTGCTGGACGTTTTTGGAGAGAGAAGAGAGAAAAAGTGAGTTTTTAGGCTTTCCTTCGCCGATTCCGGGAGTTCCGTCCGTCGGAATTCGTCAGTCCAGAAGTCTAAGTTCATCTACGCGACAAGGGCTACGCGTACATACCAAAAAGAGCTGATTTCACCGAAGATCCAAAGACGGAATTTTTGGGAAATCAAATATTTGGGCTTAAATCTTGTTCTTGGAGGTTCTACCGGTTGTTTTACGCTCCAAGAGGTAGGGTTCCCTCCTACTCCGGTTTATTTCTAACCTAGAGTGTCCATATGGAATAGTTAGAGGTATAAATGATTTATGACTTGCCTATAGTCATGGAAATAAGAAAATTGATATAGAAATGGCCTAGACCAATTTCTAGTTAAATTTGGGTTAGGGAAGTTACTTGTGAAATTTTCTTGTAACTTGTTATTATGTGGAAGTATTTATGTAAACTCTTGAAAATTGGGTTTATGTGGGCATGCTATGTGCTTATATTATGCCTTGTGATTAAGTGTGATTGACATGAAATTGTGTGATGCCATACTTGAGCTTTGTGTTGGGTATAAATGTTGATCTATGCTAGTTGATGTATTGACATAATAATGAATTTTGGTGATTATATGCATGTGATATAAATTTTCATGGAACATGTGGACATGTGGTTGAATTGCTCATTTGGCATTATTGCATATTGGGCATGAAGTTGGCATCACATTCATGGGCTTTGGGCATGAGTGTGGGTGTGTGAGTGTGCATGGTTTAATCAACACCTTACTTGGTGCTTGATGGGTGGGCTCGGGAAAGTTGGCTTGGACATCCGACTGAGTCGCACGGTTACATGCATGAAAAAAAAAAAAAAAACTTGTGTCGGGTATAACAAGAAGGGGTAGATCCCCCCCTCGGGTGCAAGACCCGGCGACTTGGTTATACACTCCCCTGTGGTGAAATTCCAGAAAAGTGTAGTATGGTGTACGGAATCGGCGGTATAAAATCCAAAATCCGTTGCCCAACAAGACACAAGATTTTGATTACATAAACACTCATTCAATGGGTGACATCCAACAATGATTTGATTTTGTAAAAACATATTTTCAATTCAAATGGTCATTGGATGTATTTTCCATCAATTGATGGGGTTACTACACATTGACATTGCATTGTGTTGTAGGAGTCGGTAAGGACTTGGATTAAGATGCATGAGTGAGTCTCACTTCATTTCATGGCATGACATGGTAGCATTCCAACATTGAATGTAGATTCTTGTATGGAATGGTTGTTAAATGTTGTTTGTTGCATGTATACATTTCATATGCATCTAAGGTGGGGAGTAGCCTTTGTAGGATATACTCTACTGGGCGTTGGCTCACCCTATACGGGAACACATTTCAGGTGGGAGAAATACACCGGTGGATGGCTCCAATTTGGACCCACATGTTTGAAGAAAGCCGAATGTGGCTTTATTTTGCGTTAATGTAAAACACTTGTGATAATTATGTTTTTTTTGAACATGTATATGTAAAAGACTTGTAATCGAACTGTTATGGACTATTTTTGATACAACATTGCATGTTTTGATAATGGTATGGATAGTTGGACCCGGTGTGGCCAATGTTTACTTATAAATGGACCCGGTGCGGTCATTGCTTTATATTGGGTCTCGGATGGGTCATGTGAAAATATATTGCACAGGTTGAGTTTTGGATAGAGCTCCCCGTACAAAGGAGACTCTGCCCGAATTTTGTTAAATTATGGACCCCGGTAAATGGGGCATAACGGTGCGATACCGAGTTACCCGGTATCCACAGGTATTCCGCGGATTGATGGGAAATCAACGGACCCCCGGGTTTTGGGGTGTCACACTTTCAAAGACCATTGTAAAAAAAATCTGTTTTGGTCTTTCAAAGACCATTTAAAAGAAAATCTGCTTTGGTCTTTCAAAGACCATTTTAAAAAAAAATTATGTTTTGGTCTTTCAAAGACCATTTAAAAAAAATTCTGCTTTGGTCTTTCAAATACCATTTTAAGAAAAAAAAAATTCTGTTTTGGTCTTTCAAAGACCATTGTAAAAAAAAATTCTGTTTTGGTCTTTCAAAGACCATTTTAAAAAAATATGCTACTTTGGTCTTTTAAGGACCATTTTAAAACAGCAACGGAGTTTTTAACTCCTAAGAAATTTTACAGCAATTAAGAGCCTTTGGCTCTTCAAAAAATTCATGAATCAAATGAGTTTTTTTCTTTTAACTCCCACCAAGTCAAAGGAGTTTTTAACTCCTCCGCTAACGTGCAACGACATAAAATTTTGTGGTCTTTCGAAAACATATGAAAATCAAAACAATGGGGCCTTTGACCCATTTATGCAAATGCTACAATAACTTAGCTATTTAAATCCTTCACTATTTTTGGAGTTTTAAACTCCTACATATTGAATAGTGCAAAAAAAAAATTAAATTAAAGAGTTTCTAAGTCTTTACTAATTTTCAGGAGGTTTAAAACTCAACAATCTTTATGAAAAGAGTCTTGGACTCTTAATAGATTTGTGAGTTTCAAATTCTCATAAAATTAATTATCTTACATGGATTTTAATTCCATCTTAAGTCACAACCTATGTGAATCTTAAAATTCACTTAAGTCAAGGTTGTTTTAAATACGACTCAAATTCATCCCAAAGAATAATGGGTCATTCACCCATTTCAAACCAAATCAAATTGAACATCAAATTTTGAGTCACTCACCCATTTCAAACCAAATTAAATGAGTCATTCACTCACTTAAAACCCCACTCAAATTCAAAATTGTCTTCCGAACTATGTCCGACTTAATTCCATTTCTGGATACGTAGGCAGTCTAGTTAAACTAGGCGCAGTCGCAAGTCCAAATTAACTTCAAATAAATTCCAATTCTTCATGAACTATGTCAGACTTGATTCCATTTGTTGGATACGTAGGCAGTCCAGCATCTACACTGGGCGCAGTCACACTCTCAAATAAATTTCCAATTCTTCATGAACTACGTCAGACTTGATTCCATTTGTTGGATACGTAGGCAGTCCAGCATCTACACCGGGCGCAGTCACACTCTCAAATAAATTCCCAATTCTTCATGAACTACGTCAGACTTGATTCCATTTGTTGGATACGTAGGCAGTCCAGCATCTAAACTGGGCGCAGTCACACTCTCAAATAAATTCCCAATTCTTCATGAACTACACAACTGACTTGATTCCCTTTTGGATATGTAGGCAGTTTAGTTAAACTAGGCGCAATCGCAAGTCCAAATCAATACTCTCAAATAAATTCCAAATCCTTTCGAACTACGTCCGACTTGATTCCATTTTTTGGATACGTAGGCAGTCCAACATTTACCTTGGGCACAGTCGTAATTTCAAATCACCTTCAATTAAATTCCAAATTCTTCCCCCGAACTACCAATCGGCTTGATCCTGATAACGGGTACGTAGAGCAGCCTAGGTAATTAACCTAGGTCCAGCCACCATCGCAAATAAAATGCCCTTGTGGGTAAATGGTAACGTGTGGTAATTTCTCGTTAGAATCAAAGGGTGTTCTCTTGAAGTAAGAGATTATAATTAACAGATATATACTATCTGGAATGGGTCTAACCTACATTTAATAAAACTCGTATAATTCTTCGTTATATAAGTGAGGTCATGTTTGGCAAAATATTCAAATTTTTGCCCAACAGCTGGCACTTTTGAATTTTTCAAAAAGTGGATAATTAGATATATCTTGGGTGAAGGGTGACTTTGAGGGCTGTATCAGTGCCTCAATAGCTTCGGGAGCTCGAGCCCTCACTGTATTTATAACATTCCTAAGCTTTTCATTGACCTCCTATAACTTTTGTTCTCATTGGTCATTAACCTGTGAACGTACAACCTCGCTCTGACTCCGATCTCCATTATGGCTATCTCCTTCATGCTCTTTGCCAGTTTAGGCGTTTTAACTCTTCCACCATTTTTCTAACTTCTCGACTCTCGCTGATTCGTTTTCTAGTGGTGTCTCCTTTCTTCGTTCCATTGGATGAGAACTCGTCCCCTAATAGGGGTGAGTCTGATCTACCATTGGCTCGTGATGGCCATAGGATCTAAGGTTTATAGTATTGGAAATGTAATTGTTGTTCCCATAGACAGTGCCAAATTTGATCCCAAAATCTATTTCATTTACTGATGATGAAGGGGATAATGATCTAGCCACCTAGAACAATAATCTGGACGCCAGTGGTTAAAGCTCCTGGAAAACAAGTCGAGGGTCAAAAGGGCTCCCACGGTCGACCCTCCGATGATAAAGTCAGAAGGAGTAAAGAGAAAAAGTTGTATTAGGTCGTTAGTGTATTACTTACTTGGGTGATACATGGCCTGCCCTTTTTGTAGGTTAAGCGATTGTAACGTTAGAAGAACTTCAACAATTATTTGAATAAAGTGGCGTTGGAAGTGGAACTGAAGCTATCTCCTCATTAGCGTGGATATCTTGATTTGTTTGAATTAGTGAAGACGAACTAAGCTATCGGGCTGGAGCACTGGCGAGTAGGGAGGTTCCTATTGGAGCTTGCCTTACCAAGCTGCAAAGCTTGCAAGCTAATTACCACAGTATTCTTTGAACTCTCTGGAAGTGTATTCGCCTCCATTGTCTGTTCGGAGACATTTCAACTTCTTTCCTGTTTTCCACTCTACCATAGCATGGAACCTTTTGAAGCATTCGAGTACTTGGTTATTTGTCTTTAGGAAGTACACCCACATCTTCTGTGAAGCATCATCAATAAAGGTCAAAAAATATATGTTTCCGCCTAATGATTCCACCTCCAGGGGACCGCAAACATCAGAGTGTACCAGACTTAACAACTTTGATCTCCTTTTCATAGAGGAACTGAATGAGACTCGATGGTGTTTACCAAACAAGCAATGTTCTCAAGGATTTAGAGCAACATCCTTGGCGAGTGTGATGAGATCCTTCTTTGCTAAGGTAAACGATCCTTTTTTCCCTATGTGACCGAGTCTCTGGTGCCACAGATTTGGTGAAGCCTCATTTTCAACTACATTGAGGCTATCTGAGCAAACTTTCACATGGGTCTTGTACAGTGTGCCACAAATTTGTCCTGGGACGACAACCATGACACCTTTTGTGAGCTTCCATGTGCCATTGCCGAAGTGGTTATCGTAACTCTTGACAAAAAGTAGATTTAACTGAAGGTCGGGCACGTGTCAGACATCCTTCAACACTAATGTACAACCAACATTTGTTTTTATTTGAATATCACCAATTCCCACGATCTTGGAAGAATTGGTGTTTCCCATCTTTACCGTACCAAAGTCCCCGACTTTGTACGTCGAGAAGAAATTAATGTGAGAAGTAGCGTGGTAAGAAGCTGCAGTATCTACCACCCACTCAACATCATGGTGAGAAACATGAAGGCATGTCTCCTCATTGACAGAAAGAATGGCTACATCCCCTAATAGAGTGACTAGCGTCTCTCCGTCTTGTTTCTTCGGCTGATTACTGCCTTGGCCTTGCTCTTGTAGCAACTTGCAGCAATTTTTCTTCATGTGGCCCTGCATGCCACAATGGTAACACTTGTATGTCGGTCTTCCACCACCATTTGATCTCCCTAAATCTTGTAACCGTCCTCTACTTTTACTCCTCCCTCTTCCCTTGCCTCTACTACCTCCTTGCTGTCTATCCCTACTCTCAGTGACGAGAGCATTTGATTGGTCCATACCAGCATCATTTCTCCTTGCCTCCTCATTGAACATGACATTCTTAACCATTGACATGGTAAGTTTGCCTCCTGGTGCCGAATTGCTGAGAGAGACTACCAATATCTCCTAGCTATCTGGTAGAGAACTGAGAAGTAGGAGGGCTTGTTCTTCATCCCCTAGCTTCAATTCTACAGATGATAATTGATCTACTAGGCTCTGAAACTCACTGGTGTGCTCGAAAATTGAAGTTCCATCTTTTAATTTCAGATTCACCAACCGCCTCATAAAAGAGATTTATTCCGAGCTGTCTTGGCCTGGTACATGTCTTCTAGCTTCTTCCAGAGATCTTCCATCCGAGGTCTCCAAAGTGTATAATTGGAGGCAGTGAGTTTGATCATAGTTCCCGACGTTGATTCCTCCGTGGACATTTTGTATATTTAGGCTCTAAATGTCTCGATAAAAAATTTTTGGGGCTAAATTTTACAAAACGAAGTGCACCATTGCATTCAGAATGATTGAAATAGCTGAGAAAAAGTCCTGGTTCACAAAAATGGAGCTAAAATGAGCTTAGAATTGGCTCAAAATTTTTTTGGTAAACCTAACAGAATATTTCGTTAAACTTGATGGAATATGTTGATGGTGACAGCATATTCTCTAGATGGAATATTCTCTGAGAATATTCTTTGAAAATATTCTCTAGATTGAATATTCTTATATTCTTTGATTGAGATAGAATATTCCTTGGGAATATTCCGCTGTCTTCAAACTTCCTTCGGTCACCGGTCCGACAAACTTTTCCCGCGAACTTCTCGACTCCCACGAACTCTGGCAGCAACTCCGGTAGTCGGCGAACTTTACGACAAAATTCCGGCAAGGACAATGAGAGAGCGTATGACGTTGGATTGATGTGAGACCAATGGGGGTCGACTCGTTTAGACGAGAGGAATCCAATGGTGCGGTCAAAATTTGATTTTGAGTTCATTTAGAACCTATATGAACCAAAATAGTGGTGGAAAAAAAATTTCGACGACCCAACCAAAGCTCTCATACCACTTGTTGGTGACCCAGGGCCAGAAAATCACATCTTACCTCATGGACCCTAAGTTTCTTCCATTATGTTTCTTTTGTAGGATATGGATTTACACATTTTACCTCCAAGGGATCATACAAGTCTTTACAGCTTAAGAGATCTTCCATCCGAGGTCTCCAAAGTGTATAATTGGAGGCAGTGAGTTTGATCATTGCTCCCGAGTCCCCGACGTTGATTCCTCCATGGACATTTTGTATATTTAGGCTCTAAATGTCTCGATCAAAAATTTTTGGGGCTGAATTTCGCAAAACGAAGTGCACCGTTGCGTTCAGAATGATTGAAATAGCTGGAAAAGAGTCTTGATTTACCAAAAACGAAGCTAAAATGAGCTTAGAACTGTCGAAATGTTTTTGGTAAACCTAACGGAATATTTCGTTAAACTTGATGGAATATGCTGACGGTGACAGAATATTCTCTGGATGGAATATTCTTTGAAAATATTCTCTAGATGGAATATTCTTATATTCTTTGATTGAGATAGAATACTCCTTGGGAATATTCCGTTGTCTTCAACCTTCCTCCGTTCACCGGTCTGACAAACTTTTCCCGCGAACTCTGACAGCAACTCCGGCCGCCAGCAAACTTTCCAGCAAAATTCCGACAAGGACCGTGAGAGAGTGTATGACGTTGGATTGATGCGAGACCAATGGGCTTCGACTCGTTTAGACGAGAGGAATCCAATGGTGCGGTCAGAATTTGATTTCAAGTTCATTTAGAACCCGTACGAACCAAAATAGTGAGTGGAAAAAAAATTCCGATGACCCAACCAAAGCTCTCATACTACTTGTTGGTGACCCCGAGCCAGAAAATCACATCTCAAATAATATAAACAAATAGGAATTCTTTATTTCTCTCTCAATAAATAAATACAAGAATTTTTCACAAGAAAACTCTCAAGACCTCTCCAGGATCTCTCTCTTTTTGTTTCTTCCTCACCATTTTTTGGAATGAATTTTGGCTTTCATTAAGCTCTCTATTTATAGGGACTTTCTAGCCAAAAAAAAGGGAGGGCGCCCAAAAATTCTGGCCGGCAAAATTTCCGGCTACGATTTTTCCCGCGACAATTTGGGATGAGGCTTGTGGATCCTTCATTACTGTCGTAGTTCCATAGGTGAGTAATGAACACCCAACACGGATTCACCAAGGATGGTTCTACTCTCTCCGCAATTTGCTCAACTCTGTCCATATGATTTCTCTGTTGATTTTTTTTTTTTCTGTTTTTTGTTTTTTAACTCTTTTTTTTCCTTTTTTTTTTTCCCTTGATATTTCAAGAGATCGACAATAGGAAAAGGTGATGTTAAGAAATTACACTGAAGAAAAAAAGTTTTGCTATGAAATTACAGTGAAACAACAACTAAGTGTTAGTGCATTTACGAGAGACAGACGAAGAAACAGAAACTCTTATAGGCTTGAATGTGCCTAGAATATATATAGTTGAAGCAGGAGCATACCATATAGGAAGAGACAACTTCAATGTTTCTCCGGCAGATGTATCAAGCAGAGGTGAGATATTGAGTAGTCAGCTACTTGATCGGGTTGCTCTATAGTGCCTGGAAGTTGCTGTTAAGTGTTAAGCCAAACAAATTCCAATTGCATCAGACAACACAAGTTTTGAATCAAAAGAAGAAAGAAACTAAAGGAACGCCAATAATTCAAAGGATGAAAAAGTAGACAAAGCCCACTTTGTCCGACATTTTAAGTCAATAGCATTTAATATGGGTATTGTAATTACTTGTGCCAATTAATATTGCTTTTTTGTTGAATTAAGCAAAAAAAATTGATAAGAAGACAATAGCAATGAAACACTTACGATCCAGCATGTGATCTCTTGGGGACATTTCCCTCATAAAGTGGTTTCCAGGGGCACCTTTAATCTATGAGTTTGTAGTAATTGGTATCAAAACAAGCCACCATAATGAGTATGGGATGAAACGTAACATGAGTTACAACTCTTTGTGATCGAGTCACACAAAGGACAAGTTATATAGACTAGATTAAAATGTCTTGATGTTATGAATAAGCACGGTCTAAGTCATTGAATACTAATAAATGAGTAAAACAACCAAAGAAAAATAAGTATTAGTGAATCAATGTCGATAAAATAAGCCATGACAAAACGTCGGCCACAGAAACGTCAATTTTTAAGGACAAATTATACCCATGGATTCATATCAAATACCAACCATTTTGCATAAATTGATGATTAAATCTAGTGATAGGGATTTGGATCTATACACTTTAAATTTCTTCAACGGTAGGTCACCCTTGATGAATTTAAGTATGGGATCTAATATACGATAATCTACCATTATAAAAATTTTAAAATTTAACTTGATCAGCCTTATAGAGGGCATGATTGTTTCACATGAGATTAAAACAGACGGCCAAACACAATCAAAAGATATGGTGGCATCTGATCAGGACTGCAATTGATGAGACACATGCTGCATGGGACCAAAGAATATGACTTTGCAAACATTGGGTTAGTGGTGGTAGTTCTGGCCACATGTGCAGTGGGTGGTGGCAATAATTGTGTCGGCTATGGTGGTAGTGGTGGGACAGAATGGTGATAAATATAAAAATAAAAAATGTTATCTAAATTGTTTTTAAGGAAATATAAGTTTGTTTTTTCTTGTACTTTTGGAGTGGTAAAATTACTTTTAAAATTTAATAGTGGTAGTGTTGATTTGATAAAATTTAATGTTAATTGAATAAATTTAAATGTTGTTTTAATGAAATTGAATGTTTATTTGGTGTTAAATTAAATAATTGAAATTAATTTGATAAGGTTAAATGTTAAATTAATAGAATTTAATATTTTAATTTTAATTTAATAAAATTAAATATCAATTTGGTGTTGATTTGATGAAATTAAAAAATAATTTAATGTTAAATTAAAGAAATAATATTAATTTGATGAAATAAAATATTAAATTAATATAACTAAATGCTAATTTAATAAAATTAAATATCAATCTGTGTTGATTTGATAAGATGGAATGTTAATTAAGTTTAAATTAAATAAATGACATTAATTTGATAAAATTAAATATTAAATTGATGAATGTAAAAGTTAATTTAATAGAACTAAAAATGAGTGCATTGAAATTTTAGAACTAGGAGGGAGTATTGTTAAAGATACATCTATTTATAGGGGATATCGTTGAAGTTATGTCTATTTATAGGGGGTGTCGTTGAAATTATGTTTATTTACAAGGAGTGTGATTAAAATTTACCCTATAAAATATTCAGGGGTATTTTTGTAAATTAATAATCGTCGTTAACACTGTAATTCGACAAACACTGACAGGGGGTGACAGTGAAGTTTCAGAATCTGGAAGGGGTGTCATTGAATTTAAATCTAATTACAAGAGGTGTGGATGAAATTTTCCCAAAAATAATAACGTTAGACTGATTAGAAAATGAGATAAAAAATAGAGACGAAATGATATGACAATTAATACAACACGTAAATATTGAATACCAAATGAATAAGTTGGACTAAAAGGATCATTACTGGTAAATATGTATTTTCTCTTTTTTCATTCAATAAAAATATTGCACGTGTAAAATTTTAGAAAAAATTTTATCCACACCCCCAGTAATTAGATCTAAATTCAATTGTACTACCTCCCGATCTGAAAACTTCACTGTCACCTCCTATCAGTGTTTGTCGAGTTACGGCGTTAACGACAATTGTTAGTTTACAGAAATACCCTCTGAATATATTTTATAAAGTAAATTTTATCCACACCCTTTATAAATAGATATAACTTCAACGATACCCTATAAATAGACATATCTTTAACAATATCCCCGCTCGATTCGAAAATTTCAATACATTCTCTTTTAGTTCTAACTTTTATGTTCATCAATTTAATATTTAATTTTATCAAATTAATATCATTTATTTAATTTAAACTAAATTAACATTCCATCTCATCAAATCAATACAAATTGATATTTAATTTTATCAAATTAGCATTTAGTTATATTAATTTAATATTTTATTTCATCAAATTAATATTATTTCTTTAATTTAACATTAAATTATTATTTACATTCATCAAATCAATACCAAATTGAAATTTAATTTTATTAAATTAAAATTTAATATATTAAATAGAATATCAAATTTCATTAATTTAGCATTTAACCTTATCAACTTAATTTCAGTTATTTAATTTAACACCAAATGAACATTCAATTCATCAAAGCAACATTTAAATTTATTTAATTAATTTCAAATTAACACTGAATATAAATATCAAATTAACACCAAATTAATATTCAAATTAAAACCAAAATTTTTTCAATTATTATTAAATTTTATCAAATAATATTTAAAATTTATATATGAAGGGTGATGTGTAAAGAGTGGTCAGGTAACGTTGCGGAGAACAGACGATAGTACATGAGTTAGAAATGGATGAGATTTTGACATAGATTTTATCGATTATAATTTTTATTATAGAAAAATTATTTTTAACTATTGAAATTGTAAAAACTCGATTATGTAACAAAATGATTGATAATATGATTGTTAATGTTATAACAAAGTTATCATGCAATACTTTAAAATGATAAAAATTCATTTGGATAATATAATGATAAAAATTACGCTTATGTCAAACTCCTCCTCCTCTATATCTCTACCTCCACCAACAGTTAAAAAAAACATCAATCCTGTAATAATACATCACAACATATTGACATAACAAAATGGAAGAAAAAAAAAATTAAAAAAAAAGTGCATGAATAAAATTAAAAAAATATGCATGAAAAAAATTTTAAAATCTATATGAAAAAAATTAAAAATATCTGCATGGAAAATCTAAAAAACAAAACTACAAGAAAAAATTTTTAAAAAATTTGCATGAAAAAAATTAAAACTATCTGCATGAAAAAAAAATTGCATAAAAAAATTAAAACTATCTACATGAAACAAAATTTAAAAAAAAAACTGCATGAAATTTTTTTTAAAAAAATCTGCATAAATTTTTTTTACAAATTTGCAAGAAAAAAATAATTTTTTTTACCAATTTATATAGTGATCGATCACTGTGGAGAACTAGTTGAAGAAGAATGGCTGGCTTCAGTTTCTTATGTCTTCCAGCAACACTAGATTATTTTTTACATTTAGTAACAACAAAGGGTATGGTATTTATAGTGGAAAAAGGATTGCTTGCATTTTAGTATATTTACATAAGGAATGATAGTTTGGACATTTTCAAAAAATTTATAGTCAAACAGTTACTTTTTGTACTAACAGAATTAAAAATTACCGTTAAGGGGGTACATTTGATTTGAAAGTATAAACCAGAAGGAGGTGCAGTGACGTTTCAGAATCGGTAGGGGGTGTCATTGAATTTAAACTTAACTAGAGGGGATGTGGATGAAATTTTTCTAAAATTTTATTATTTGACTTTAATTTATTATTTTTAAGATTAATGTCACAAAAAAAAACTAAGGCAGGAAAACGAAACGCCAGACGAGAAGACCCATCACGTTTATAAGTCATCAAAAAACATGGTCCACAGCCTGACTGAAGAAAATGAAAAAAAACTAAACGACAAATCTTGGGGCTGGAAAGCAAAACGCCAGACGAGACTGACTGAAGAAAATGACTTGGGCATGGGAACTTTTCTGCTGAAGTCCAAATACATCCAAAATAGCAATCAATGGCCACCATGTGTTCAGAAATAGGAGAGGATGGAGATGTTGTGTACAATGAATGTATAAACTCTAATAGTCAAGCGACTCTAGAAACTAATCAAAAGATACGTGTAGATTCACGCGGAGCCACTAACTTATGCAAGTATTCACACTTAAAAACACAAACTTTAAATTTTCTTATCATACAATAATGATACGTTTATAATCATCATTTTATTTTTCATATTTATATCTATATCTATATATATATATATATATATATATATATATATATATATATATATATATATATATATATAATAAAATACAATATAATTCAAATTTTAAAAGATAAACAAAATAATTTTTAATTTTAAAAGTTGAAATCTCTTTAAATTTTATTTAAAAATTAATTTAACGACTAATATTGAAACCCCAAATTTAATAGGAAAAATAGGTTATTAAGGGTGTGTTTGGGGTAACTTTTTAAAAGTATTTATAAACTTATAACTTCTCTCAAGTATTTAAAAAAAAAAAAAGTAGTATTTGGAATTGCCCCACCACCACCACCACTACCACTACCACCACCACCCCTACTGCCCCAACACCATCACCACTACCACCACCACCACTACCACCACCACCTCCACTGTCGCCACCCCCCATTACCACCACCCCCATCGCCCCACCATCACCAATACTATTGCCACCACCGCTGCCGTCACCCCTACCACCCCACCACCACTATCGCTGCCACCCCACCACTACCTCTTCCACAACAACCATCACCGTCGCCGCTACCACCATTGTTGCCACCCTACCACTGCGCCACCACCACCACCACCACCACCACCACCATCCCCACTACCACTACCACCACCCCTCACCCCAACCATTGTTGCCACCATCTTACCGCCACTGTTCCACCATCACCCCTACCACCGCCACCATCATCATTGCCACTTACGGTTGCCACCATCACAATCGGTCGTCTTCACCTATCACAATCATCACCGTCTCCCACCACCACCACCACCACCACTCGCCTCCACTATAACCGGTACTTACATTCTTTTCTCTCTTCTCTATTTTTGTAATTTATTTTGGATGTGAATACAAATATACTTATTGTTAACTGTTTTTTATTATTTCGTGCCTTTAGGCACATGAAATAACTAGTATATATATGTATATATGTATATATACAGGCTTTATAATAGTAGTTAGTAATAACAAACGAACAATAGACTTTAAAATATTAATTATTTTTCACATTAGTGCAAGATGATTATATTTAAGAATAGTGTCATAGTCAAATAACTAGTCCATTTTAGGAGTAAATTATCGACGTGGCTCATTTTGGCCTATGATGAGTCGGAATAATATTGATGAATGAGATAAATGTGGCAAAAGTTTTTTACATTTATTAGTGCTCAAAATTTAGTGAAGAACATAGATAATGAATAGATGAATGAAAAGGTAAACATAGTGATATAGTTGGACATGACGTCTATTGAGGAGTGTTGAAACTCAAAGAGGTCTTGAAGATTGTGTTACTCCTAGAATAGATGAAAATCACTATCTTTTGTTTGCTCCTCTTAAAGACAAGCATGTTTGAGTTAATTAGTTAAAGTAGATTGCTGAACACTTTCTATTGACGGGCTGCCAAAAATTCATAAGAATATATTATTATATTTTTGTGTTTTTTCAAGATTAATATAAGTAATAAAAAAAATACACATCTGCTGACATTTAGAATTTAGAATATAGTTTTGATAAGAAACAAATATCTATTAATCAAACACAATGTACAAAACAGATTTTTATTTATTGTTTTAACTATTTTGAGCTATAATTTTGGTTTTTCATAGTGGGTTAGTAGATTATGAAACTTTACAATTTATGTCATGTCCAATATTTTGAGTCAGTGTTTACGGCAAGTAATGATGATTGGGGTGATGGTGTCAATGAAAAATGTTCTTTTCCTTTCGGCTCTTAGTTGATGTGAAAGAACGAAAAGGGTTGCAAAGGGTTATTGTCATTCATGTACCAGAGAGAGTGAGACCAAGCTCAATGGGAACATTTCACCTACCAATTGTAGATTGGTATTTGATTAATACAATCCAATCATCCCAGCCTACCTTTTGACTTGAAAAAAAAAAGAGAAAAAAAAAAATTATAGTTTTCACTAAATGTAAGTCATGATATTGTTGTCCACTCGTACACTATTTATCAGCGCGGTAGAAACATGGTTCAAGGTCGCGGTATCGGTCATCAACTCGAAGAGTATCATCGGTCAATGCGTCGTGGCGCGGTATCGGGCGATACGATTTAAAAGAAAATGTTGAACATGACGAGAAATTCAGATCATATCACGGCGTCGGAAAACCGTATCGGCCAATTCGGTGACGATATTTCAACTACTCGGAATTGACTCGGATACAACTCGGATGACTTGGCCGATTTATGCAAGACTCGGGGTTTATACGTATCGTGTAACGGTATCGTCTCCGAAGGTGCCGAGACAGATACGACTCGGCCAACTCTGTAAATATTGAATACCAAATGAATAAGTTGGACTAAGAGGATCATTACTGGTAAATATGTATTTTCTCTTTTTTCATTCAATAAAAATATTGCACGTGTAAAATTTTAGAAAAAATTTCATCCACACCTCCTGTAATTAGATCTAAATTCAATTGTACTACCTCCCGATTTGAAAACTTCATTGTCACCTCTTATCAGTGTTTGTCGAGTTACGGCGTTAACGACAATTGTTAATTTACAGAAATACCCTCTGAATATATTTTATACAGTAAATTTTATCCACACCCTTTGTAAATAGATATAACTTCAACGATACCCTATAAATAGACATATCTTTAACAATATCCCCGCTCGATTCGAAAATTTCAATACATTCTCTTTTAGTTCTATTATATTAACATTTAGGTTCATCAATTTAATATTTAATTTTATCAAATTAATATCATTTATTTAATTTAAACTAAATTAACATTCCATCTCATCAAATCAATACAAATTGATATTTAATTTTATCAAATTAGCATTTAGTTATATTAATTTAATATTTTATTTCATCAAATTAATATTATTTCTTTAATTTAACATTAAATTATTATTTACATTCATCAAATCAATACCAAATTGAAATTTAATTTTATTGAATTAAAATTTAATATATTAAATAAAATATCAAATTTCATTAATTTAACATTTAACTTTATCAAATTAATGTTAGTTATTTAATTTAACACCAAATGAACATTCAATTCATCAAAGCAACATTTAAATTTATTTAATTAATATTAAATTTTATCAAATCAACGCTGAATATAAATATCAAATTAACACCAAATTAATATTCAAATTAAAACCAAAATTTGTTCAATTATTATTAAATTTTATCAAATAATATTTAAAATTTATATATGATGGGTGATGTGCAAAGAGTGGTCAGGTAACGTTGCGGAGAACAGACGATAGTACATGAGTTAGAAATGGATGAGATTTTGACATAGACTTTGTCGATTGTAATTTTTATTATAGAAAAATTATTTTTAACTATTGGAATTGTAAAAACTCGATTATGTAACCAAATGATTGATAATATGATTGCTAATATTATAACAAAGTTATCATGCAATACTTTAAAATGATAAAAATTCATTGGGATAATGTAATGATAGAAATTACGCTTATGTCAAACTCCTCCTCCTCTATATCTCTACCTCCACCAACTGTTAAAGAAAACATCAATCCTGTAATAATACATCACAACATATTGACATAACAAAATGGAAGAACAAAAAAATTAAAAAAATTTGCATGAAAAAAATTTTCAAATCTATATGAAAAAAATTAAAAAGAAAAAAATTTAAAAAAATTTGCATGAAAAAAATTAAAACTATCTGCATGAAAAACAAATTGCATAAAAAAATTAAAAATGTCTACATGAAACAAAATTTAAAAAAAAAATCTGCATAAAAAATATTTACAAATTTGCAAGAAAAAAATATTTTTTTTTACCAATTTAGATAGTGATCGATCACTGTGGAGAACGAGTTGAAGAAGAATGGCTGGCTTCAGTCTCCTATGTCTTTCAGCAACACCAGATTATTTTTTACATTTAGTAACAACAAAGGGTATGGTATTTATAGTGGGAAAAGGATTGCGTGCATTTTAGTATATTTACATAAGGAATGATAGTTTGGACATTTTCAAAAAATTTATAGTTAAACAGTTACTTTTTGTACTGACAGAGTTAAAAATTATCGTTAAAGGGGTGCATTTGATTTGAAAGTATAAATCAGAAGGATGTGCAGTGGAGTTTCAGAATCGATAAGGGGTGTCATTGAATTTAAACTTAACTAGTGGGGGTGTGGATGAAATTTTTTCAAAATTTTATTATTCTACTTTAATTTATTATTTTTAAGATTAATGTCACCAAAAAAAAACTAAAGGACAAATCTGGAATCTATGACCAAAGTACGGCTGTTTTGAAACTTAATTACCAAAATGCTATTATTTTGAACTTATTTACCCATCTACGGTAGTTTTTAAAAGCGGAATCAGCAAATCCGACTTTTAAGAAAAGCGGAATTATTAATTACGTCTTCACTTAAAGGCGGAATCAACAAATCCGTTTTCTTCTGAAAGCGTATTTATCAAAACCGTTTTTAGAACAAAAATCTGTGTTTACCATTCTAAAGAAAGCGGATGTGTTAAACCCGCTTTCATTAAAAGATAGATATAATAAAACCGCTTTCATCAGAAAGCGGACTTGTTGATACCGCTTTCATTAGAACTTTGACTGTATTTAGCTTTCCTTTATGGTGGATTGCTTCGATCCCATGAAAATCGAGCAAACTGCCATTTCCGCCTTTTTTGAAATTTATAGATTTCTACTTTTCTGGCCACAATTTTTTCACTTTCACACCCTTCGATACAATAAAGTCCACAAAAAGAAACATAAAATATAAATAAATGAGGGAGAATTTGATCCTTTGCTTTGGAAATGAATTTGTACGTAATTTGTCGTTAGATTTTAAATTTGTATTAAATATTAGTTAATTTTAATTTTTATTGTATTAGATATTTTGCTATAATTCAACTTGTTTATTATAATAGCTTAAACCAAGCTTGGATTGACACACAAACTCCATAAACCAAGAACCTAAAATTAAAATTTTCTTCTCTCTCAACTAAACCACCACTCACATGTCCCTAGAAGCTAAAAAAAATTAATATACTAACAAGATCAAGAAAAGATTTGTACAATGCATCATAAGAAATAGAAAAATATATGCATGTTCTTTAACGCAATATATGTTAAGGGAGTTTGTGAGGTCAAAATTCGATTATTCATGTTTGACTCATTTAATTAATTGTCAAATGTTCTAAAATTAATTCGACTGGATTATTATCGTGCCATATTCGAGTTAAAAGGTATCTGAACGATTAATTTCGTGTTGGATTCGTATCGTGTTAAATCATAACTGTTAATTTTTTTTCGACAGAACTTATGGTCAAGCATCAATATTCATAATTTCATTTAAAATATTGCGTCAAAATGACCTATATACACTTCTAAAAATAATTGTTTGTTGCTTTTTAATAGAAAACGATATTTCTATTAGTTTTTTTGTGTAATGTTTAACTAAAATACGAAAGTCATAAAAAAAGTTCTTCTTAGGATCGTCTTGATGTGTCAGTATACCAACAACTAAATTTCGGATAAACTATATAAAAAAATCTTGTTTGAATGTCAGCAAAACAAAAAAAAAAAAATGTCAGCAAAACAAAAAAAGAAAGATAAGTCTTTACTCAAATATTTTTTACATTTTATGTTTTTTTTTGTCTTTACTGAAAGATAAGTCTCCCTCATTTATATTGCGTTAAAGAACTCAAAGATAAGTCTCCCTCATTTATTTATATTTTATGTTTTTTTTTGGACTTTAGTGTATCAAAGGGTGTGAAAGTGAAAAAACTGTAGCCGGAAAAGTAGAAATCCATAAATTTCAAAAAGTCGGCGATGGCAGTCTGCTCGATTTTCCTGGGATGGAAGCAATCCACCATAAAGAAAAGCCAAATACAGTCAAAATTATGATGAAAGCGGTTTCAAGAACTCCGCTTTCTGATGAAAGCAGTTTTATTATATTCGCCTTCTAATAAAAGCGGATTTAACACATCTGCTTTCTTTGGAATGATAAACACAAATTTTCACCTTAAAAGCGGTTTTGATAAATACGCTTTGAGAAGAAAACGGATTTCTTGATTTTGCCTTTAAGTGTAGACGTACTTAGTAATTCCGCTTTTCTTAAAAGTCGGATTTGCTAATTCCGCCTTTAAAAACTGCTGTAGATTGGTAAATAAGTTCAAAACAGCTGCATTTTAGTAATTAAGTTTCAAAACAGACGTATTTTGGTAATAGATTCGACAAATCTAGGGGCAGGAAAGTGAAACGCCAGACGAGAAGACCCATCACGTTTATAAGTCATCAAAAAGCATGGTCCATAGCCTGACTGAAGAAAATGAAAAAAAACTAAATGACAAATCCTGGGGCTGGAAAGCAAAACGCCAGATGAGACTGACTCAAGAAAATGACTTGGGCATGGGAACTTTTCTGCAGAAGTCCGTATACATCCAAAATAGGAATCGATGGCCACCATGTGTTCAGAAATAGGAGAGGATGGAGATGTTTTGTACAATGAAATGTATAAACTCTAATAGTCAAGCGACTCTGGAAACTAATCAAAAGATACATGTACAGTTTGATTCACGCGGAGCCACTAACTTATGCAAGTATGGATACTTAAAAACACAAACTTTTAATTTTCTTATCATACAATAATGATACGTTTATAATCGTCATTTTATTTTTCATATTTATATCTATATCTATATATATAATAAAATACAATATAATTCAAATTTTAAAAGATAAATAAAATAATTTTTAATTTTCGCGGTTGAAATCTCTTTAAATTTTTTTAAAAAATTAATTTAACGACTAATATTGAAACCCCAAATTTAATAGGAAAAATAGGCAATTAAGGGTGTGTTTGAGGTAACTTTTTAAAAGTATTTCTAAAACTTATAACTTCTCTTAAGTATTTTAAAAAAAAAAGTAGTATTTGGAACTGCCCCACCACCATCACCACTACCACCACCACCACTACTGCCCCACCACCATCACCATTACCACCACCACTGCCACTCCACCACCACCACCACCCCCACCGTCTCACCACCGTCACCCCACCACCACCATCACCACTGCCACAACAACCACTACCACCACCACTATCGCCACCGCCCATTACCACCACCCCCACTGCCCCACCACCACCATCACCACTACTACCACCTCCCTCGCCCCACCACCCCTATCACCCAACCACCACCATAACCATTACTATTGTCACCACCGCTGACGCCACCCCTACCACCCCACCACCACCATCACCACCACTACTGTTGCCACGCCACCACCATTTCTTCCATAACAACCACCACCACCACCACCGCAGTCGTTACCACCATTGTTGCCACCCCACCACCATCCATCCCCCACCCCCACCACTGTTGCCGCCACCTTACCGCCACTGTCACACCATCGCCCCTACCACCGCCACCATCACCATTGTCACCTACGACTACCACCATCACAACCGGTCGTCGTCACCTATCACAATCATCACCGTCTCCCACCACCACCACCACAGCTGCCCACCACCACTCGCCCCCACTATAACCGGTACCTAAATTCTTTTCTCTCTTCTATATCTTTGTAATTTATTTTGGATGTGAATACAAATATACTTATTGTTGACTATTTTTTATTACTTCATGTCTTTAGACACGGGAAATAGCTAGTGTGTATATATATATAGGCTTTATAATAATAGTTAGTAATAACAAACGAACAATAGACTTTAAAATATTAATTATTTTTCACATTAGTGTAAGATGAATTATATTTAAGAATAGTGTCATAGTCAAATAACTAGTCCATTGTAGGAGTAAATTATCGACGTGGCTCATTTTGGCCTATGATGAGTCGGAATAATATTGATGAATGACATAAATGTGGCAAAAGTTTTTGACATTTATTAATGCTCAAAATTTAGTGAAGAACATAGATAACGAATAGATGAATGAAAACGTAAACATAGTGATATAGTTGGACATGACGTCTACTGAGGAGTGTCGAAACTCAAAGAGGTCTAGAATATTGTGTTACTCCTAGAATAGATGAAAATCACTATCTTTTGTTTGCTCCTCTTAAAGACAAGCATGTTTGAGTTAATTAGTTAAGAGTAATGCTACACTGACCAAATTTTGGGATCAAATTTAGAGCCCAAATGACATCGCAACATATCATTTGGAGTCTTTATTGGGACCCAAATGACATGACACCAAATAAATAAGCCTAAGTCAGCTGCCATGTCATTTGGGCTTCAAATTTAGTCCCAAAATTTGGTCAGTATAACATTACTGATTAGTTAATTAAAGTAGATTGTTGAACACTTTCTATTGACGGGCTGCCAAAAATTCATAAGAATATATTATTATATTTTTGTGTTTTTTCAAGATTAATATAAGTAATAAAAAATTCACATCTGTTGACATTTAGAATTTAGAAAATAATTTTGATAAGAAACAAATACCTATTAATCAAACACAATGTACAAAACAGATTTTTATTTATTGTTTTAACTATTTTGAGCTATAATTTTGGTTTTTCATAGTGGGTTAGTAGATTATGAAACTTTACAATTTATGTCATATCCAATATTTTGAGTCAGTGTTTACGGCAAGTAATGATGATAAGGGTGATGGTGTCAATGAAAAATGTTCTTTCTCTTTCGGCTCTTGTTGATGTGAGAGAACGAAAAGGGCTTGCAAAGGGTTATTGTCATTCATGTACCAGAGAGTGTGAGACAAGCTCAATGGGAACATTTCACCTACCAATTGTAGATTGATATTTGATTAATACTGATAATGGTGGGATTTCGGTATGGGCCGCTCATTCAAAGCCCAAAACGTTTAATGGGTCTCTGTGTGCATGGCAACCCAAACGGTTCTTCCATAGCTTGCCCACCCTGCAGTTAGGATGGGTCACACTCCAAAGAAGGAAGCCCAACAGTGCCTTAATAGATAGATAAGTCTCAGCTCGGCCTCTATCCAGCTTGGCAAGAGTCAGCACGGGAACAAGGAGCTCGGTGCCCTTTTGGATCCTGAACCACTCCCACCACGCCATAGCCTCTAAAACCCTTAACGAACATGCACACTCTGGCAAGGGGAATATTTGTGCGCATAACCGTTTGAGGATTGTGGGCACAATGGCATTAGATGGCGGGGGATCACTATAGAACAAAGGAAGAGGGGACCACAAAATCAACAAAAAGGAGGAAGAAGCCACAAGAAACCCTAGATGAACTACTTGTATAAATAGAACACTATCACATAATAAAGATGAGGATTCACCAAAAAATCTGTACTCACTAGGCACTACATGCACAGGCTCTAAGCCAAGTAACATACTGTAATCTTCTTTTTCAAAAAATATACAAACTCTGAAGGAGCAAGAGACTCCATTGCAGTGGACGTATCTTTGGCCTTTCGGTTAAGGTGAACCACTTACAAATTGTTTATGTCTCATTTACATAGCCCATTCCCCTGTTGATCAGTACATTCATTCTACCTCCCTCTCTGGACTATATAACCATTGTTCTGCACTTGGACTAAACATTTCCGAGCAGTATCAAATAGAATCCAATCATCCCAGCTTACCTTTTGACTTGGAAAAAAAGAAAAGATAGTGTACGAGAAAGCTGGACGCGCCATACAATGAACATAGGAGGAAAACTCGAAGTCATGAAAACCATTGCTAAATGTGTGCTTTTGCATGGGTTTGTTGGATCTTCCAGGACACTTCATAAGAACATGGTTGGAGAAGGAAACACTTCCACCGAGGTTACTTAGCTGCTTTAGATATTCCTGCTCTCCCTGAATTATTAATAGGTCTAAGTAATGGATATAGTTTTTTTTTTTTTTTGGGAGGGGGAAGGGGAAGGGGGAGGGGGACTTGAACCCTTGACCTTATGAAGGCAAATCCTTTATAAGATAAGGAGTACCATTGGACCAAAGACCCATTGATAGTAATGGATATAGTTAGTTAGAAACAAATGTGTCTGTTTTGGAAGGCAAAATGTTGCAGATTTATTATTCATCAAAGCTATTTACATAAATAATTAGCTAAAATTAAGTTGTAGTTGCTTTTTTTTTTTTTCTTTTCCTTTATTGTTGCATAGGTAGTTATTCACCATGGCTGAGTTATTTTTTCTTACTGCTCAATGAAAATTAAAGTTAGCCTGTTATGCTGTATATACCGAAACATACATACACGAAAGTGAAGAAAGAAATAATTTCTGGAATATCATTAACACCATGTGGAAAACTGAATGGCCTTATGGTTAGACTGCAACAGTTTGAAGAGTAAACCAAGTCTCATTTCAGATGTCAAAGACTCAAAACAGAAAGAATGAAAACCACAATATCAGTCCCTACTAAAAAGAAGAGGCTGCCATTAAAGATCATGAGAATCTCATGATTTCGTATACACAATCCAATGGTTGGTGCTGCAAACAATCCTCTGGGTCATGATGCAGCCAAGAGAGCTTTGGCTGGTGGAAACATAGCAACAGCACCTCTCTGAGGATTGGAGTACTTCCTGTAAATCACCTTCAACTTGTGGTCTGCCGCCATTGAGTGGAAGCTAACAAGTAGTTTAGCACAATCCCTGTTTACAAATATACGAAACTAAATCAATATAACCCTGTTTACAAATATACAGCACAGCAGCAGGAAAAACAGCAACAGGAAGGAAAAATTATAAGTACATCAGTTGTGGCTCTGAGAACCCCGTGTGCAGTTTTAGCGTCTCGTTCCATGAAGGGATTTTGTTCAAGGTGCAGCGGGCTGCATACACTGCTGAGGCAGCTATCATTGATGGACAGTACATTATAGTGGCATAGTTCATCATCGCCAACTCAGCCAAAAAAAAGACCATATTTTCCATCTATTACATGGTTAAAAAAAAACAAAAATCAATGAATTTAGTGTTTGATGAGTTGGATATATTTATAATGGAAAATGTAGATAATAATGTTGAAAAATTAATCAGAATAATCGAAACTATATATGCCAGCACTCACCTCCAGATCAGGAGTAGAAGCTTTGGTGAAACGGACGAGGAACACATAAGGGGTAGGAACAGTCAGGTTCCATTCCAACTGACCCAGTATGCGTTTCTCCATGACCAACACCTGCTGGTGAGTATAAGCTCTATCTGAGATGCATACAAAGTCATTGACCTGCAAATTGTTAGCTCGTTTAGTGAATACACACACAAAGATGCAAACAAAAGGAAAATTTTATTAACCAAATTGAACATATTTAGTGTACCTCTGGGGCCCAGATTTCTTCATACTTGGAGGCCATAAGCATGGCACTGATGCCCAGTAACTGCAATTCCTTCCTTATCAAAGTCTTCGTTGCAAGGTAGCGATCAATGATGTTGATGGTGAGGTAAAGTGTCTCTGGCATAAGTTCAAACTTGTGATGAACTTCAATCAACCAATCAATCAGAATGGCTCTCATCTTTTCGTTTATTTCTGGCTGTGAATCCATATAGTCATGAACTCGGCTCTCATTCTGCACGGTATCAAGTCAAATGATTAGGTGCAAGTAGTATAATTGAGACTCAAAACACACATAAAAAAATATAGCGAAAATAAGCATGGTCAGGATTACTATACCTCTACTTCCTTATAGAATTTGTATATATCCTCAACATATTCAACAACTGCCAACTCATTATTCACATCTGCAACATCGACATCTATAATCTGCACCTTGGCTTTATCAACCACTCCACAAGCAGCCTGAAATACGAGATCCAATTAGTAACCAGAGTCTAGCAGTAAAATTTTCTCTCTATTCTTTTCTCAAGAACAATTAGAAGAGTTCAGAAATTATATATCACCTTGCTTCGAGCTGTAAGAACTGAAGTAAGAGTTGGAGCTTTCTTTCTAGAGGACCCTTCACCAGATTTTTTCTTGTTCTGAGTGTTCGTGTTCTCTTTTTCAGTATCAGAACTTATCACAATCACATTTTCAGGTTTCGGTTTGACAGTAACTTTCTTCTGAGCTGGCTTCCGTGCTTCGGCTCCTTTAATCCCTTTGGCTCCACCCACATTCAGAGCCACTGATTTCTAAAAACCAAAAAAATCCAGCACGCGTCAGTTTTAATTAACTCAATTCTGCATTAAGATAACAAAAAAATATATTATGAACCTTGTTTTCGGCTGCTGCAGCTTGTGCATTAGCGAGTAGTTGTGCGCAGAAACTTCTGATAGACACAAAGATAATCAGGACCAAGAAAGATTTCTTTGAACATATATAGACATGGTATAACCACCGCCTCATTTAAAAGATCAACGTTTTAGAGAGAGGTGTAACATAAGTAAATCCTAGTAGGCACACATGTAAAGGGAGAGGAAGATGAGAGATAAACCTTGTAACAGGGCGAGAGACTTGAGGTAATGGTTTGCCATCGACTCCACGAATTGTAACCAGATTCCCAATATCACCTAGTGGACGGCGCCCTTTGGGTGCCGTGTTTTTCTGCTTAATATCCCCTGGACCTGCCTCGGCTGTAAAAAAATCATTAGGAATCACAATCAAATCATGAGAGAATATGAAAAGAAGACAAGTCTCCAACAAAGCATAGAAATCAGAAAACAGTATAAATACAGATGATTGAACAAAACAAAGGGACGAAGAAGGGGCATCAGCAACAAGATGTATAATACAGATCAAGGACCAAGATTGAATTGTAAATACCCAAGAATCCACTTCAATAGAGAACTATCAAAAAAGGAGACATACCCGAGAGGAAAAAAAGAACATATCTATCATTAAATTTTACAAAATAGAGAGAAACCATTAGGTCAAACAACTTTAGAAAATCACACCAAATATTTAATAGATCATAATAACTATGCCAGACATGTATATCAAAACATGTCCTAAAGACGTACTACACTACACAAATCAAAAATCCAGAATCAAATCATAAATAGAAGCATATTGGTTTAATTTAAACGGGGAAGAAGGCACACTAGGAGAATGAACCAGAAACACAAATACAGAAACATAAATGTTACATAACACAGAAAACCGTGTTTTGTCTTAATAATGAACTTTGGTATCTTTGTCGTAACAATCAACTGTCTAATTAATGTTCTATCATCTAATTGTTAGGAACTGTGTTTTTTACTCTCCAATATTAAATTCAAGGCCCTTTTTTTAACTGGGTTGGATTTTTTGCCTAATTATTTTTAACACGCAAGATGACGAGAAAATAGAGTAAGTAGGACTAGTTTACTATCCAAAACTCAGTACACCACTGTAGTTGACTTGTTGAATCAGTTTAAACATGATTCCGTTTTCTTATAATCTACAACCATGCGTTGTTTATAAGGAATTTCAGAATATACAAGTTAGTACTTACATTTATTCCAAAAATTTAATTCTCCTGCCTAAACAAAGTTTTACTTGTCTTTGCCTAAAAAAAGGGTTTCTAAATATATTTTCAGTTTTGATGGTTATTGAATATTCTCAATGGAGACTCATTTACCATTTCTGCCGAAGTCGTCTACTTGCTGCCCTGGTGTCCACAATCAACCAATGGACTTGTATTGAATATAAGAGTCACAAAATTTATTGAATAGTGGGGAAAACACCAAAAGCAGTACACGTAAATACACGCCCACTACCATAAATGCATACGTAGATACCTGTAAGAGTGAAGAATCAAACAAGACGATGGAGATGCAAACATAAAAGCTCAAGAGTCGAGAACCACCCCCCCCCCCCCCCCCCCCCCAAAACACCATAACTCAATATCAGTCAATAAAGAATTAAAGAACCCAAAATTTCAAATCCTAAACCTTGAATCTAAAGAACTCGGTGACCTATTATTTGAAGTTTTGAACAATGAGGAAGAACTCATCAAACAACACAAATACATATGAGTGACAGTGTGTGTCTATATATATAGATGAATTTGTCTGTCCGTCTAGACTCTAGAGGGAGAGGAATTGTATAATACCTCTGTTTTGCTGTTGGACAACGGGTCTTGAAGCCATCTCAGAACCTTGATTCTTCCAAGAACTCCTCCAAATCTTGAAGATAAACACGCCACAAACCCGTATTCGCGCCCGCTAAACCGTCCCTCTTCTGGGTCTGTGATCGCCTCACCTCTCTCTCTCTCTCTCAGATGAATTCTTTCTCAGCAATAAAAAATTTGGGGACTTAGAAGAGGCACCTATTTGAAGCTACAGAACCGGCGGCTCAGTCCAACAGTGCCAACGGTCTTATTTTTTTGAAATCTCAAGCGTTGGATCTCTGGGCTATTTGGCTTTGATTTGGTTTTATAAAAGGGTAATACTACGCTAATCAAATTTTAAGATCAAATTTGGAAATCAAATGACATGGCAGTATATTATTTGGAGTTTTTATTGGGACCCAAATGACATGGTACCAAATAAAGCAAGTCAGCTGTCATGTCATTTGAACTCTAAATTTGGTCCTAAAATTTAGTCAGTGTAGCATTACTGTTTATAAAATCCGCACCACACAAAGCCGTCCAGAAACTCCAGACTGTTCAAAAGTTACCGTTAGTTTGTATTTTACTTATTTACCTTCGAGCAATGCCAACATCAAATTTGTTTATAAAGTTGTGCACCAAATTTTTATGAGTCGTTAGATTAGTGGGACTCAGTATCATCCAACAGTTGATAATTATTTGGTACATATTCTTTTTATATAAATTTGGTATACATAAAATTATCTTTTATCCTAAAAATATTATGTACACATGTTGCCTTTCTCTCTCACTTTTGACCCACGAACACCACCCCTATGAGTAACGCAACGAATCCTAATTAATTTACCAAAAAGTGAATCTCAAGTGATATGAGATTGTATATCAATTGGGATGGTCCAAGTTTTTAATTAGAAGGGGAATAATTGATCCAGATTCATTGTAAATTCAAACAACCATCCATTAACTGCTGAACACTGCCACCACTCTCTCTCTCTCTCTCTTTCCCCGTGAGCATTTCGTCCTCTCCAACCCCTCCCTCTTGCATGAGTAAATATTGGGTGTAACCAGTTAAATAAAAAAAATTTAGGTATATTTGAAATTTTTGATACTTTTTAAAAAAAATCTCCACATAAAATGAGTACCTTTATACTTGAATAATACTTTAGAGATCTAAAAAATCTGACTTGAAAATGTATTAGGTGATGTAGTCCAAGAGTTACAATTAAAGTAACTATAAGTCTCTGGTAGCAAAAAGAGATTTTTTGTAGCATAATAAAAATTAAAATTTTAAAGGTGAAATTACAACTTTTAACAAATAAATTATAAATCTTTGAGGTTATTCGATCAATCACAAAATAATTTAATTCATTGCTATTAATTTTATAATTCAAATATGAAATTCATGAAAATCACAACAAATTGACAAAATTCAAATCTTTTGTATAGTGTGTAGGACTCACCAAAAAGCCCAAAGCCCAATGGGCCGCCCACAACCCGGAAGCCCAACGGGCCGATCGACCTGTACACGGGGCAGGGCTTGGGTAGCCTGTTAGCCTGGTGGGCCAGCCCGTTAAGAAGCTCGTTAGTCCAATAGAATCTACCTGTTGGAAGATAATTTAAGTTATATTTCATAATTGTATTGTTTGTTTGATATTTGATTTGTAACTTTAATAAGGTTGATACTTGTAAATGATTGACAATTGTGTAGGTGTCAATCTAGTGGGGATGTACTCAATTTGTAGTGATGCAAAATAGTTTTACCTATCAATCAATTTGTAATGTAACATTGTAACTCTATATGAATATTTATTAAATTCAATCAATATGAATAATCATTTTGTTAATTTATTTTTTCATACCAATTTCATGTAATTGATGTCTTTTTGTAGTTGTTATATAAAAAATAATTTTTTTGATATATTTTTGTAATTTTTTACATAAAAAGTATTTTTTTAATAAAAAGTCTGTTTCAGGCCCAATGGCGCGGGCCATAAGGCCTGGCACTTATTTAGCCCTTTTTGACCTAATAGGCTGGCCCATGGACGGGTCATGGGCCTTAAATTTCCTAATGGGCGAGCTCGGCTCGGCCTGTTGACTAGTCAAAGCCCAGAGGCCAGTCCACAGGTGGGCTATGGGCTGAAAAATCCCGGGTTGGCCCGACTCGGCCCGTTGCCGAGGCCTAATAGTGTGTGTCTGTGTGAGTGTGTATTCTCTCATTTCCTAAATTTCTGATTTGTTGATCAAATTCTGATTGGTTATGCTTGTTTCACATTCAAACCTATGAAAAGAATTTAGGAAAAAATCTCTTCTATTTTTAAAATATAAAAAGTAATGTTATTTAGTGACACAATGATGTGATAAATAAAATAATGAAATATTATTATTTTAAGGGTAAGTCTACGGTATCAAAGGAGATACCATGACAACATATGTAATAATTTAGGGTCAAATTATAATTTTTAGGGATCGAGTTATAACTTAAAAATAATTGATCACAAAAAATACATTTTTTAAAGGTAAAGTTGCACCTTTTAAATGTTATTCATAATTGAATCATAACATCTTATACAGTGACGTAATTTTGAAATTTTTTTTTGGTATTTTTAAAATATTTATAAATTTATTATTAATTAAAATTTGGCTTGACTAATTTTTTTTATAAATTTATCGCTACTTCTATATTTCAATAAGGGTATTTTTTGGGTCTAAAAATCTAAACTAATTTATTAATTTAATAATGTGTTAAATGATGTGGTCTCAAATAATAAATTCAAGAATTCTAATTAAAATAATATTATTTTAAGATCCCCACTGTCGCGTCAGTGGGTTAACAATTTAGGGTCGATTTTTACCCCAAAATAGCACTATTCCTTATTAGTAAAATATGAGATTCTTTCATGAATTAAAAATTTAGATATACACTTCTTTCATTATTATCGGTCAACATATATTTGTGATATTGCAACGATTTTGATGATTTTCATTTTACTGTTCTCTTTAATTTCTCTCTCGATCATTGCTCTCTTAAAAATCGGTTAATTTTTGCTTTCTTGAAAATTAGATTTTGAAATTTGAAATTTGAAATTTGACTAAAGTAAATTATATTTTAGAATAAATTATCTCAGTTGATTGGTTTTGCGGGATCACGTGTTTTATTTAAATATAAATGATATTACCTTATTAGTATTTTTAAAATGATTAAAATGATGAGAAAAAAAATTGAATCGTTGTTAAAAGAATAGTCGCATAAATTTGAGTTCGTGCGTATTGACTTTTGTGTCAAATTTAGTTTTGGAGGAATTGAAGGTTAACAAGGGTAACTAGATAAATTTATCATTTTTTAGGTCAAAATATGTGAGACCCATACAAGCATTACAAAATACTTTATATAATTTTGGAGTCCACTGTGTAATTTATGATAATTACAGTGAGGAATAGATTATAGTTATTGAATTATGGGGAGTTAGAAAAATATTTGGGTAAATTATACACGGACCCCCTAAGGTTTGTCACTTAATCGGACAGACCCTCTCCGAAAGAAGAAATTACACACACACCCCTTCAAGTTTGTGCGCATGTATCTGTAACGCCCCCAAAACCACATTGGACGGCATTACATACTAAAACTATTTACATCATGAGAGCACTAAGATAAATCATCAATAAATAAGACTTCATATCAATTATTCCTTAATTTAACAAAATTCTGGCAGAGTCTCCTTTGTTCGAGGAGCTCTACCCAAAATACAACCTGTGCAATTATACTACATCGATTACATCGGGTCCATTTATCCATAAACTATTTACAACATTATCCCAAAAGATTTTCATTCATCATATGTAATACCCACAATAACATTCCAAAAGAATAAGCTAAGCCATGACCACAATATCAACAGAATAAGCCCAACAATGGCATTTACATTTCCCAAAGAAAACATTAACTATTATAGCGCAGCGGAAATTACAAAAGAAATCTAGACTACACAGTGTTTCAAAAGAATATCCTAGTCTAGAACAAAAGTCAACGACATCTCTAGATGTCCCACTCGGGATCCAAGTATCCCTCTAGTGAAGCCTCTCCATGGTCCGGCTCGTTAGCACCTAGCTCATCATCTGGCACAAACTCTAAAAAATGTTCAACTGTAGGGGGTGAGCATTAAGCTCTGTAGGAAAATCCTCCCAAACTCAAACAAGGTTTAGAAAACATGTAAAATAAGTCGGTCTCATTTCACAAATATCATATATAACTTTTGAAGTAAAACCATGACATTTAAATAGATCTCAAGTTTAAGGAACAACAGTAATTGAATGACTAAGTGGAACCACTACCCAGTTAACAAACCATATCCAAATATAATCCAATCCACCATACACTATTTCCACAAGTTATCGCAGAATCCCATACTTCCCGAGACTCTTGTAGAAACCGTCTATGGTAGAGTGAACAATAACCAATATACAATAGATAATCCATTCTACTATAAACCATTTCCAACAAGTTCTAGCGGAATCCCATACTTCCGGAAACTCTTATAGAAACTGTATCTAGTAGAATGAACAAATACTAACCATTTCATTCGTATCAACATTATAAACATGTATCTCCACCATGATGTAAGGCAAACCCCATGAATCGACACATTGAGTAATATCTAGCTCACACACACGCACACAAATCTTCTCAAAAATATCCATCCTTTAGGAAGGGCGTATGCCATACTAATGGCAGTGACGTATCCAACCCAGACATTAGTATACTAACCATCTGACACGGCACCCGTGAGCAATAGCGGTTTAGTCTTACCAAAGCACTAACCCCACTACGAGTGGTAAGAAAAATGCCAACCCACACGGAGCAAGCAACACGTCTACCCACTCTACGATATCTCGTCAAAGGCCACCCATGGTCATCCCACACTCATAAGAGATACAAATACTAAACCCAATTTCACAATTAACAAGTATATCTTAAAAACCCTCAAATTAAGCATGTGACATTTTCAATAACCAACTAAGAAAATGCAAGAGATCACAACAATATCATTTTATTACTCAACACAAAACACTATGGTTTCAAACTCAAGAATAAAGGAAGAGTTCAAGAGGAAAACCCATCAATCTTGAAAACTAGAGTTTTCAAACAAAAAGAGGGATTTCATGGGTATATAACCCTAACTTTGTGTAAAACATGTTAACAATTGCAAGAGAACCAAGAAACAATGAACCCATAGCAAATACATATGATTAAGAGTCAAAACATATATATATAGTAATCCTAACATCAATGAACAATAATGGAATAAAACCCCTACCTTGGTGTTCTTGAAATCTAGGGCTTGAATCTTGAATCACCCTTAAATCTTATGTTTTTCCCCTTTGATCTTGAGTTTCTCTCTTCCTTTATTTCTCTCTTCCTTTCTTTCTCTCCTAGGGTTCTAAAGTGTTTAGGATGAGAGTGGAGTGAAGAATGGGGCAAATGAGAGCTTGAGGTGGTGTTTTAAACCCAAAAATCTCGATTTTTTTTTTACTGTTTCGGCATACACCAGACCAGTCTTCGTAGAATGGGCATAACTCTCTCATCCGAACTCCGATTGAGATGATTCAAGATGATATGGAATGCTAAGAAATAGCTCTACAACTTTCATGTTTTGAGTTTTGAGAGATATCGACTGAATCAAGGTCGAAATCGTGCTTGAAGTTGCAGCCAGTGCACTGTTTATGTGCACTGTTCACAGCCTGTTTCATCCCCCCTTTTTTTTTCCATTTCCAATCCATTCCTAAGCCAACCAAATCCATCCCAAATATCTCCAACACATATTTCTACACATATCCACATTTTTACAACAAATATTTACTATATATCTATATACATATATAAAATAAAATGCAGGGTGTTACAGTATCACTTAAACCCATTGCCGTTTGTATCCATTAGAGACCGTTAAAAAATGCATTGTACCAACATATTATATATTCGTTATATCCAAACTACCATTTTCTTTGTTGGGACCCATGCTTACTGTAAACTCCCACACTCTTATCTTTATATAACAAGTAATTATTTTTGAAATGCTAATATAAGTGATGAGGTATGCATGAACCCTATATATTTCAATAGTATGAATAAATACTAGGGAGGCAAATTGATTGTAAAATTTCATTTTTTGGAGGTGTTTAAGGTTGATAAGAGTAACTAAGTAAAAATATTAATTTTTTTAGGTCAAAATAATATTATCATTGAACATGGGAGATCCGAAAGACTTGGAATAGCCGTTTAGTACATATAGCGGTTCGGAGGAATAAAATAGTAATTTTAGTGTTTCGAGTGTAAATTTATTTTAGTTTTGAGATATATCATAAAAATAAATGTTTTTAGGTTAAAATAACATTAAAAATGAATCCGGAAAGTCAAAAAACCTTAGGATAGTCATATGGATCAAATTTGGAATGTGTAGTGGCAAAACCGTAATTTTGGAGAAAATCCAAATCAGCTCATGTACCGTAAAAATCGGGACTGCTGGGTTTAAACCCAGATTTCAGCCCCTTTACTCCCATTCTTTTCACTCCACTCTCACCCCAAACCTCTTAGCACCCTAGGAGAAGATAGAGAAAATGAGAAAAGGGAGAAAAGAGGTCTCTAGAGCTTGGGTTTTGGTTTGGAACTTGGATTTAAGGTAGAAATTTCTTCTCATTCTCCTACATTGAGGCTAGGGTTTATGTATATATGTACTCTTTTGACTCTAAATTCAATATGTATGTTATAAAATCTTTAATTCTTGTTATTATTGCAATAAATGTCATGTTTTAAACAATGTGATGGTTGGGTAACCATTAAAGCTCTCTTTTTCATCTTTAAACCTTAGATTTTTAAAAAAATAGATTTTTCTCTCCATATTTCCTTTGTTCTTGATTTCCAAACTTTAGGCTTTCCATTAAACAATAAAATGTTATTGATGTTGATCTCTTGTCTATTTTTCCTACATGGGGCTATTGGATAACGTACGAGAAATTTTGGGGATTTTGGGAATTTATGAACTTTTGTTGAGAAATTGTTGGTGATTGTATCTCGTGGAGGTGTTTGGATGACCATGGGTGGCCGTTGACCGGGTATCTTAGAGTGGGTAGATGTGTGTGGTTCTTACTCCGTGCGGGTTTGAACTTTTCCTACCACTCGTAGTGGGGTTGGTGCCTTGCGAGGACCAAACCACTATTAGCTCATGGGTGCCATGTCAGAGGATTAGTATACTATGCCTGAGTCGGATTCGTTATTGCTGGTGCATTGGTATGGGACAATGCATCGGTAGGCGCCCTTCCCGAAGTTTGATATCCTTGCGAGGATTTGTGTGTGTGTGTGGGCCAGGATATTCTCTATGTGTTTATTCATGCGATTATCTTACATCAGACTTGAGATACATTGTGGTTATTGTTTATTGCGTTATCTTTTGAATATGATTATCTTGGAAATTGTTGTGGGAATGATTACTCTTTGGAATGGTTATTTATGGTGGGATTGGCTTTACTCTTGTACTTAATTATTGTTAATGTCTAAACTTGAGATCTTTTAAAAATATCATGTTTTCTTTCAAAATTTATGTATGCTATTTGTGAAATGAGACCGACCGTTTTCTACGTTTTTCAAACCTTGTTAGAGTTTGGGAGGATTTTCCTACAGAGCTTAGTGCTCACCCCCTACCAATAATGTTTTTTTTTTCAGACTTCGTGCTAGAGGAAGATCCCCGAGTTGACGAGCCGGGAAATTGGGAGGCTCCACCAGAGGGAAACCTAGATTCCGAGGTGGACGTCTAGAGCTATAGTTTATTTTTGTGCTAGACTAGGGAATTTATTTACGATCATGTATAGTCTAGTATTTTGTTTATTCCGTTGCTAAGTTGAAATGTAATTCTTTTGGAATGTAATTGCCATAGCTTGGCCTATTCTTTTGGGATGATATTGTGGATATTACATATGGTGAATGAAATTTTATTATTTGATGGATTTGTTTAGTGCTCTCATAATGTGAATGGTTTTAGATAGTAATGTCATCCAAAGGGGATTTTGGGGTATTACAAATCAAACTCATATGGACTGTTTTAATGTTCCCTTATAAATGGACCCGGTGTGGTCAATGTAGTATAATTGCACAGGTTGTGTTTTGGGTAGAGCTCCCCGTACAAAGGAGACTCTGCCCGAATTTTGTTAAATTAAGGACCCCCGATTTTTGGGGCGTTACACTTACTGAACTTAACCTGCTTCCCATTTCCCACATGACCGTTGGACACGCCATAGCTACATATATTGACAATATTTTGAGAAAGGCATCATTCAACATAACTTTATAATTAGTATAAAACTTACCCCAGCATGTTAACGATGACATTCAAAACCCTGCAAAAACTTACATGTCAAAAAACTGTGTTGCAACCTAAGAAAATTCACAAAAGAATACCATCCAACTATACCCCTTCACAACCAAAAACAACCAACAAAATAAAACATGCACTCCAAAGCTCATAAGCTACTGCCTAACAAAAGATACCACTATTACCCGACAAAAGATACCACGTGAACAAAAGATTTTACCCATTCTAAAACATGACATATTCAGACTCCATATTGCCATTAGGAGGGGCATGATTAGTAGTTAAAATTAGCAACTTACTATGCCCTTTTTAAGACTAATTATGCTTTGATAGAGTTGCAATGGTGACATTTCAGGAGAAAGATTGTGCAAGGGCCTAAAGCCAATAGATATCAAACTGTCATTCAACACCCACCTGTTCTGAAAGAAAATTGGAGAAGTTTGAAATAAGGCATGAACATTCGAACGCTAATCCACGTTCGAATGTTCTCTTGAATTATTTGAGGACTGGAATGCTGAAGTGATGATACATGGCATGTTGCAGCTAAGAAAAAAAAACAAAGAGGTATTTAAGTACCACCTTCGAACGCCAATCCACGTTCAAACGTTCTCTTGAATTATTTGAGGATCAGACTGCTGAAGTGATGATACATGGCGTGTTGCAGCTAAGAAGAAAAAAACAAAGAGGTACTTGAGTATTAAGTTCGAACGCCAATCCACGTTCGAACGTTCTCTTGAATTAATTGAGGACCAGACTGCGGAGTGCAAGGGCAATGATACATGGCGTGTTGCAGTTACCCTCACATAAGAACAAAGGCCACTTGAGTAGGAAGTTCAAAATCCACATGGTGTTCGAATACCCATCAAGGAAGACAGGAGACAACGCTCGAACGACATCTAACGTTTGAATGTTGTCCCTAGATAGCCTGCAGAGTGGTTGATTTTCTATCCGGACCTTGGGGCACTCACTTGGAATTTGAAGACCTTGTACTATTCCTTCACACTTCCTTGCCCCCTCCTCCTTGCCTAAAAATACTCCCATTGTGGGAGCTTCAAAAGAGAGCTACACTTAGGAGAGCTAGAGCTAGTTGTAGAGTTAGATTTACATTTACTTGCATAGTAGAAGATAGATCATCTTTTGGCTGAGGAGGAAACCCTTCAAAAGTGACTATCTTTCTTTTACTTTCATTATTAGTTTCATTTGCTTCCATTGTTTGAGTTTCCTTCTTTCCTTAGAGGAGTGAAACTCTTCCACTTTTTTAGAGTTTTACCAAAGCCGTGAAGGGTGGAACGTGATTCACTCATTCTTCGTCGAAGATCGGCTCCTTGTGTAGTGTGTTTTACCTTGTAACTCCTCTACTTGGAGGGATGCGAATCACTCACTTTTCTAGCTTTACCAAAGCCATGAAGAGTGAGTAGTTTCTCATTCACTTTTTAGTAAGAGTTGATGGACATGTATAAATCATTCAGAAGTTATATTTGTGCATTTCGTTTATGGTTAATGCTTTATCTCTTACTTGCTTATTGAATGATTGAATGCATCTAGCAAAGCTAAGATACTTTGCACAACCATGAGTCCTTTCTATGACATAGATGACTCTTGGCATAGGACGACTCATTAGTCCTTGACAAGTACCCCAGCTAGATCTTCATGATTACCTTTCAATCTTCATCATTATTGTGCTTCAACTAAGAATGGAATACTAACTTAGTGGTTGGATGTCTTGTAGAAACACTTGCTTGTTTGTAGACGGGATGAGTCTCGGCACAACCAATTCTTGTAAATCTCTACAAAGACATCGGAACCATGCTCTTAATTCTCACAATCCATTTTTATCTTCCGATTAACTTTATGTTGACACAAGAGTTAATTGAGTTCCCAAGAACAAGTATAACAATCGGATGATTGACTACATGTCCAGATTCTCAAGTTAAAGGGTGACTTTTATAATTGAGATTATATTATATTTTGTCTAAAAAACCCTCTTAGAAAGGATTTTATATTATGTCCAGGAAAATCCCTAAACATCACAACTTTAAATCTTAAGGATTCCAGTCACTTTGGTCTCTGTCACTTCTTACTTCGAAACACCAATATTAGTTCCCTGTGGATTTGACTCCGGACTTAACCGGATTATTACTGCAACTTGACCGCCTGCACTTGGGTGTACGCATTTTGGATCAAGTCAGGGTAGTTTCATTTTTCTTGCAACTATCTCCATGCTTTAAACCTTTGGTACCACTCATTGAAGACCCATCCTTGCTCATCATAGCCTCTACACCTTTCATTCCACTCTTGCCAAGAAGCTGAGATGGCCTTCTTGAACCAAACATTTGTGATAGATTTTCACTAACAGATGTCACCTGAGATGCATTTAGAAAAAGTTTATTTAATTATTTATTAGTAAATATAGCTTCAAGTATTTAAGTAATTAAATGGTGTTACCTGAGATGCATCATTGCGATAAGCATCAGTTGCAGGTTGAGAAGACTGAGAAGAAACCTGAGACCTCCTCCCTCTCCATTGTGAGCATTGTTAGCACAACTAGTTGCAACCTGATAACCTCATCCCTGCCCATTATTTGCACCATTAGTAACAACCTGAGATGCTCCTCCCTACAACAGAAAATTTGACAACCAGAAACAAAAAAATGTCTGTGGCCCTTTATTGCAACCTTTCAGCACACCAGGTTGTAACTTTTTTTGAACAAATTGTAATGTTTAGCGAGATAATTACTCACTAAAACTCTTGTTCAATAAATGTGACGCCCCAAAAATCCTGGGGGTCCGTTGATTACCCATTAACCTGCGGAATGCTGGTGGATACCGAGTAACTCAATATCACAATGTTATGCCCCATTTACCGGGGTCCATAATTTAACAAAATTGGGCAGAGTCTCCTTTGTACGGGGAGCTCTACCCAAAACACAACCTGTGCATCATAAAATAACAAGACCCATCTGAGGTCCAATATTCAACAATGACCACACCGGGTCCATTTATGAGCAAATATAGACCACACCGGGTCCATCTATCCACACTCATATAAACATGCAAGGCTATATTAAAATTAGTTCATAAAAGTCCAATTACAATTCTTTACATACATTACATGCCAAATTTTACAAACAAAAAAGATTAAAAGCCACAAGTCGGCTTTTCTTCAACCATGTGGCCCCGATTGTGAGCCATCCGCCGACACATAACCCGCACCTGAAATGTTTCCTGTATAGGGTGAGCCAACGCCCAGTAGAGTATATCCTACAAAGGCTACTCCCCACCTTAAATGCATATACAATGTGTATATGTAACAATCAATACATTTATCCATTCAAGCATTGCTATCAAGAATATCCATCCAATGATAGGAATTCTATATCATGCCATGAAATGAGATGAGACTCACTTATTCAACTTCAACCCGAGTCCTCACCGATTCTCACAACACCATGCAATGCACTTGTGAAATGAACCATCATTTGACGAAAAATCCATCCAATGATCGTTTGAAACAAAAGTTGTTTCATTATAAAACCAAATCATTGATGGGTGTTACTCATTGGATGAGTACTTTTATAAACCAAAATCTTGTATCTTGTTGGGCAACAAATTTTGGTATCTCAACCACCGGTTCCGTAAACACCAGCACTTTTCTGGAATTTCACCTCCGAGAAGTGCCTGAACCATGTGACCGGGTTTTGCACCCGAGGGAGAGTCTAGCCCTACTTGTTATACCCGACACAAGTTTTTTTCCATGCAACCATGCGACTCAAAGGGGATCTTTGATCCACATTTTTTCGAGCCCACAGACCAACCACCAATCAAAGTGTTTGATCAACCATGCATCTCACACACACACCCATACTCATGCCTAAGCCCATGGATGGGATGCTTCCGTGCAAATGCAATGTAATGTGTCATTGCATATCAATGTCATGTCTCATATGTAATGAATGCCATATGTACAACTTAAACAACATATCAACATGTATCATGGACAATTATATCATAGGCATATAATCTCCAAACTTTCATCTCAATGTCAAAACATCAACTAGCATGTATCAACATTTATATTCAACACAATTGACAAGCATGTTATTACATAGTCGATGCTAATAACACACTTAAATCACAAGGCGCATGATAACACATAACAGCCTACAAAAATCAGCCCAAAATAGTCTGTAAAGTGACCTAAAAATAATCCTTAAAGTGGCTTAAAAACGGTCTGCAAAGTGCCCTAAAAAAAGTCCACAAAGTGGCATAAAAACAGTCCGCAAAGTGGCCTAAAAATAGTCTACAAAGTGGCCTAAAAATAGTCCACCTTTGGGCACCAAAACAGTCCACTTTTTCGCCCAAAATCAATCCATTCTTCCATCAAAAAACGGTCACAATTTCAGCCCAAAAACAGGCCTAAAACAGCCCCTTAAACAAGCATAAAACAGCCCCATGATTTCAACCCAAAAGAGGTCATATAACAGCCCCTAAAACAGTCTATAAACAGCCATATATCAGTCCAAAATACAGCCATGTTTCAGTCAACAAAACAGCCCCTTAAGGTAGGAGTAAAACCCAAGTAGGAAGAACCCTACCTCTTTTAGTGTAGAATGAAGGCTAGAGCTTCAAGAACACCTCCAAAACTTCCAAAACTCTTGATTTCCCCAAAGTCTCCTCTTGGATCTTCGGTGAAATCACTCGTTCTTGGTACATAGACGTAGCCCCTGTTGCGGTGATCGACTTTAACTCTTGGTTCGAGTTAATCTGAGCGACGGAACTTCGAAGATCGGTGGAAGAAAACTTGATTTCCCACTTTTCTCTTCTCTTTCTCTCACACGTTGGAACCAGTAGATTTGGGGAAGGAAATATCTGATTTTTCAGATATTTAGCCCCTATTTATAATTTTTAAAACTTGGCTCACATCGAGCCACACGGCCCTCACTTGTTCGGGTCCATTTTCGCCCCGAAACGATTAATTTCGTCCCGGTTTAAGTTTAAATTAATTTTATTTGAAATTTCATCAAATTCTAAGGAAATTTTATAATTTTAATAAAAAAATTCATTTTTGAGGGTTACTGGATAGTCACCTCGAAAAATGTGAAAAACCCAATTATCTCAGAATTCGGCAAAATTTGACAGGATGACTCGGTTTCGCGAGACGAATCAAACGGCGAACTCCGTTTCGTCATCCGAGCTCTAGAACATGAATATTTTAAATACGCATTAGGGTGACAAATTACCATTTTACCATTTTTCAGAAAAGTTCAAATTTGCCCGGATTTTACAATAAGTACTACTTCATGGGCTTAAACCTTACTCCCTAGATCACAAAATAGAGAGCGACATAGAGAGGGAAAAAAACCACTTCATTTCCCCCTCTATCTGTCCTCGCTAAATTTTTGCCATCACCACCATGGAATGCACACATAGAGTGATTGCAAATTACTGAATTTGATCACTCCATAAGTAAATTCTCTAATAATCACAAATTCTACTCCATATTGTCCACCTTGTTGCTACTGTCACTGTTGTTGCTGTCCTTGGAACCCTTGATTTTGTGTCGATGATGAACTACGATGGAGAAATTCACTGAAAGATCCCAATAGAGAGCCATGACGTTGGAACCATTACCGTAAATCTCCCGAATCAAGGCGACATTTTTCACCAAATTATCAGGAATTCTAGACTGGTGATTTTGATTAACCTATTGAATCCAAGCTCGATTATGAGGTTTGGTGGTTGCGTTAGGGTTTGTTGGTGGTGGTGTGATTTGGTGGTTGCGTTAGGGTTTGTTGGTGGTGGTGTGATTTGGTGGTTGCGTTAGGGTTTGTGAGGTGTCCTCCATGCTAGAGTCCACTGCAGATGATGACTTAAATGTAGTGGTGGGTTTGATGGTGGCCACGGTGGTGTAGCGACAATTAGCGATAGAACACGTCCACAGAGAGAGAGAGAGAGAGAGAGAGAGAGAGAGAGAGAGAGAGAGAGAGAAAGGTTGAGGAGTACAATAGGAAGAAGAGATATGGGTTTAGGCATTAGGTTAGCGATGGAGAAGTATATCGGGTCCAGTTAGGTGGGGGTTGGGTCTGACTATGATATGATATATGGGTTTTGGCATAGGCTAGTTTTATTTATTTTAAATAAGGGTAAAATAGTCTTTTTCAAAATTCTGTTAAGTGTGTTAGTTGATCGACACTGACAAGGGGTGTCAGTGTAATATGTCATACCTGAGGGGTCTATCTATTTTAGTGATAAAGTTCAGGGGGTGTGGATGTAATTTACCCTATTTTGAATAGTAGTTTATGGGGTTGAATTTTATGGTGAATATGATTTTGGTTGTAATTTAGTGGGTGGTAAAACATTTTGGGTGGGAATTTTTAAGTTTGAAAAAATATGTGGTGGATATGTGACTAGGGGAAACAAAGGGGAATCCAAGTGTAAATTATGAAAAAATGGGTTATTCAGCATGGACACCCATCAGTTGAACGTCATCCCATGCCTCCATGTGTGTGAATTGGTTCATATATGTGTGTGTACTATACGCGAGAATCCACGAAGAGAAAAGAGAAAAGAAAAGAATAGAGGAAATGAAGAGGAAGAGGAGAGGAAGAGCAAAAACTTAGAAGTCAGAGAAAGAAGAGATGAGTTGGGTTTCATTTTGGATTTTCCTGAGCTTGGATTGAGAGGTGTTCTCTTGGTAAGTATTTATTTTTGTTAAATTGTGGGGTTTGCTTTTTGGTTTATGAATTTTGTGTTGTGGGTATGTGTTTAGTAGAGATTTTTGCATGAATTGATGGGTTAATATGATAGTATAAGTGTTTAAAGGGTTTGGGGTGAGAGGGAAGTAGTTGTAGAAGAGTCTGCAACTGAAACGGGGAAGGAAACCTTGGGTAGAACCGGTACAACCTTGAAGAACTGGTTCATCAGGTCTCTAATGAGATACTATAAGTTGTAGCGGTACCATATCAAAGAATCGGTTCAAAGACTTTGTTGCATAGAACCGGTTCTACCAAAGAAGAACCGATTCTAGGGGAAAAATATGATTGTAGAATCGGTACAACTTGTACCAGCAATCAAGTTGAGTTTTCGTGAGAAAATCGCGATAACTCTCTCTAGGAAATTTTGATTGATACACCATTTTTTGTTGGAACCTAAACTCGTAGATATTTCTAATCATATAGGTACACCACTTAATTTTATTTGCGTGAAAAATAGTGGCTGTTGAAAGTAGTCTGAAAATATGCAATTATTAAACAGGTGGCTAGCTTAGTATTTTTTAAGAAATATGAGATAACTTTTCACATGGGAATCCAATTTTAGCCAATGAACTATGGTTGCAAAGCTTGGAATGTTTACTCTAAGATGATATTGTTTCACCACATAATTCGAAGTACATGAAGAATTTTAACTAGGATATTATGGGCCGACCAATCTAACCATTAAAGGTGAACATGAAAATTACCGTGTTTGATTGTATAGTCTAAATTAAGGAATTTTTATACATTATATCATCTAGGAAGGGGTAGGGAGATGTGATATATTAAGCTTAACCAATCATTTAAGCATGAGATGTATAATATCATGTGTTTGTGAATGGTACTCATATATCTTATATCGACCTATATTAGGTACTGAGGTGATGATGAATGTTACAGGTAAACTGAATCCAGTCTTGGATTTAACCTAAGGTAAGTATATTGATTTATATTGAATGGAAATATGACTGATTGCTTATTAGCTATACCTATGTGCATTAGCTGGAATATGTTGTAGTGGTTATAACTTGTGAGTAGTAATAAAAAGGGAGTATAAACTATGAATTGGATTTGATTATGAGCTTAAGTATAATTATGGAAAGTAATTTGATAGGCTATGAATTGAGAAACGGTGATTGTTTGTTACTAGCTATGTCTATTTATAAATGGCTAATGTGACTTAATGGTTCAAGGATTGTGAATTGGTGTTGGGGTGTGATTTCAAGTACTTGAATTGATTGTGAACATATTGTTTAAAAATATGACTGATTGACTGCTAGTTTTATATTACTAGCTATGTTTGTGTGGAAATGGTTGGGTTGGGATTGGTTAATTGTGATTGGTGAATCGTAGTTTGTTATGGTTTCAAGTATTTGAAATATTTGGGTTGTGTTTTTAAGTGAGAATGGTTGCAGCAACTCCCAAGCGTAAACGAGTAATGATGTGATTGTCAAGACTCTCGAGCGAAAATGGGTAGCGTTGATTGTTAATTCTAGCTGAGATTTTCAGACGTTATTGGATAGTCGAACATTGGATATTGAATATGGATGTTGGATATTGGATGATGGGTAATGGGCATTGGATGTTGGATATTTGATGTTAAATTTCACTTTTAATGTGTACGTGGAATTTGATTATAACTGTAACGTGCTTATGTGTTTCTTTTTATATATCTTAAATATACTCACTGAGCTTGTGGTTTGCTCATCCCCCCACAGTTGTTTCTTTTCAGGTGTAGGGATTAAAGAAGTGGTCCACTGAGCAGTCTAGCTTTGGCGTAGAGGTGTTAATGTTAGATTGTACTTTATGTTAAGAGTCATAATGTACACATGTTATAAAGATGTTTAAAGAGTATGGTGCCCTAGTAGTGATAATGTTGTGCTATGCTATATGTTTTTGTCAGGTCTCTTATTACAATGGTTGGATTTAGATATTATTGCACAAAGTTAGATTACTCTGAGACTAATTATGATTTAAAGGTTAATAGGTCGAGGTTACCAGCACCACTCTTTTCCAGGGTGGGGTGTGACAAAATAACATTCCCATTCAATCCGAGAGGTCGAGATATCTTGGGATAGACATTCACCTCATATAGTTGCCCAGAGGGGTAAAATGATAATTTTAGTATTTTGAATGTAAATCAACTTTGGTTTTGAGATAACTTATAAAAGAAATATTTTTATGTTAAAATAATATTAAAAATGGATCTGGAATGTCGAAAAACCTTAGGGTAGTCATACAGATTAAATTGGATATGTTAAAGGGAAAAATCGTAATTTTAGAAAAAAAATACATTTTTGGGCATGATTAATAGTAACTGATGGGAATTTCTAGGTATAAAACTCCATTTTCAGCCCATTTCCCAATGTTTCTCACCCTTCTTTGAACCCTAGAACTAGAGAAAGGAAAAGAGACAAGGGAGAAAAAGGTCTCTAGGGCTTGGGCTTTGCTTGGGAATTCTAGGAACTAGGCTTGGAATCCTTGGTTCCTAGGCAGAGGTTTTCTCTCTCTTACATTTACATTGTACATCTCATGTATTTTTTTTTTTACCTAAAGCTTAATATGTGTTTTATGGCAAAATGCTTGTATAAATTTTGTATGAGTATTTGATTAAACCTATGATTTGGGGTTTTGGAGTATGCTATGGTCATGTTGATAATGTATATAAATTATTCTCTGAAAAATTGTTGTGTTGATTTGAAAATGAAAAATTTGGGATTTTGAACCTACTAAATGTTTGATAAAATGTGAAGGTTGTGGAATAGGTTTTCAATAGGGTTTATGGATATAAAAAATGATAATTTTTGAAAAATATATGCTCGATACGGATAGGTAGAGAGTGATGATAGTGGTTTTTGGTGATGACCTGTGTGGCGTCACAAGTTGATCCCTACACATTCCCCTTAAAAAGCAAGAAGGGCGATGAGACCCTAGATTTCAAGACCCCAAAGGTTCTCCAGGGATGGTTCATGCATGAACCAGTGTTTGATTGATTATATTGTTCGTATGTGAGGTATGCTTGGTATTTCTTATGGCTTGGCTTCAATTATATAAACCTTTGATTTATAACTGGTATATTCTGATGATGATATGTTGGGAGATTTTCATAAATACTCTACTTATTACCTCGTATATATACTTGGTTATAGAAAACTTTCTTTACTTATTCATAAGATTTGTGAAATGTTGGTATTTAAATTTTTTTACATGCTTGGAAAAAAGATTATCCCACTGGGTTGTGGTTGTCCATCCCTTACTAATACTTTCAAAGACTAGCATGCATCCCGAGACGTAGGTGATGGAATGCTTATTGGAGCTTGGACTAGGAAGAATATCTTTTGGAATCTTTTTGTATTTACCTTTAGAACTTGTGTAGAAATATTAGTGCACAAACATTATGTTTGAAACGGTCGTTTTAAGGCACTTGTGGTGAACACTTGATCATCTCATAGAGGAATTACTATTTTGTGTATTGTAATATAAAGATATGATTTTTGATATTAAGCTTTGGTATATAAATGAATTGAATGAATTTGGGCTTGGAAGGACTTCATGGGCCTCCAATTGCCACCATGACTTTGGTTGGATTATATTAAGATGGATGGATGTTCTGGATGTTTAGTTAGTTAGAAATAACTTATGCTCTCATAGAGATGCTATTATTAGCTGGTTAGACGCACGATTTTCAAATGAAATTTTGTTGGATTATTCGAAAAAGTATTTTTTTGATTAAATCAAATGTTTAATTTCATTCATTTTTTATTATAAATCAGCAAGAGATTTTAGGATAAATATTATGTTTTATTAAATCACGTTTTAATGGAAATTGGGCTTGACAAATTGGAATTAGACTTAGGTATTGTGTCTTATATGGTAGTTGTAGGTAATTGGATTAACCAAATATGGCCTTAGCAGACAAAATTTTTTAGAGTCATTAGGATTATATATTGTAAAAACCGATGTATCTCATGAACTCGACTACTTATCTAGAATATATATGTTTGAAATGGTGATTTAAAGCCAAGTTGCATGTACACGATGGAAGTAAGAAGAGGACGTGGGAGACCCCCCGATAAAACCCGGGTAAATTTGATTTTTTTTATGAAAAATGGCAAAACGGTAATTTGTCACTCCGGTACGGGTTGAAAACCCGAATTTTTCTAGAGCTCGGATTACGAAACGGACCTCGCCGTTGGATTGGTCTCGCGAAATCTAGTTAGCTAGTCAATTTTCGTCGAATTCCGAGACAGTCGAATTTTTTTCGCATTTTACGAGGCGACCGGGTGTTGGGTGACCTCAAAAATGAACTCGGGACGTAAATTTTAAAAATTGAAAATAATTTAAAGAAAGTTTATGTAAACATATTTTGAACTTGAACCGGGACGAAATTTAATCGTTTCGGAACGAAATCGGACCCTGGTAAGGAGGACGTGTGGCGCGATGTGGACCAAGCATTTAAAGAGTTTAAATAGGAGAGAAAATCAGATTTTCTCCCTATTTTGCAGCTGGGTGTACTTTGGAAGAGGAAGAGAGGGAAATGAGAAGAAGAAAATCAAGATCTTCAACTTTTCTCTACGATTTACGGAGAGTCAAAGTTCATCTACGCGACGAGGGCTACGCCTACATACCAAAAAGGACGGATTTCACTGAAGATTCAAAAATGAAATTTTGGGGAAATCAAAGTTTGATCTTTGTTAGTGTTCTTGAAGGTTCTACAATCTCGTTTTACTCTTCAAGAGGTAGGGTTTTCATCCTAATTAGGTTTATTTCCAATCTCGGGTTGTGATATGAAATGGGTAGATTGTTAGAGATGTATAACACTTGCCTATTGTGGTTAATTTGATGAAATGTGTATTGAAAATGGGTAGAAATCAATTCTAGCTTGAATTGGTGTATAGAAATTGCTAGCTTGTAATTTCTTGAAAAATGATGTCATGTGGGTATGTTATGTGTTTATATCATACGTATGTGGAATTAAGCGTGTTATTGCATAGATTATGTATAACATGCTTGGAAAAATTGTTGTTGAATGTAAATGTTGATATATGCTTATGATATATTGGCATTGTGATGATTTATAAACAATTATATGCTTTGGATATAATTAGCCACGTAATGTGTTGAAATGTGGTAGAAATAGTTCATATGACATTCATTACATATGGATATGATATTGATATTACAATTGTTCATTACATTGTATATGCACAGAGGCATCACATTCATGGGCATTAGGCATGAGTGGGGGTGTGTGTCCATGTTATTGAATCAAACATCAGTCTTGGTGGTTGATAAGTGGGCTCGGTATAGTTGGACCAAGGTTCAACAGAGTTGCATGGTTGCATGAAAAAGAAAAACTTGTGTCGGGTATAGCAAGAAGGACTAGACACTCACTCGGGGTACACTTCCGTCGGTGCAAGTCCAAAAAAGTGTATCGGTGTGCGGAACCGGCGGTGAGACACCAAAACTCCGCTACCCAACAAAGACACATGATTTTATTTTATAAAACAACCATTGGATATATAACATTAATGGCGGGGGCTTGGAATGCCCGGTGATCATACGCATGAAATTTGCATGTGTTAAGAGAGCCGGTGAAGGCTCGGGTTGAAGTGTATGAGTGAGTCTCATCTCATTTCATGGCATAACATGGTGATTTCCAACATTAAATTGCATATTCTTGATTAGAATGATTGTTGCTTGTTGAATGGTGCATGTGAACATTTCATATGCATCTAGGTTGGAAAGTAGCCTCTTTAGGAGATACCCTATTGAGCGTGACTCACAATTTATGGGAAAACATTTCAGGTGCGGGATTTACACCGGTGGAGAGCTTTCATTTGGGCCCTTAACGATGAAGAAAAGCCGACATGTGGCTTTTAAATTATGACTTTTGAAAAACTTCATGTAAATTCGTTTTGGACAAGTAAATGTATGAAATGGATTGTAATCAAACTTGAATTAACTATGTTTAATGCAAAATTACATGTTATATGAATTTGTTATGATGATGTGTAAGTTTGGAATGGATTGAATTGAAAAACAAAGAAAGGAATTGTAGGTTTTCAAGCAAAAACCACATATATATTTTTTGTTGGCATTCGAACGTCATTCCACGTTTGAATGTAGAAAGCTTACAGTACTTAAGGCTCTGCAGAGAACCAAAGTACTGGGAGCAACCTTAGTTCGAATGTCATTCCACGTTCGAACGTCACTTTCGCGTTCGAACGCCATTCCACGTGCGAATGTAAAGAGCTTACAGTACTTTTGCATCTCTGCAGAGAACCAAAGTATTGGGAGCAACCTTCGTTCGAATGCTAGTCCACGTTCGAATGGGTAGGTTTTGTTAAAATCTCATTTTTTTGTTGAAATGTTTTGCTAGGCCTTTGGGTCTTGGGTTCTCTTGTTCAAATGATATAAATGGACATTAAATGAGAATAAATTGATGCATATTGGGCCCCGGATGGGTCATGTGATTGAAGTGTATACAGATCGTGCGTTTGGGAGAACCGGTTCAAGGGAGACTCTGCCCAAACTTTGTGTTTTTGTGATCCCGGTAAAGGGGATGATGTACTGTGGTGTCGGGTTGTGCGACATTCACGAGTATTTCTGCAGGTTGATCACCCCCCCCCAATGGGAAAAATCAAATACCGCTGCCTTAAGACACTATGAGTGGTATATATCAATACTGGAGGGAGCTCACTCTCTTGGTACAACAACAAGCCAGGAACAACAACTACACTACTGCCACCCAACCCCAAGTTCAAGAGCAAAACGTTGGAGGTGAGGTATAAGGATGAAGATCCTTAAGGAATTTCTGTGACAACGCTCTCCTACCTTCCAAGGAGGTTCAGACCCACTTGAGGTAGAGAAGTGGCTTTGACAGGTGGTGAAAGTGATGTATGACATGGATATTGCCAATGACTTAAGGGTAGGTATAGCTGCATATCTTATGAAAGGGGAAGTTGACCATTGGTGGGAATCGGCAAAAAAAAGGAGAAATCTGAAATAAAAAACTTGGGCAAAATTCGAAGAGTTTTTCAATGGGAAGTACTTTCTCAAATCTGTGGGGGACAAGTTGGCATCCGACTTCATGGAAGTTCAACCATGTAACATGACTTTTGCTCAATATGAGGCCAAGTTCGCGAAGCTCTCCAGTCAACTAAACCCTAGAATGCCAAATGGTTTGTGTAAGATCCCATATTATTTTTGAATACCTATGTTGCATTAAGAATGTTCATAAAGTAATGAAAATGGTCTTAGCAAATTCGAAGCGTAATTCGTAGAATAATTGCGAGGTTTAAGTTTTCACGCGTAATGACTTTTGGATCAAATTTAAAGTTAGAGGCGTACAAGCTTGAGAAGAGTAGGTAAATAATTATTCTAAAATTTTTTAGGCCAAAAGAACCTCGCTATTGAATCTGGATTGCCAAGAATGTTAGGATAGATATTTAGTCGGTATTGCAATCTGAAAGGGTAAAATAGTAAATTTGGTGTTTTTGGTATAATTCTGTAAAAACCAGAAAAATTAAAACTTAACTAAGAAGGGAAAAATGGTAACTAGCTATTAAAGTACGGGTTGAAAATCCAAATTTTTATAGAACTCGGATGATGAAACGGACCTCACCGTTGGATGCTCTCGTGAAATCTAGTTACCTAGTCAATTTTCATTGAATTCCGAGATAGTCGTATTTTCCGCGTATTATAAAATGATTGGGTGTTGCGCGACTAAAATTATCGTGATCAAATTTTACTCACGGGGCCCGAGAAATAATTTAAATTTACTGAGGTAAAAATACACTAAACTTAACGCAGTACGAGATTTAATTGATTTGGAATAAAATTGGATCTGTTAAAATGAGACGTGTGGTGCAATAAGGGCCAAGCAATTAAGGAAGTATAAAAAGGAGAATTTTTGGGTCTTCCACCCATTTCCTATGAGTTTTGGCTGAGAGAGAGAGAGAGAGAGAGAGAGTGAGAGAGAGAGAGAGAGAAAGGAGAAATTCTTCAAGTCTTCTTCTTCATTCTTCCTTCGATCTATGGAGATCCGTCCATTGGATTGGGATAGCGCAAGAGCAAAGGTTGCTATACTCGACGAGAGCTACGCGCCAGTACCAACCAAGTCCATTTTTGAAACATTGAGGAATTTGGAGTTTTGGATCGAAATTGAACGAAGCATCATTGGGCATCGTGAGGAGTTGTTCTACCCCATGCTCATGCTACAAAAGGTAGGGTTCTCTCCTATCTAGGTTTACTTTCAACCTATGATTGCAATATGAAATGGGTAGGGTTATAGAGATGAAATATCATGTGTTAGCTCACACCTAGTGTATCTAGGATATGAAAAATGAGTATGAGAATATGTTAAAAATCGATTCTTGCTTGATTTGTGTTTCGGTTCGAAAATGTGAATCTACCGATAGGAGAGGCACGACTTACCGACAGTAAGATCTTTGGGTTTGATGAAATGGTTTCTTTGGGTATGCTATGTGTTTACATTTTATGCTAAGTGTTTGATAAAATACTTAGGGTTCAAGTGTGTTATTTGGATTGACATCATATATAACATGCTTAGGAATGTTATTGGAAGTGGACATGTTTATTATATGCTTTGCAATATGATGATCATGATGATATGAATTGCAATTGTACATTATATTTGCTTATGTATGGGTACCATCACATTCGTGGGCACCCGACATGAGTGTGGGTGTGTGCGTGCATATTTTTTATCAAACACCATTCTTAGTGAGTTGATACGTGAGTTCGGGAAAGTTGGACCTAGGTTTGGCTAAGTCGCACGGGTTTGCATTACATAAATGTGTTGGGGTTAGAAAGAAGGACTAGATTCTCCCTTGGGTGCAAGACTCGGTAACTTCGGATATGCACTCCCATTGGTATTTAGCTTATAAAGTGTGTCGGTGTACGCGGAACTGTTAGTGGAAGTCCATAAATTCCGTGTCAATTGAGTGACCGTTGGTGGAAGTCCATAAATACCTACACCAAAAAGACACAGATTTTTATAAAATAGTTATTGGATGTCTAATATTAATGGCGATGGCTTGGAATGTCCGGATGCATACACATGTCATAACATGTGTTATGGGAGCTGGTGGGACTCAGGGTTGCATTGCATGCGTGAGTTCTCATCTCATAGCATGGCATGAAATGGTAGCATTGTTATTATATATATATATATATATATGCATTTGAGTTGGGAGGTGATCTCCATAAGAGATATCCTATTGAGAGTGTCTCGCCCTTTATGAGAATATATTTCAGGTGTTGGACAGGCTTCTGGTTACGGCTCTCACTTGGGCCCGTATTGATAACAGAGCCAGGCTAGGGCTCTTGAGTTATATTTTGTAGTTCCTTTGTATATATTTATAGTTGTCCTTGCATATTTTAAGTACAAAACTTGTATTTTGTTAAAGACATGTAATGGAACTCTTATGGACATTATTTTGTTGTGAATGAATGTATGTTGTTGATGTTGGTATTCAATGCTATATTGATTGAACATTGATGGTTAGAGCCTGGTGTGGTAAATGGTTAGGATTGCATACGTTGTGTGTGTTGGGTAGATCTCCCCGTACAATGGAAACTCTGTCAGGATTTTGTTAGAATTATGGACTCCGATGAATGGGGTATCATTACGTGTTATCGAGTTAAGTGGTATCACGGGTTATTCCGCGGGTTGATGGGTGATCAACGGGTTAATCGGGACCCCTTAAAATTGGGGCGTGACAAATTCAGTTTGGATTTTTATAAAAATCATAAAATTAAATATTTTTAGGTTAAAATAGCATTATATATGGATCCTGAATGTCGAAAAACTTTGAGGTAGTTATTAGAGATGTTTAGGGGCAAAACCATAATATTAGGGAAAAAAAATATTTTTAACCTTATGAAAAGTAAAAGACAGGAATTGCTGGGTATAAAACCCCATTTAGTCACCCATTATTTCGAGTGCGGCTCCTCTACGGTAGGAGACTAACTTCATGGTATGTTGTTTAATGATACTACGCCGTTTTACGGCTCTTTTCTTTTTTATTAAAAAAAGAAAAAAAATTAGTGCACAGAAATGGGACCATTTAGCGCCTCCCATATCAAAACCAGATGACAGCCTTCATCTCCCGCTTCTTCTTCGTCAAATGTAGCCTTCTTCTCAACTTATTCTCCCGCATCTTCTTTGTCAATTGTAATGAACACTAAGTAAACTTCGACTATCTACATCTTCGTCAATTCCTCTAATTGAAGTCGTACAAAGCACTCGGCGCAATACGGTTCAGTTCTTGTTGATTTTATTTATGTCCTCTCTGTCTTTTTCTATATTTATCAACTTGCATGTTGTCTTTCGATTTGGGAACTTGATTTTCTACTATTTGCAGTTGTATATGAGAGATCTAGGGTTTGTTATACATGATTTTATGATATTTAGGCTATAGGTGTTGGGAAGCTCTTCTGATTTTCTGGAACTGCTATGATAAAGATTTTTTGTCAATGTTGTTCCTGTTTTATTTATTGTTTTTGGAATGTCATACATATATTCATGTGTTTGATTCACCACATAATGTTATTTTAATGAAATTTCGTATTGTAGGATACTATGATGGATGATTCGGGGATTAATGTGACAAAGAATTGACCACATATTGATATGCAATTTGATGCTGAAGAAGATGCTTATGTGTTTTAAAACAATTATGGAGGGTCCGTGGGATTTAGCATGAGAAAATATTTTTAGAATAAAAATTTCAAAGATGGCGTTTTCATTTATAGGAAATATGTTTGTTGTAACAAGGTTAAAGGGTTCGAGATAAAAGAGATTGACAAATAAGAAAACCTCGAGCAGACACGCGAACAAATTGCACAGTTCATATGTGCATATCTCTTAATAGAGAAATTGACAAATTTGTTGTGGTGAAATGGGACGACAACCACAACCACCATTTACACCTTACCGGATATATGTATATGATGTCATCCCAATAGAAGGTTACTAAAACACAAGACATTAATATTGATATGACTGCGGATTGTGAGATATCACTTAAGGCTTCCTATGAACTTTCGAGTACTCAGGTGAGAGGAAAGGAAAGCCTAAGCTTTACTCGTCAAGACCAAAAGAATTACCTTCGTGAAAGGAGGCAACAAGACTTGAGGTATAATGCGATGGGTAGTTTGTTGAAGTATTTCTGAACAAAAGCAACTAAAAATCCATCATTTTATTATGGAGTGCAATTAAATGTGGAGGAGCATATTACTAATATTTTTTAGGTCAACCCTAGACTGATTATTGATTATGGCAACTTTGGAGTGGTTGTCTCATTTGACAAAACTTTCAGAACAAACAAGGAGTATCGACCTTTGATTGTTTTACTGGCTTCGACAATTTCAGGGAGATAGTTTTATTTGGAACTGCATTATTGTATGGTGAAATGATAGCATTATTTCAATGGTTGTTTCAGACATTCCTACAAGCTATATTTGAAAAATATCTTATTACCATCTTCATCAACCAAGATCAAGCAATGCCTAAGGCTATTTCTCAAGTGATACCAGAGACATACCATGGGTTATGTTGTTGGCACCTTTGCCAAAATGCTTTGAAACATTTAATGAACATATATAAGGATGGTTCACATTTTCCTACTCAATTTAAAGAGTGTGTATATGGATATGAGAAAGAGCATAAATAATTTGAGGCTTGGGAATTGTTGCTTGCGGAGTATAATTTGCACGATAATATGTAAATGAAATTCACTTGGGCATTGAGAGAGAAATGGGGACATGTGTATACAAAGAGGACTTTTTCACTGCAGGAATGAGGAGTACCCAACTAAGTGAGAGCTTGAATGTAGCCTTACGGAAATACTTAAAGTCAGAACATGACATTGTTCAGTTCTTCGTTTATTTTGATAGAGTTATGAATGATAAGCGGTATAACGAGTCAGACTCATAATAGCAAGCTAGGCAAAATTACCTAGATTGAAGTTAAAAAGAGCTCCATGTAATAATTAATGTGGCCTACATAATTTGGCACATGTGATTTTATAGATTATTATCGGATAATTAGTTTGGGTCAGATAATGATAAGGTCACTAATCCTAATCTAACTAGTATAAGTAATGGTTTTTGCTTGGTCAATGAGAAGAAGTGGTTACTGTAACGCCCCAAATACCACCCTGGACGGCAATACATTCTACAACCATTTATAACGTGAGAGCACAAATAAAAATTCATAAATAACCGGGGGTCCTTAATTTTCACGAAATTTGGGCAGAGCCTCCTTTGTTCGGGGAGCTCTACCCAAAACACAACCTGTGCATTTATAATACATCGACCACACCGGGTCCATTTATCCCTCAAATCTCTACAACATTGCCCTAAAAGATTTTCCATTCACCACATGTAATATTCACAATAGCATTCCCCAAAATAATAAGCCAAGCCATGGCCACAATATCAAAAGAATATGTCCAACAATGGCCTTTACATTTCCAAATGAATTGAACTAAGATAACGCAGTGGAATACAAAATACTAGACTTTACATGACTTCCAAAATAATTTATCAAGTCTAGTACAAAAATAAATGACATCTCTATATGTCCCACTCGGGATCCACGTATCCCTCTAAGGAAGCTTCTCCTTGGCCCGGCTCATGAGCATCGAGCTCCTCCTCTAGAGTAAAATCTGAAAATATTCAACGGTAGGGGGTGAGCACGAAGCTCTGTAGAAAAATCCTCCCAATCCCAAACAAGGTTTAGAAAAGTATATAAAACGGTCGGTCTCATTTTACAAATAACATATATAGCATTTCAAGTAAAACATGACATTTTAAGTAGATCTCCAGTTTAAGCTATAATCATGATCTAGTGAAAAGTTAATGTAAATTGCATAACATTATACCATTTATGAAGGGCGTCTTCCGATGCATTGTCCCATACCAATGCACCGGCCAAGACAATCCAACCATCATTCTCTATATATATATTTTGGTTCATCCCCGTACCATGTATGTTGAGTGCTTCTCATGAATCTACCCAACGATTATACCTAGTCCACCTATTTACATCATAATCACAAGCACTATAGGAAAGGGCGTCTACCATCCCAATGGCAGTGACGAGTCCCTTCCTAGGAAAAGTATACAATCCCTTGTTCGAACTCCAGTGAACGATAGTGGTCGCATTACCAAATGACAAACCACTACAAGTGTTAGGAAACCATCTCACCCCTCACTGGGATAGACTAACCTCTAACACTTTACGGCATCTCTCGATGGCAATCCAAGTCCCTCACAACAACCATACAATGAGGAAATCAAGATATTCTCCATTCATAAACAATTTCCAATATATACAAAATCCACAATTCCTCATTTATAATTCAAGAGTCACAAGTGTACCATTCTCAATATACTACAATACTAAGGAATTTAAAATATGCAAGAGATCATATCAATAAACATTCACAACCTTGATATCAAAATTCTAGGGTTTTTCCAAACCAAACATAATTTCTTGGAATAATAACAAGGATTAGATTAAAACATGATTTAGTCAACAATAGGCATTTAGAAATCATGAATTCATGTATTTTTCATAACCCAAACATGTATTTAACAAAACTAAGATTTTGGGAACTCAAGAACAATGTCTCTTGAACCCAATCATGCATTTTGTTCAAAATCTATGTTTCAATAACAAAGAATCCAAGAACTCATATCTATTTATCATATACTCTCAAGAATATTGAAAATATACATATATAATACCCTAATCCTCAATGAAAGAGTTTGAGAAGAATCCCCTACCTTGAATCCAAGTTCCAAACTAAAACCCAAGCTCTAGAGATCTCTTTTCTCCCTTTCCTCCTTTCCTCCTTTCCTCTATCTTCTCCTAGGGTGCCAAGAGGTTTTGGGGTGAGAGATGTGAGAAAAATGGAAGAAAAAGGGGCAGAATTCTGAGTTTAAACCCAGCAGTCCCGTTTTTTACTGCTCATGGCTGATTTGGGTTTTCTCCAAAATTACAGTTTTGCCACTAAAAATCTCTAATTTGATCCATATGACTACCCTAAGGTTTTTCGACGTTTCGGATTCATTTTTAATGTTATTTTAACCTAAAAACATTTATTTTTATGATTTATTTCAAACTAAAATAAATTTACACTCGAAACATTAAAATTACTACCCAAGTGTAGATTTTTGGTCAACTTCGGAGAATAAACTGATTTGACTCAGGTATTTCTAGTATGTGTGACCTATATGGTTGGAAAGATATACGAGTTAGGGTTCTAACAAAAATAACGGTGCGCAATTTGGACTTTCCAACAAAGAGTTATGATCAAATTGGTGAAAGGTAGTCGGCCGGACTGTTTCGATATTGTTTCGTTATCTGGGCATAACTCTCTCATCCGAGTTCCGATTGAGATGATTCAAGATGATATGGAACTCTAAGAAAGAGTTCTACAACTTCCATGTTTTGAGTTTTGAGAGATATTGACTGTATCAAGGTCGAAATTGGGCTTGAAGTTGCAGCTAGTGCACTGTTTACGTGCACTGTTCATGTGCAATGTTTATTTTATTTTTACGTCATTAAATATATAAGAATCACTAAATAAATACATTACTATATTAATATAAGCATGTGGGGGTTTACAGTTACTTGATGTCCTACTTTGATGGAAAGTAGAGTTTATGTTGAACTAGGGAACCGGTCCTCTCTCTACCTATAAATATACACATGTCACATCGAGTTGTGTATCATAAGAATAAGGGTCAGGAGAGAGAAACTTATTTACGGGCTATACCAAAAGATCAAACAATTCAAAGGTTTGCATCAATGGCTACAGGTTCAACATGACGTTTTTAATTCCACATAATTGATATGTGAAAACCATGACTGTTCTAGTTCTTAGAATTAGGATTTGATTGATTCCTTTGATCAAATAAAATTTGAATGTGATATTAGAGCCCCATTAAGAACTCTCGTAATTTTTCATTAAAGATATACATATACTTTTCTCATGTTGAATCGTTGGACTGAATCGCTTCTTGAACAATATTACGCGTGAACTATGTTTACCTATTGTTTGAACTAATTATTAGAATATAAGGACAATGAAGATTTGTACCATAAAAATTGTTTCTTTGATGACTAATTGAATCAAAAATTAATTGAATATAGATATGATGTGGAGTCATCTGCCATTTTTCCTTGTCCTATTTAAATTGATGCAGGCCAGCCCATCATGGAAAGTCTTTGTTCTTGTTTTACTGTTTACCTCATGGTATATGAGGGGTAGGTTATTCTGTAGATAAAAGGGCATTCATGTTACAATTGTAGTTAATTGCCACCATGATGATGATATCTTATTTATCTAAAGCCATTAAAATTTAACTCTCTTTTCTATTAACATCATTGTGAAATAGTTATTGGGGGAATAATTTGCATGAATAGATGAATGTTTTATTGTGTTTCTTGGAAGATTAAAGCATTGTCATGCTATGAAATATTATATTAAACATTTAATTATGTTTTTACCACTCACAATTATGTGTTTGACCTTATTGCGGCAAAGATAGTTTGACATTAATGATAGTATACCGTTACTAAAGAGGTCAACAAAGACAATATTTAGGGTATTATGATTTACCTTGATAGCCCATATACGTACAGGATCTTGGTTTCATGATGTCTTTAATGTATCATGGTTACTTTTAATCTAATGGTTTAGATTTTCTTGGTTTAATTACGCATTAACATTGGACTCATGATGTGTTACACAATATCATTATTTTGATTCGAGATCTATATTATGATATAGTTTGGTAGTCACTAAAGTGACCCAACTAGAATGACTCATAGATATCGAATTGCATAATTACTTTTAATATTCTTTATATTGTGATATTAAAATAATTATTTGTGCAATGTCATTATTTTGACTAAATGCTTATATTATGATATTGTTTGTGTAACACCCCGCATTTTCTTTTATATATGTATATAGATATATAGTAAATAAGTTTTGTAAAAAAATGTGGATATGTTTAATGATGTAAGAATGAACTATATAGATTTTAATAGTAGGAGAAATGCTAGAGATGCATATTGATTGAGAAGTTTGAGTTGCAAAGACGTTTAAACTTGGAAATGGTGATTGGATGAATTTTTAAATATTTTTAGGTCAAAATAAGTTGTCCATTGAATCCGGAAGGTCGAAAAATATTGGGAGAGGTAATATGGGGAGTATTGGAAATTAGGAAGTATTCCGGAGTGAAAACACACTTAGAGAAAATTTGGGTAAAAATGAGTTGGGATACCTTCTAGTATTTTGGTCATAACTTTTTATACTTATGTCCAATTGATCTGAAATTTGGACAGTAGATAGTAGACATCTAGGGCTACAAAAGTGTATCTCATGAAGATTTTCCAATTCGACCTCTAAATGGGTCCAAAACTGCCCTGGAAGTCGAGGTAGCCGAAGTGTACCGGTACACAGTACCGGTACGGTACCGTACCGGTACGCTCGAACCAGTAGGTAAACCGTACCGGTACAGCGTACCGGTACGCCCGAAGCTTGGCCCGATAAAAGTCGGGATTTTGGTGTTTTAAAACACCATTTTAAGCCTCATTTGACTCATTCTTTCATCCCACTCTCACCCCAAACATCTTAGAGCCCTAAGAGAAGAGAAAAGGAGAGAAAAACACAAAGATCTTGAGAGAGTTAACCCTTATAGAGATCAAAATCGAAATTCCTCAAGAACACCATGCCTCTACTCTCTTCTTCTACACTTTTACTACACCCTTACCCACACCTATTTGAACTCCTAGAAAGAGTCTTAGAAAAGAATAAAGAGGAGAAAACACAAGATCAAAAGGGGAAAACAAAGGATTCAAGAGTGATTCAAGATCAAACCCTAGATTTTTAAGAACACCAAGGTAGGGGTTTTCTTCCATTCTTTTACATTGAGGCTAGGTTTATTTATATGTATCTTTTCACTCTAAATGTTATATGTATGCTATCAAATCCTTAATTCTTGCTATTCTTGCAATTGATGCCATGTGGAAACTATTGTGATTGTTGGGTAACCCTTGAATCTCCTTGCTTGCTACCAAACCCTAGTCTTCAAGGGAAATGTGTTTGTCTCTTGACTTCTCCCTTGTTATTGATTTCAACACATGATTGCCCCTTTGTTTTGAATTCTAAGCTTGCTATTCAATACTTGATATTCTTTATTCTTGGTTCCAAGACTTGAATGTTCTTTTGCTTTGATTTCTAAGCTTCATAATCATTTGTTCTTGATTTCACACCTTGATAGTCGTTTGTTATTTATTTTCATACATGATTGTTCCTTTAAATCCTAATTTCTCCTTTGTCCATGATTTTCAAGCTTGGTGCGCCTTTATTCTTTATACTCCAAGCTTAATATTCCTTTGTAATGATTCCAAAGTTTGATTACTTATAGGTGTTTGATTTCAAAACTTTAGTGTTTCATATTGAACAACAAAATGGTATTTATGATGATCTCTTGTACATTTTCTTATATTGCTCTTTGTACAACTACTTGAGAAAATTGGGGGTTTTTGAGAATATTTTGGTTTCCTCATTTGTATGGTTGTTGTGATGGACTTGGATTGCCTTCGAGAGATGCCGTAGAGTGTTAGAGGTTAGTCTATCCCAGTGGGGGTGATGGTTTTCTAACACTTGTAGTGGGTTGTCATGTGGTAATGCGACCACTATCGTTCATTGGAGTTCGAACAAGGGATGGTATACTTTTCCTGGGAAGGGACTCGTCACTGCCAGTGAGATGGTAGACGCCCTTTCCTAAAGTGCTTGTGATTGTGATTGTAATTGGTGGACTAGGTATAATCGTTGGGTAGATTCATGAGAAGCAATCAACATACATGGTACGGGGATGAACTAATATAAATGGGATGAGGGGTTGGACCGCCTTGGCCGGTGCATTGGTATGGGACAATGCATCGGAAGGCGTCCTTCCTAAATGGCCTAAAGTTGGAAATTGTATATTGGTTATTGTTCATTTTACCATAGACGGTTTCTACAAGAGTCTTGGGGAAGTATGGGATTCCGCGAGAACTTGCGGAAACAGTGTATGGTGGAATGGATTATATTTGGATATGGTTTGTTAACTGTATAGTGGTTTCACTTATTCATGCAATTACTGTTGTTCCGTAAACTTGAGATCTCTTTTAAAAATGTCTCTGTTTTACTTCAAATATTATATATGCTATTTGTGAAATGAGACCGGCCATTTTGTATGCTTTTATAAACCTTGTTCGAGTTTGGGATGAATGTTGCTACAGAGCTTAGTGCTCACCCCCTACTTAACAACCTTTTCAAATTATCCTCTCGAGGAAGAGTTGGGAGTCGAGGAGCCCGCACACCGGGAGACTCCGATAGACGGGAGCGTGGATCCCGAGGTGGACGCCTAGAGCGACACTTTCTTTTGTTCTAGACTAGGATATTCATTTTGAACCTTGTAAAGTCTAGTTTTATTTTGTTATTTTCGCTGCGCTACATTAGTTGATTTTGGGAATGTAAAGGCCAAAATGGGTCTATTCTTTTGGGATAATGCTGTAAATTTTATGGATGACTTTATGAAGTCTTATTTATTGATGGATTATTTTAGTGCTCTCATGATGTGAATGTTTTAGAATGTAATGCCGTCTAGGGTGTGTTTTGGGGCGTTACAGTTTGGTACCCGCCAAAGTGGCCCAAATAGTGTGACTAATAGATATTGAATCATATAATTTATATTTAATACTCATTGCCGAGGTATTAAATAATGATTTATAAATCGCAATTTTTTTATCACTTGCATATTTGGAATTGGCCCAAAGGTGCACTACTTTTCAAGTGATTAATTAGTTGGTATGTGTACATTCATAATGGGTGTGGAATGAATGCCCAAAAGTGATGGATCTACCTAATTATGAATATATTATCAATTAGTCTTAGTAGGTGAGAGAGAATCACCACAATGGTTAATGTATTAGTAGATCGTGATTACTACCCAAAGGAGAGTCACAAAAGTACTACTTATTACTTTTTAGAATATGTATTTATTCTTACTCATGGTTAAACTTAGATGACACAAAGCATTAATGTAGTGAGCATTTACTTTCTTTTATTGTTAGTTTATGTATTGTTATGTTTGCATGCTTTGTCTGGTTTGATACTTAATGAAATGAATATTTTTATATTTGAGTGAACAAATTTACTTTCACTTATATATTTTTGACTATTTGTTTGACACTTAACTACTATCACTGAATCAAGTAGTTCTGATGAAAGGGGTTTTGCAAAAAGCCTATAAAGGATCGAACAGACTAAGCATTATGTTTATGCGAATGATAATTATAAATAACATTAAGTTAGTACTTTTGCAAATGAATAATGCTTATGAATGTTATATACTTATGCAAGAATGTTATTGAATGTTTGGTGATGAGTTTCTTATTGGACACTGATAGCTGAACTTACCATTATGAAATTTGATAGTACATGTGGGATGCATAAATATATCCTCATAATTCTAGCTATTAAGTTGAAGGTTTTAAGGATAAATGAGTTATTTTATGTAATTTATTTTGAACTATTTGTCCCTTGATATGAACAATTATTAAAGATAAGTAGCAAGTTAATGTATGTCCATTATATTTGTTCACGAAGAAACAAGACTTAAGAAATTAGGGCTTTATTGCAAGACCAAGAGTCTACTTAGCTACTTAGGTTCATAAAGGAAATAAATAATATGTGTCATTTATATAAATGTTGGGACACTTTTAAAATGATTGATATAAACTAAGGATATGATTTGAAAGGAAAGATAAAAATTAAATCTTTTGAATGTTTCAAATAAAAACTTTAATGAAGTTTATTCTAACACAATATGGATTAATTTGAATTTGCTACTACGAATGTTTCATATTTGATGCAATAGATTTCCCTAACCCAAAATGTTAAATCATAAGTTGATATTTATGGTTAATCAGGTTAAAGCCCAATTTAAGATGGTTATGACTTTCTGTTTGTTTCTAGATATCAGTCATTATTTATATAACAATTTATGTTCCTACTATTTTGAAGTTTGATTTTCTTATCTAAACTTCATGATGATTATTATTCTGTAACGTCCCAAATACCACCCTGGACGGCATTACATTCTAAAACCATTTATACCATGAGAGTAACTAATAAAAATCCATAAATAACCGGGGGTCCTTAATTTAACAAAATTCGGGCAGAGTCTCCTTTGTTCGGAGAGCTCTACCCAAAACACAACCTGTGCAATTATACTACATTGACCACACCGGGTCCATTGATTCATAAAAATACTTACAATATTATCCAAAAGAATATGCCAAACAATGGCATCTACATCCCAAAAGAATTAAACTACACTTGGCAGCGAAAACACAAAAATAATGTTAGACTTTACATTGCCTCAAAAGGAACTTCCTAGTTTATCACAAAAGAAAATAGAACACTAAACGTCTCCCTCGGGATCTACGTTCCCTTCTATGGGAGCTTCCCAATGTCCTGGCTCGTCAGTTCCGAGCTCCTCCTCTAGACAAAGACCTGAAATATGTTGTTTGTAGGGGGTGAGCACTAAGCTCTGTAGCAACATTTCTCCCAAACTCGAACAAGGTTTATAAAATCATATAAAATGGTCGGTCTCATTTCACAAATAGCATATATAATCTTTGAAGTAAAACAAGGACATTTTACAACGGATCTCAAGTTTAAGTAGCAATAGTATTAGAAATGAACAATAACAACCAATTCTAATAAACATCCATTTTCAAAATATAAACTATTTCCCACACATGATATAATATTGTCCTCCATGGCATGAGCATCCTTACAAGGAACCTCTCACCCTCAAGGTTTGGTTTCTCAAGCATCCTTACAAGGAACCTCTTGAGAAAATCACATACTGTCCTCTTTTGACATGAGCATCTTTACAAGGAACCTCTCATCCTCAAGGTTTGGTTTCTCAAGCATCCTTACAAGGAACCTCTTGAGAAAATCACATACTGTCCTCTTTTGGCATGAGCATCCTTACAAGAAATCTCTCACCCTCAAGGCTTGGTTTCTCAAGCATCCTTACAAAGAACCTCTTGAGAAGGAATGATCATCCTTACAAGGAACCTCTCACTCATATTTGTCCAAACAACCATACAAGAATACAATACCAACTATTCTCTCAAATACCCAACAATTCCACAAGTCTCCTATTTACAAACAATTTCCAAGAAAAATCCCCAATTCTCATAAGTGGTTGTACAAAGAGTAATATAAGAAAATGTACAAGAGATCATCATAAATACCATTTTGTTGTTCAATATGAAACACTAAAGTTTTGAAATCAAGAACTTAGGAGAAATCAAAAGAAAAACCCATTTCTCTTGAAACCTAGGATTTGAAGATGAGAAAAAAAGGATTTAATGGTTATTCCACCATAGATTTGTTTAAAACATGATAATTTTTGTAAGAATGTCAAGAATCAAGTATTTCATACCATATATATAAGAATGAGAGTGAAAACATACATATATTTATACACTAACCTCAATGGACAAGAATGGAAGAAAACCCCTACCTTGAAATCAAGAATTTCAAACCAAAACCCAAGCTTTAGAGACTCTCTTTCTCCCTTTTCTTCTTCCCTTTACCTTCTCCTAGGGCTCTAAGAGATGTGGGTTGAGAGTGAAATGTATGAAATGAGAGAAAATGTAGTGTAAATGGGGTTTTAAACACAGCTGCCCCGAATTTTACTGTTAATGGGCTGTTTTGACATCGTTTTGTTATCTGGGCATAACTCTCTCATCCGAGCTCCGATTGAGATGATTCAAGATGATATGGAACGCTAAGAGAGAGTTCTACAACTTTCATGATTTGAGTTTTGAGAGATATTGACTGCATCAAGGTCGAAATCGAGCTTGAAGTTGCAGCCAGTACACAGTTCACGTGCACTGTTCACAACTGTTTCATCCCCTTTTTTTTTCCATTTCCAATCCATTCCTAAGCCAACCAAATTCATCCCAAATCTCTCCAACACATATTTCTACACCAAACCTATTTAATACAAGTTCTGGGACCTAAAATTTCATATTTTCACTTATTAAAACTAAATTTCAACTATTATTTCCACAAACATTTTAAATCTTTACTTTTTTAATCTACCAAATTCAAACACACATCACTACACATATCCACATTTTTACAACAAATATTTACTATATATCTATATACATATATAAAAGAAAATGCGGGGTGTTACATATTCCTTTTAAATATGATAATAAATTGTTAGCTTGTTTAAGAATATATCTTTTAGCATTCTGGTATTGTTCATAATGATTTGTATAAATTAAAGCTTGATGACCTATTTTCTGGATCTCTTCTAACCCTGTATCATAATGTTTAGAACCTACTGTAGTCCGATAAATGAAAAAAAAATTATTTTGTGACATAAATGATTAGGTCACATAATTAGAGAAAAGTTGAAGAAACTAGTCAAATATGATATTACTAGTAATAACCTGTGCCTAAAGGCACTTTACAATTTAAAAAAAATCTTTTAATTTAAAATAGTTTTTTTCTTCATTTTTTTTAATTAAAGAAATTGAAATCAATATAATCCCTTCTTTTTTTTTTAATTTTTTTTGTAAATAGTAACCCATAAAAAACTCAACCTGTCTATAGTGATATCAATTGCACCATTGTCCAACACAAACCATTCAATCTCTCAACACAAACCATTGCATAACCAATTTCAAGAATAAATTACTCAACCCTAACTCAAAAACAATATCAAATTTTAATCACTACATAATAGAAGCTAAAATTCTCATTTATATAATAATAACGAAAGTTATAGACACATTATACATGCAAGTCCAACCAAAGAACTAAATCCACATAAATAAGAATTCTTTGGTTCGAACATTCCATATTTTGAAGCATCGATCAATAATGAAATTGCAACCCTTCCAATAACTCTTGTTATCGATCCCTCCATGTAATCCACTACAATTTGTGGTCTTATTAATCCCTCCAATATCCCAATCGCATTACCGACAAAGCAATCTTTCCAATACAATTCAATAGCAGTAAACATGAAAATAAATAAAAGATCACCAAAATTATCTTATGCAAGTAAATTTTTTTTTTCCCACAACTCATTCTACACATAGCATGTTAGAGAGCCACTTGGTACACTTGATTCTTCCATATGTTCAAGAACACCCATTTCCTTCAGAATACGACCTGTAAAGTTGTCAAAACAATGTTCAACTTTATTATTTTAATAACATTAGTTGACAACAAACCACATTGCTAGCAAAAAAGAACATGTAATGGAAAAAGAACATACCACATAATAAAAACAAAGTCTTTAAGTTATATTCAAAATTTACTGCATAACTTTCAAGCTGTTAAATTAAAGACATAAGGCCCTGAGCCTAGTCAGTTTTGCCATTTTGTTTAGGTATGTCGTTCCATACCACTTGTTCTATCCCTAGCGTAGTTCAAATGATAGGCCAATGAGCAAATTTCTTCGAAAAAACCCAAGATTAATATTATAACAATAAGCTTTAAGCATTAGAATTTTAAGCAAACAAAAAGAGTCATATTCAACTAAAACAATTCAAAATAGCAAAACCCTATGTTATTAAAGTAACACCCAACAAAACCCCAACACCCAATTTCATAAAACAAAACAAGCAAATTATGAAATTAAACCCCAATCACAATCAAAATAACCCTAACATTCAAGTTCATTTCCATAACTACTCTAACATTCAATCAAAATACCCCAAATAACTATAACATTCTGTGAAACCCCGGAAAATTTAAACTTTGATGAACAAGGACAAAATGGTAAATTGCCACTCCGGCTGTAAAACTGAATTTTTCTAGATCTCAGATGACGAAACGGATTTCACCGTTGGATTCGTCTCGCGAAATCTAGTGGACATGTAAAATTTCGTCGAATTCCGAGATAGTCAAATTTTTCGCGTTTTACGAGATGAACGGGCCTCGGGTGACCCCGTACACGAAATTTTTATAAAATTTTAAATTTTGGGGAAATATTAGAGGCAAGTTCAAATAAAATTAATTTGAACTTAAACTGGGACGAAATAAATCGTTTCGGGGCGAAGATGGACCCGAACAAGTGGTGGACACGTGGCGCGACGTGAGCCAAGCCTTTAAAACTATAAATAGGGGTTAAATATCTGAAAATCAGATATTCTCACCCCTATTGTCTGCTGAAACACACGGCTGAGAGGAGAGGGTGAAGGGAGAGAAGAAAAAAGTCATTTCTTCAAGCTTTCTTCCAAGATCTACCAAGTTCCGTCGGTCGGAATCACTTGAGCCAAGAATTAAAGTTGGTCTACGAGACGAGGGTTACACTTGGGTACCAAAAACAAAGATTTTTACCGAATATCCAAAAGGGGAGATTTTAGGGAAATCAAGTCTTGGTGGGTATTTTCTTGAGCTCAAACCAAAAGGAAGAAGAAGAAGTGATGTCAATCCTGGACAGTAGGTAAGTTTCTTATCCATTTCATAAGCTACGATTATTTAATAATTCTGAAATTTTGAGGTTATAATATAGACTGAAAAAAGATTCTTTTGGTTTTGGTTTCAAGTAAAATGGAGATAAATACGATTTTTGGTGATTTTTGAAAGTTAGCCCCAGCCTATAGAAACTGATCTGGAAAATCTGGACAGCATGTAGTTTCGTAATTTTTTTTATAGGTTAGAGTTCGTTTATGAATCTTAAACTTCTAGGGTTTGAAATAGATTCATAAAGGGTTATTTTGGCTTTGGTCTCATGCCAAAAGGATGAAAACTATATTTTTGGTGAATTTCTAAAGATGGTCACGACCTGCTGGAACCTGGAAATTCTGTAACTTACACTTAGTTTAGGAGTTACTTGGAACGGGTATTTAGTGTTCAAAAATAGTGATTTTTGGTGAAAGAAAATTTTTATGAGTCTATGTTCATCTCCCACATATTTTGTTAGAATTGGATTTTAATAACTAGAGTTAGAGTTGTTTTAACTCATGAAGGTTACCTGCAGAATGTTCAAAGATGCTAAACGCCTACACTTAGTTGGGTTTTCGGGTCTTGGGAGCTTCCTACGGGATTCTCACGCTACAAGAGGTAGGGGTTCTCCTACTTGGGTTGGTTTCTTACCTAAAATGCCTATGATTATGGCTTGGTATACATATAGATATGTGTACATATTTATATGGATATAGTTATGGAATAATGAAGAAAATGGGTAGCTTGTTAGAAAAATTACACTTACCTATTGGTGGAATTTAGGTAAAATAATTTTATCCTAAATTGGTATGTAGAAATTGCCTATTTGAATTTCTTGAATTATGTGGAAATTGGGCATGATATGTGTTACCATGTTGTTTGCCTTGAAGGTGTTTGACAAAATACCTAAATGGATTGAAACCGTTATATGATAAATAACATGTTATGCCTTATGTGGTAAATGAAAATCATATGTGTACGATATGATTTATGTTGAAATTGTGAATGTCAGATATATATTTTGATATATCAATTGTTGTAATGAAGCATGGAATTTATACGTTTATAATGTAAATTGCCATGGAATGGAATTGATTATGTTAATTTAGTCCATATGACATGCATTACATATGTGACATAATGTTATTGCAATGATACATCACATTGCATATGCACGGGGAATTCACATCATGAGTGGTGTGTGTGTGTGCATGGTTGTTGTTAATACCATATGTTGGAATGTGGTAGAGACAGTTCATATGGCATTCATTACATATGAACCTTGCATGAGAGAAGCAATGGGTCATTACATTGCATATGTACGGGAATATCACATATATGGACATTGTGTCATAAAGATGTTATGCATGGGTGTTTGTACCACAATCTATGTGGTATTAAATGCATATGGTCATGGGAATTGCTCATTGGCATTATTGCATATAGAGCATGACATTGGTAACTCCATTCATGGACATTAGTCATTAGTGGAGACATGTGTAGGTGGTGCATGGTTAATCAACACCATACTTGGTGTTTGATGGTGGGCTCGGGAAAGTTGGATCGAAAATCCGACTGAGTCGCACGGCTGCATGCATGCATGGAAAAATATTGGGTCGGGATGAGCAAGAAGAGGCATGACGACCTCTCGGGTGCAAGGCCCGGTGATTTGGGGGTGCACTCCATTGGTATAAGAGCCCATAAAGTGTACGGGTGTGGAAGACCCTTGGTATAAGAGTCCATGAAAAAGTCTGATCCCAAGAAAGACCCTAGTTTTTGAAACTATCATTTGATGTAAACATAAATGATGAAATGAAGCACTTTGGCATTGCATTGTGTTGTCGAGCCGGGAAGGGCTCGGGGTGAGTGCATAAATGAGTCACATCTCATTTCATGATACATCAAACACGTTGGCATTAGCGTTGTGTTGAGGAGCCAGGGAGGGCTCGGGTTGAGTACATGAGTCTCATCTCATTTCATGGGACTTAGGTAGCCTGGTTTAACATACATGGCATTGACATGTAAAGGGAGTCAGAGTGGACTCGGGTTGAGTGCACATGAGTGGGTCTCACCTCATTCATGGCATGACATTATAGCATTACATCATTTAATTGTATATTATTTGATGGAATGGTTATGGAAATTATGGATGTTGTATATGAACATTTCATGTGCATATAGGTTGAGGAGTAACCTCTGTAGGAAATACTCTACTGGGCGTTGGCTCACCCTATACGGGAACACATTTCAGGTGGGAGAGATACACCGGTGGATGGCTCCATTTTGGACCCTCATGCTTGAAGAAAGCCGCATGTGGCTTTACTTAATGTTTTGTGTAATTACATGTTAGAAACTATATTTTGGGGCATGTAATGCGTAAAATAATTGTAATAGAACTTATAAAGACTATTGTTAGATTAGCCTTTCATGTTTTGATTTAAGTATGGTTAATTGGACCAGTGTGGCCAATGTTTACTTATACATGGACCCGGTGCGGCCATTGCTTTATATTTGACCTCGGATGGGTCTGCTAATTGTGTATTGCACAGGTTGGGTATTGGGTAGAGCTCTCCATACAAAGGAGACTCTGCCCAAATTTCGTTAAGTTATGGACCCCGGTAAATGGGGCATAACAGTGTGATATCGAGATACTAGGTATCTACAGGTATTCCGCGGGTTGATGGATAATCAACGGACCCCCGGATTTTGGGGTGTCACAGCTTGGTATCAGAGCATAGGTATACGATTTACCTAGGGCTTCAGGGAAATGGGTTTACACCATTGCATTCCATGTGCATTCATGTTATGTGTTTTATTTGTTACATGATTATGTGCTACATGATTATGTGTTATGTGTAAATTGTATACATGGTAAAATGTATATGGAAAAGAGGAACACTAGGGTTAGAAAACATAACCTTGGTGGTTCGGAAAAGGATGAACGGGATAGTTCATGGGTTAAATGTCTACTAGTGTGAGACACTCGCTCTACTAGGGACACGATGAGAGAATTCTCAATGTTTTGAACTGAGTCCCTACATTGGGATACTAGTTATTGTTTTGTGACAATTTAAATTGCATAAAGGAATTGGGCTTAGAGGTTGAAACCTTGGAAGAGCCATTGTGGGTGAGTTCTCCCCTAGGAGCTAGGGTGAGTACTAAATGGGTATGTCGGGAATGTGAGTTAGGATTCTTGGGGATTCTACTCCACGGACATGTTAGAATTTGATGTCATCCTTGGGATGGACGGATTGACGGTACACTGAGTCGTCAGTGATTGTGATTGTCAGCGGTCACTGTTTACACCTCGGAGTGTGTATATTTTAGGTTTTAGGAGAAACGCATGACGTTTTACCTCAAGTAAAGTATGAATTCGGTTGGTACGGACAGTTCATGGGTTAGCTAGCAAGCTTTACCCTAGGGAACGAGGTGAGACATGAATATTGGCCCACCTCAGATGTTTATGAGCTTACGAATGTTTACCTCCACGTAGGGATGTAGACTTCAGTGTTGAGTTACACCCCGGTATGTTGTCTACTCTATGACTCCTCATAGAATGACACCGGTAGAGTTGTGAGAACTCTAGGTTGAATAAGGACTTCACTACCGAATGCTTCGCCTTGGGATGCTTCGGTATTATTGTCAAATTACAAAGAAGGTTACTTTACCCCTATTCTAGTAGTCTCGGAAATGGGACAGAGGTACACGGGATATGTGGTGCCTTTACGGATGGACTTGGTTGCGTCTAGAACCTAGTCCGGGAGAGAGACGGATACATGTAGGACAGTTTAGACAGTATTGTTGTAACTTATGCATATGGTCGAATGTGCATGAGGGTGTGAATTTCGGGGACGAAATTCTTTTAAGGGGGGAAGAATGTGAAACCCCGGAAAATTTAAACTTTGATGAACAAGGACAAAATGGTAAATTGCCACTCCGGCTGTAAAACTGAATTTTTCTAGATCTCAGATGACGAAACGGATTTTACCGTTGGATTCGTCTCGCGAAATCTAGTGGACATGTAAAATTTCGTCGAATTCCGAGATAGTCAAATTTTTCGCGTTTTACGAGATGAACGGGCCTCGGGTGACCCCGTACACGAAATTTTTATAAAATTTTAAATTTTGGGGAAATATTAGAGGCAAGTTCAAATAAAATTAATTTGAACTTAAACTGGGACGAAATAAATCGTTTCGGGGCGAAGATGGACCCGAACAAGTGGTGGACACGTGGCGCGACGTGAGCCAAGCCTTTAAAACTATAAATAGGGGTTAAATATCTGAAAATCAGATATTCTCACCCCTATTGTCTGCTGAAACACACGGCTGAGAGGAGAGGGTGAAGGGAGAGAAGAAAAAAGTCATTTCTTCAAGCTTTCTTCCAAGATCTACCAAGTTCCGTCGGTCGGAATCACTTGAGCCAAGAATTAAAGTTGGTCTACGAGACGAGGGTTACACTTGGGTACCAAAAACAAAGATTTTTACCGAATATCCAAAAGGGGAGATTTTAGGGAAATCAAGTCTTGGTGGGTATTTTCTTGAGCTCAAACCAAAAGGAAGAAGAAGAAGTGATGTCAATCCTGGACAGTAGGTAAGTTTCTTATCCATTTCATAAGCTACGATTATTTAATAATTCTGAAATTTTGAGGTTATAATATAGACTGAAAAAAGATTCTTTTGGTTTTGGTTTCAAGTAAAATGGAGATAAATACGATTTTTGGTGATTTTTGAAAGTTAGCCCCAGCCTATAGAAACTGATCTGGAAAATCTGGACAGCATGTAGTTTCGTAATTTTTTTTATAGGTTAGAGTTCGTTTATGAATCTTAAACTTCTAGGGTTTGAAATAGATTCATAAAGGGTTATTTTGGCTTTGGTCTCATGCCAAAAGGATGAAAACTATATTTTTGGTGAATTTCTAAAGATGGTCACGACCTGCTGGAACCTGGAAATTCTGTAACTTACACTTAGTTTAGGAGTTACTTGGAACGGGTATTTAGTGTTCAAAAATAGTGATTTTTGGTGAAAGAAAATTTTTATGAGTCTATGTTCATCTCCCACATATTTTGTTAGAATTGGATTTTAATAACTAGAGTTAGAGTTGTTTTAACTCATGAAGGTTACCTGCAGAATGTTCAAAGATGCTAAACGCCTACACTTAGTTGGGTTTTCGGGTCTTGGGAGCTTCCTACGGGATTCTCACGCTACAAGAGGTAGGGGTTCTCCTACTTGGGTTGGTTTCTTACCTAAAATGCCTATGATTATGGCTTGGTATACATATAGATATGTGTACATATTTATATGGATATAGTTATGGAATAATGAAGAAAATGGGTAGCTTGTTAGAAAAATTACACTTACCTATTGGTGGAATTTAGGTAAAATAATTTTATCCTAAATTGGTATGTAGAAATTGCCTATTTGAATTTCTTGAATTATGTGGAAATTGGGCATGATATGTGTTACCATGTTGTTTGCCTTGAAGGTGTTTGACAAAATACCTAAATGGATTGAAACCGTTATATGATAAATAACATGTTATGCCTTATGTGGTAAATGAAAATCATATGTGTACGATATGATTTATGTTGAAATTGTGAATGTCAGATATATATTTTGATATATCAATTGTTGTAATGAAGCATGGAATTTATACGTTTATAATGTAAATTGCCATGGAATGGAATTGATTATGTTAATTTAGTCCATATGACATGCATTACATATGTGACATAATGTTATTGCAATGATACATCACATTGCATATGCACGGGGAATTCACATCATGAGTGGTGTGTGTGTGTGCATGGTTGTTGTTAATACCATATGTTGGAATGTGGTAGAGACAGTTCATATGGCATTCATTACATATGAACCTTGCATGAGAGAAGCAATGGGTCATTACATTGCATATGTACGGGAATATCACATATATGGACATTGTGTCATAAAGATGTTATGCATGGGTGTTTGTACCACAATCTATGTGGTATTAAATGCATATGGTCATGGGAATTGCTCATTGGCATTATTGCATATAGAGCATGACATTGGTAACTCCATTCATGGACATTAGTCATTAGTGGAGACATGTGTAGGTGGTGCATGGTTAATCAACACCATACTTGGTGTTTGATGGTGGGCTCGGGAAAGTTGGATCGAAAATCCGACTGAGTCGCACGGCTGCATGCATGCATGGAAAAATATTGGGTCGGGATGAGCAAGAAGAGGCATGACGACCTCTCGGGTGCAAGGCCCGGTGATTTGGGGGTGCACTCCATTGGTATAAGAGCCCATAAAGTGTACGGGTGTGGAAGACCCTTGGTATAAGAGTCCATGAAAAAGTCTGATCCCAAGAAAGACCCTAGTTTTTGAAACTATCATTTGATGTAAACATAAATGATGAAATGAAGCACTTTGGCATTGCATTGTGTTGTCGAGCCGGGAAGGGCTCGGGGTGAGTGCATAAATGAGTCACATCTCATTTCATGATACATCAAACACGTTGGCATTAGCGTTGTGTTGAGGAGCCAGGGAGGGCTCGGGTTGAGTACATGAGTCTCATCTCATTTCATGGGACTTAGGTAGCCTGGTTTAACATACATGGCATTGACATGTAAAAGGAGTCAGAGTGGACTCGGGTTGAGTGCACATGGGTGGGTCTCACCTCATTCATGGCATGACATTATAGCATTACATCATTTAATTGTATATTATTTGATGGAATGGTTATGGAAATTATGGATGTTGTATATGAACATTTCATGTGCATATAGGTTGAGGAGTAACCTCTGTAGGAAATACTCTACTGGGCGTTGGCTCACCCTATACGGGAACACATTTCAGGTGGGAGAGATACACCGGTGGATGGCTCCATTTTGGACCCTCATGCTTGAAGAAAGCCGCATGTGGCTTTACTTAATGTTTTGTGTAATTACATGTTAGAAACTATATTTTGGGGCATGTAATGCGTAAAATAATTGTAATAGAACTTATAAAGACTATTGTTAGATTAGCCTTTCATGTTTTGATTTAAGTATGGTTAATTGGACCAGTGTGGCCAATGTTTACTTATACATGGACCCGGTGCGGCCATTGCTTTATATTTGACCTCGGATGGGTCTGCTAATTGTGTATTGCACAGGTTGGGTATTGGGTAGAGCTCTCCATACAAAGGAGACTCTGCCCAAATTTCGTTAAGTTATGGACCCCGGTAAATGGGGCATAACAGTGTGATATCGAGATACTAGGTATCTACAGGTATTCCGCGGGTTGATGGATAATCAACGGACCCCCGGATTTTGGGGTGTCACACATTCAATCAAAACCCTACAATTCTATTTCATAAAAATAACCCAAATTTGAAATGTGACAAACACAGTTTCATGAAAAATCCCAAATTAAAAACCCTAGCATCAATTGCTCAAAACTTAACAACCAATTTGAAACTATAACATTCAATTTCCTACAAAACACCCAAGTTAACACCCAATTTGAAAAAAATTCAAATAAACAACTAAAGTAATAGATATGCTATTATAGGCAGCCAAGCACACAACAAAAAAATTCTTTTAAACAAATATCAAAAAAGGAGAGCTAATTTAATGAAGAATTTCAATTTTTTTAATTTTGTTCAAACTATATAGTCCTCCACATAAACATGCTCAAAAATAATATCAAGAAGGGACAACATTACCTTTGTGGAAAAGCAAAATTGTTGTGTGTGAAAAGCAAAATTGTTGTTAACCATATAGCTAAGAGAAAAAAAAATTAAATTCCATAATAGTTTGATAGCATAACCAAAAATTGTGTATGTGTGTGTGTGAAAAACAAAGGCTTTGGAGAGGGTATTTTGTGCAGAGAGACATGTGTGAAATACAAAGGGTGTGTGGGTTGGGGTGGGGGGGAGGGTTTGTATCCGCGTCTATGTGATGTGCGTGTGTTGCATCTACGTAAAGAATGAAGAATATAAAAACACTTGATATTCAATCTTAACCTGAACCAAGTAAATTAAAATTAAATGGATGATAACAAAAATAAATTAAATTAAAACCACCGAACACAATAGAACAAATATGACGAAAACAAACCAAGCATAAGAGTAACAACTCTATGCATTACGACCCAAAATGTAATTCGTAGTCGAAGATTTCTTTTGAGGTTTTATGCATAAAAGAGCAAGATTAACAATTTAAGCAAGCAAACTAATAATAAAATGAAAGAAAGAGTAGTTATAAAAACAAAACCTAAATGAAAGTAAAAATTCAACTACAACAAAATTTACGACAGAGCTATAAAGAAACAACTAAATGGAAGTAAAAATTCAACTATAACAAAAAGTATGATGACAATGAAGTTACATGTTAAATGAAAATAATGGATATCACATGTTATCCTCACCAATTGAAAATTTTGACCAAAGAGTGCCATGTTCGTTGCCACTAGTATTAAAATGTAGTCCTGCTTTAAAAACAAACCATTTAATCATGGTAAAAAATTGAGGCCAAAAAAATTTTATGGTAAAACAACAAATGACTCCCACTTCGAAGACATGGAAACAATGAATTTGCGAAATCAACCACCACGTGGAAGAAAGATAGGAAAACCCACAACCAACAAATTGTAGACATGCAATACTCAATTAAACATCCAAAATTTCTTCAATGGCTAAGGGCAACACACATCAAATATGTTAATTTAAATAAATTAAGTACCATAAATATGCTGATTGAGGTAAGCAGGTTGCATAATTTGTTCGACCTTATTTCAATTTCAAAAACTACCAAACAGTCAATTGTAAAGGAACATTTAGCATTAAATCAAATTATATTTTATTTGCAGTAAACTAATTAAAAACAATTGAAATAAGATAAAAAAAAATGAATGTAATGTAAACAATTCACTTTGCAAGAGGCAATATTAATAATTTCTAACAAAACACACCAATTATAATAACCATTAAATTTAAAAAAAAAAATTAGAATTGAACAAAAAAAAAAATTGAAGATTATACCTGTAAGAGGACCTCTCACTTGTTATAGAAAAAGAATAGCACCAAACAAATAAAGCGTGTTGTGTGTGATGTATCTGTTGTGTGCCTGTGCTGCAAAAAACAGAAAGAAAAGAAGAAAGAGGGGAGATAGAAAGAGGAAGACCAACCTTAAAGTTTTTGCCAAAGTCGTTGATGGTCGGAATATGTAGGTCGCCAGAGTTGGATGCCGGAGAGAAGAGTGTCGTATAAAGATATACAAAAAAAAAACCAAAAACTCAGATCTGGAAACAAAAATCTACAAATAAAAACGAAAAATATTAAACCAACCACAAATTGAGACAACTACTAAAATAATTTTTAGATCTGATGTGGTTTGTGAGTGTTGTTAATTTCAGATCTACAACTAATGAAATAGCTAAAAACCCATAGAAATCAATCAACAAACTCACAAACAGAGATGAGGAATAGATAGGGGAATGAGAGAATGTGTGTGTGTGTGTGTGTGTGTGCTAGTGTATGTGTGTGAAGAGAGGGAGATGATGGGGTACCTGGTCTCATTCCTGGCAGAGGAGCAAGCAAGCGAGTAATCATAAAATTTTGGGTTCGATATGTGTGTGTGTGTCGTGAGACAGAGAGGGTGCGACTGGAGAGAGAGAGAGAGAGAGAGAGAGAGAGAAAGGTACCTGGGTGACATTTGTTGATTGAGCCATGGCAAATGAGCGATCGGTAAGAGAGTGAGAGAGAAGGAGATAAGGGGCCTGAGTTGTCTTTATCCGCAGAGGAGAGAGAGAGAGAGAGAGAGTTTGGCTTGGGCTAGAGTGCTTGGGGTGCTGTGTGTGTGCAGCTAAAATAGACGGGATTTGGGTTTTGGATGGGATTTTGGAAGATTTGACAGATTTCGGAGGAGAGAGAGAGGCGTGAGTCAGGAAATGTTGTTGGGCGAGAAAACAAAATTTAGTACTCACTGTAGACCATCGGATCAGTATTTATGAGATGATCTGAACCGTCTTTTATGTTGGGATTACATTATCCATTGGATGTATTTATGTTTTGTCTCAAAACGATTTGGACCTCTCTTTGTCTCCAAAATTCAAACTCAGCTCTACTTTATTATATATATTTTCAATCTAGAATTTTATTGATTTTTGTGTGTATAGATTATGTTAAGAAAGAATGAATCAAGCACACCAAGAAGGGTGCTAGAAGTGTAAAGCTATTTAAACTTTTCCATACAGGCACATCAAGAATTGTTTATCTCATTTATGGATGATTTTTTGATATAATGATATCTCAATATACTACATAAAAATTTTAAGTAGAGAATGTCATTAATGTACATATTATTAATGTTAAAAGATAGGTATATAGACAGGTGAAAGTCATGAGAGCGGATAGGTGATGAATATTATGGAAGATATGATGGTTAAGAATAATGACCTTGTTTATTTGTTAAACTCCTTGAAAAGCATGGTATTTGTGCTTAACACACTACGTCTGATACACCGTAACATAGTGGTATAGCTAATAGACATAATAACTGTAAAACCCGGGAAAATTTGAACTTTTTCTGAAAAGGGGCAAAATGGTAATTCTCCACCCTTATGCGTATTTGAAATAATCATGTTCTAGACCTCGGATGAGGAAACGGAGTGCGCCATTGGATTCGCAACGCGAAATCTAGTAATCACTAAAAATTTCGTCGAATTCCGAGATAGTCGGATTTTTGCACGTCGTTCGAGGCGACTGCGTGGCGAATGTAATTTTAAAGGTCCCCAATAATGAATTTTATAAAATTTCCTTATAATTGGATTAAAGTTCCAATAAAATTAATTTGGACTTAATCCGGGACTTAATGAATCGTTTCGGGACGAAAAACGGACCCGGAAGTCGAAAATATGCGGTGCGATGTGGACCGCACATTTTTGCCTATAAATATCCTAAAAAAATCAGCTTTTTTGCACAAAAATCAGCTGAACTTCAGCCTTTTCAGCCGCCCAAGACCAAAGAAGAAAAAAATAATTCTTTAGCCTTCCCGCTCCGATTCCGGGAGTTCCGTCCGTCGGAATTCGTCGATTCAAAAGGCAAAGTTCATCTACGCGACGAGGGCTACGCGTGGGTACCAAAAACAATAAGTTTCACCGAAGGTGAACGGGTGGGGGTGTACGAAAATCAAGATTCGAGTTGTATTTCTTTACTCGGATTCCGTCGAGCTAGAAGGGAAAAGTGATCACGTCGACGAGGGCTACGCGTGGGTACCAAAAATGAAGATTTTCACCGAAGGTGAAAAATCGGGATTTGGAAAAATCAAGCTTCGAGTTGAGTTTTCGGGTCTTGGGAGCTTCCTACGGGATTCTCACGCTACAAGAGGTAGGGGTTCTCCTACTTGGGTTGATTTCTTACCTAGAAATGCCTATGATAAATGGGCTGGATATAAATATATATATTGACCTATGTATACATATATTTATATGTATATGGTTATGGAATAATGAAGAAAATGGGTAGGTTGTTAAGAAAGTACACTTACCTATTGATGCAATTGGGATAAACTAATTTTATCCTAAATTGTTTAATATAAATTGCCTATTGGAATTTCTTGAATTATGTGGAAATTGGGCATGATGTGTTACCATGTTGTTTGCCTTGAAGGTGTTTGACAAAATACCTAAATAGATTGAAATTGTTATATGATAAATAACATGTTATGCCTTATGTGGTAAATGAAAATCATATGTGTACGATATGATTTATGTTGAAATCGTGAATGTCAGATATATATTTTGATATATCAATTGTTGTGATGAAGCATGGAATTTATACGTTTATAATGTAAATTGCCATGGAATGGAATTGATTATGTTAATTTAGTCCATATGGCATGCATTACATATGTGACATAATGTTATTGCAATGATACATCGCATTGCATATGCACGGGGAATTCACATCATGAGTGGTGTGTATGTGTGCATGGTTGTTGTTAATACCATATGTTGGAATGTGGTAGAGACAGTTCATATGACATTCATTACATATGAACCTTGCATGAGAGAAGCAATGGGTCATTACATTGCATATGTACGGGAACATCACATACATGGACATTGTGTCATAAGGATGTTGTGCATGGGTGTTTGTACCACAATCTATGTGGTATTAAATGCATATGGTCATGGAAGTTGCTCATTGGCGGTCATAGCATATTGGGCATAAGGTTGTGTCACATTCATGGGAGTCATTCATGAGTGTGGGTGCATGGTTCATATCAATCATCATGCTTGGTGGTTGGTGGATGGGCTCGGGAAAGTTGGATTGATTATTCAACTGAGTCGCATGGTTGCATGAAAAAGAAGAAAAAGATTGGGTCGGGGTTAGCAAGAAGGGGCAAGACGACCTCTCGGGTGCAAGGCCCGGTAGTTGGGGTACGCACTCCCTTGGTTTGGTCCATAAAGTGTGTGGGTGTACGCGGAACCCTCGGTGGAAGTCCATAAATTCCGTGTGGGTTGGGTTACCCTTGGTGGAAGTCCATAAATACCCACCCCAAAGAAAGACCCGGAGATTTTCTTAAATTAGTTATTGGGTGAGTAATACCAATGGCGGGGGCTTGAGAAGTCCGGTTTTTATACTCATGGCATTGCATGGGGGAAAGGAGCAGGAAAGGGCTCAGGTTGAGTACATGAGTCTCATCTCATTTCATGGGACTTAGGTAGCCCGGTTTCACATACATGGCATTGACATGTAAAGGGAGTCAGAGTGGACTCGAGTTGAGTGCACATGAGTGGGTCTCACCTCATTCATGGCATGACATTATAGCATTACATCATTTAATTGTATATTATTTGATGGAATGGTTACGGATTTATGGATGTTGCATGTGAACATTTCATATGCATATAGGTTGAGGAGTAGCCTCTGTAGGAAATACTCTACTGGGCGTTGGCTCACCCTATACGGGAACACATTTCAGGTGGGAGAGATACACCAGCGGATGACTCCATTTTGGACCCTCATGCTTGAAGAAAGCCGCATGTGGCTTTACTTAATGTTTTGTGTAATTACATGTTAGAAACTATATTTTGGGGCATGTAATGCGTAAAATAATTGTAATAGAACTTATAAAGACTATTGTTAGATTAGCCTTTCATGTTTGATATAAGTATTGATAAATGGACCCGGTGCGGTCAAGTTTTACTTATAAATGGACCCTGTGTGGTCATTGTGTTATATTGGGCCTCGGATGGGCCATGTTAATATATACTGCACAGGTTGTGTTTTGGGTAGAGCTCCCCGTACAAAGGAGACTCTGCCCGAATTTCGGTAAAATTAAGGACCCCGGTAAATGGGGCATGACGGTGTGATATCGAGTTACTCGGTATCCACTAGTATTCCGCGGGTTGATGGGTAATCAACGGACCCCCGGATTTTGGGGTGTCACAATAACAACATAATAGAAATGCTTAGGAGTTATTATGTGATTTTTCGTTACTCTTATTTTATGGATAAATGCTTATGGAGTTTGAGACATTTGAAAAGAAATTGGATTTTAGAACGATTAATGGTAATTTTATCGGTTATCCGAAAAAATTTAAAAGGTATAGGTTTTACTATCCTACCCAAAGTATGAGAATGATACATATTGATAATGTCAGATTTATTAAGAATGGTGAAATCAGTGGAGTGATAAATCATAGACAACGGTTATTAAAGAAGAGAAGAAATCCTAATACCCATAACTTGTAATGATGTTGTTGTTCCCCCAATTGTTGAATGATCTGACAATGTTGAACAACAAATTAATGATTAACCACTTCATATTGAGATTGTCAGCAATAAATCGAGAGTAGAAAAATCAAATGAGTAGCAATAAGATTATCTCTAACAGAAATAAGATAAGCTATTCTAAATGATTACGCGATATATCTACAAGAATCTGATTTTGATTTGGGACAAGTAAAGATCTTATTTCGTTTTCACAAGTCATAGAAAATGATGACTTCACTAATTGGGTTGATGTCGTGAATGATTAATTGAAGTCAACAGACCAGAATGAAGTTTGAAAATCTTGTTAGATATGAAGTCAAACTTATGGTCAAAGGTTTCACTCATAATTGAGATATTGATTATATAGAGACCTTCTATCATCTATTTAAGAAGGCCTCACTAAGAATTATTATGACATTGATAGATCATTATGATTTAGAGTTGTACTATATGAATGTGAAAACTATTTTTAATAAAGTTTAGATGGATAAGTCTATTAAGATTAACCTAAAGGGTTCTCAGTAAGGGAATTGAAGTAACACTTGGCTTTCAAACTTAATAAGTCAATATATAGACACAAAGAAAATTTTCCACAATGGTATTTTAAGTTTAGTGATATCATTACTTCTATTAATATGAAGGAAAACACCATTATCAGTCTATATATATTTAGGGTTAGTGGGAGTAAAGTTTTTAACTCTAAATATTGATATTGTATTATTGGTTAGCAGTAATCTTAAATTATTATATGAAACCAAGTTTCTCTCTATCTATACTACTATAAAATATCAACAAAAGTGAAAAAAAATTGATTGACTATTATGCCCCTATAAAAAAGAGTAAAGACACTTATATCCTTATGTATTTAATAATGTTTAAGTTAATTAGTAGACCTCAATGACAATTGTTCTTTCCACCCCTTCCCCTTCCCCTCCCCCTCTCCCTCCCTCTCACTCCCTCTCACACAATTAAATAAGCAGATGATAGATGTGCTCCTCCTTCACATGTAATATTAGTTGCTTTTCCATTCTCCAGTTAAACCTTAATTGTTATTGTGTTTAATTACCGGAAACCTCAATGAATGCTTGCGTGTACAATGCAATATAGTATTTAATAGGAAGTCATTGGGTATTGCTCTTTTATATTAGACTAGTTTGTGAACACACGCGTTGCACGTGAACAATCTTAACTTATAGTTATACTGGTAATGTTTGTTCAAAGATCAAGATTACAACATAATAGTCTCACAGACTATGTCCTTCACGTTTGAATCAATTAAGGAATGTTTCATTCAAATGAATACATCATAAACCAATGAAACAAAACATAAGACCATTGCTTAACTTAATGCACAAAATAAAATTCAAATAAAAGAGTTTTTTTTGGGTCAAAATATAAACATAAACTGAAATAAAAATCATAGAAATTTTTTTATTTAAAAATTTATCTAGCATATGGGCAAAAAAGAATGTTAATTCTTAATTGGAGATCATAAACAATCATGTTACTCTTAGTTGTTGAACAATTGATAATATACTTGAAAGTAATTCACATAAAGGGAGAAAAAATATTTATCAATTCTTTATGGTGTGTTCAGTATTACTCCCATTCATTTAATGATACCATCTAAACACCAATAATAAAATACTTCGTTGTGGACCAAAGCACATTCTTTGGTAAACCTCAACAATGTTAGCAAAAAATTTGAACAAACATAAATGATGTACAATGTTACTAAGCTACAAATAATTGCATAAATATTTGAAACCCGAACACATCACCTACTCCAATTAAAAAATCTAAAGCATAAGACAAGTATGGCAGAAGTATTGATACTCCTAATTGGTCCTGAAACAACTCCATACTTTTGGCATTAGAAGACGCACTATAGTCGAAACAACTCGCACAAGTCTTTCATTACTGATAGATTGGTAAATCATATTTGGTTTTATCTTTTGAACAAAATGGCATTCATTGGATAAAACTAAAAGTAGGTTTCTAATAGGTCCCAAGTTGGAATGTCCTTCTGCTTTCAATAAGAAACATGCAATCAACAAACAAAATTAATAGAAATCTACAACAATAAAAAGGATCAATCTTCATTTCACGAGTCAAAACACTTATCTCAAGATTTTGCCTAATTTGAGGGTATGTGGGTCAACATACTTGATTCTATCCACTACTACAATCCATGAATTATTTGGGCATGCTCTTCCCCATGCTACAAAATTTTCAATCACGTGCACTCCATTCAATGAGTAAAACCAAACCACAAGAATTCAAAAGAATGATTTGAGATAAACCTGAGGAATGTGATCATCAGAACATAACATATAACCGCCCTTTAAATCCTTGGACGACATGGAGCAACCTTCAGATTCTTCAAATTGTTGCCCAACAGTGTCAAATAAGTTGTCTTTGCATTGGTCCTTGATGCAGTTATATTTATCCTACCTGTCTTAACAAAGTTCTTTATATTCTGTGCTTGCCATTAACCAAGACAAACTTACTTTCAATAAGACCCACAAAGATTGTTAGGGAAATTTATGAAATTCCCAAACCTGTGAGTGTGAAACCCCGGAAAATTTAAACTTTGACGAACAAGGGCAATAGGTGAATTGCCACTTCGGGACTAGTTGAAAAACTGAATTTTTCTAGATCTCGAATGACGAAACGGATTTCACCGTTGGATTCGTCTCGCGAAATCTAGTTACCACGTCAAATTTCGTTGAATTCCGAGATAGTCGGATTTTTCGCGTTTTACGAGAGGAACGGGCCTCGGGTGACCCCGTACACGAAATTTTTATAAAATTTTAAAGTTTGGGGAAATATTAGAGGCAAGTTAAAATAAAAATATTTTGAACTCGAACCGGAGCGAAATTTAATCGTTTCGGGATTAAAACGGACCCGGAATTAAAAGGGACGTGTGGCCAATTGTGGGCCAAGTATTCAAAAAATATAAATAGGGGCCTAAAGTCTGAAAAATCAGACTTCTCCTTCACCATTTCAGCCGGTTTCAGCCGAGAGAAAAGAAGAGAGGGAAAATGAGAGAAAACTCAACTTCTCTCTACGATCTACGGCCGTGGAGCGCTCAAATCCACTAGAGCCAAGAACAAGAGTTGTTCTACGCGTCGAGGGCTACGCGTGGGTACCAAAAACGACGGCTTTCACCGAACGTTGGAGGGCCGAAAATTTGGAAGTGAAGGATTCAAGCTTGCTTTGAGTTCTAGGGGCTTCCCACGGCGATTCTACACGCTACAAGAGGTAGGGTTTTCTTCCTACTTAGGTTTATTTCCAACCTTGGAAGGTTATATGGAATGGGTAGGTGTATATATATATGTATCACTTGCCTATTGTGGTTAATTGGGTGAAATGGGTATTGAGAATGGTTGGTATGATTTAAATCACATTCTCTAGTTTAATGTACCACTAATGCATTTTATGTGTGGGAAATGGGTACCAAATGTGCTAAGCAAGGTTGGTATGAAATGGGTGTATATATTTACTTGTTGGGTAAATTTCATAAATGAACTTGAAGTGTAGAAAATGGATATGGGAAAATTGGTAAAGTGAAATTCTAAATGGAATTGACATTTAGAGGTGGTTGCTTTATAATTCTCTTGGGGGATTATGATATGTGGATATTAGGAAATGGATAGAATAAATTCTATCTTGGTATAGTTATGTAGAAATCACTAGATATGATTTCTTGAGTTTGATGATGATAATTGATTAAATGGGGCTTTTACCTGTTGTTGGTGACATGATTAGATGGATGTTGAAAGTGGATACAATATATTCTATCTTGAAATGGTGGTGTAGAAATTACTTAGAGTAATTTCTTGTGATACATGATGACGTATAGGATTCTTCCTATTTGGGATTATTCCTCACCTTAGTTGCTTATATGAGATGTTGGTATGGAAAAGAAGGGTGTTAGAGCCTTAACACTTACAAAATAATTAGAGAAATGACCTAGATCACTTCCTTGATTAAATGCCTAGAATGATGTATTGATGAGTTTGCTATGTTAATTGCATGCTTATGTGATAACATGTTTGAAAATGGTTATTGGATGAAATGTTGATATAGGCATGCTTGCTATATATTGTTAACGTGTTGAATTATGGTATTTATGTGCTTATGATATGAAGTACCATGAATATGTAGATTTATCTTGACATTGTTCATATGACACTCATACATATCGAACATGTGGTTAGAGTGCAATTGGTACATTACATTGCATTCACTGGGTACATCACATTCATGGTTATAAGACATGAGTATGTGGGGGTGAGTTGACATCGCATTCATGGGTCATAGGCATGAGTGTGGGTGTGTGCATGTGTTGCGGATCAAACACCAAATCTTGGTGGTTGGTATGTGAACTCGGGAAAGTCGGGATCAAAGATCCGACTGAGTTGCACGGTTGCATTGCATAAGGAAAACTTGTGTCGGGTAAAGCAAGTAGGGCTAGACACTCCCTCGGGTGAAAAACCCGGAACCACTGGTTCATACACTCCGACGGTGCAAGTCCAAAAAGTGTAGATAGGCCCACGGAGCCGGCGGTGCGATTCCAAAATCTGTTGCCCAGGAAGACACAAGATTTTGTTATATAAAAACACCCATCCAATGGGTAGCCTCAAACAATGATTTGATTTTTTATAAAGACATAACTTTTATCTCAAACGATCATTGGGAGGGTTTTTCCGTCAATAGACGGGTTCATACACATTGGCTTTTGCATTGTGTGGTGTGAGTCGGGGAAGACTCGGGACAAGGTGCATGAGTGAGTTCCATCTCATATCATGGCATGACATAGTATAGCATGGTAGCTTTCTAACATTGAGGTGTATATTCTTGTTAGATTGGTTGATGCTTGTTGATTTGTTGCATGTGCGCATTTCATATGCACTTAGGTTGGGGAGTAGCCTCTGTAGGAGGATATCCTATTGAGCGTGGCTCACCCTTCGTGGGACAACATTTCAGGTGCGGGGTTCACGCCGGCGGACGGCTCCCAATTCGAGCCCCAAAGTTGAAGAAAGCCGACTTGTGGCTTTTATGGTTATTTAGTAAAGTTTTTGTAAGAATTCCATTTTGAGATGTAAATATATGGAATGAATTGTGATAGAGCTTGTATGAGTTGTGTATTATATGGAAAATCTCATTGAACATGTGTTGGATGAGTTTGGAGTGTATGGGGTAGCTTTAAGGATGGTTTGGAGGGGAAAGAAATCCATTATTTTTGCTCACAGTCTGAAAACCTACCGGAAGGTGTATGTCGGCCTTCCGGAAGGTTTTGCTAAAAACCCTGGATGCCTTGTTCACGGCTAATACCTTCCGGAAGGTTTTGCCCACTGGAATAAACCTTCCGGAGGATTTTAGCTACTGGAGTAAAACTTACCGGAAGGACTTGTCTACTGGAATGAACCTTCCGGAAGGTTTTGCCTTGGGTTTCTTTTTGACTGCCAAATTCTTCCGGAAGGTTTTGTTTTCTGGAATGAACCTTCCGGAAGGTTTTGGCTACTGGAATGGACCTTCCGGAAGGTTTTTGCTACTGATGTAGACCTTCCGGAAGTTCTTGAAATTGATCCTTTTCATTTAACTGTTCTTTCAGCGACCTTCCGGTAGGTGTATGTCGACCTTCCGGAAGGTTTTTCCAAAAACCTGAAATTTTCAAAATGCTTAGCCATGCTCTTGGGCTTTATTTTCTTTGGTTCCTATGACATAAATGGACATAAATTGAGATATCATTGACATTGTGGATGGTAAATCCGGTTAAAAGCATGTGAATGACGTGGTGTCGGGTTATACGACTATCACGAGTATTTCCGCGGGTTGACGGATGGTCAACGGTTAATAAAGGACCCCCGGGTTTTGGGGTGTCACAGCTTGGTATCAGAGCATAGGTATACGATTACCTAGGGCTTGAGGGGAATGGGTTTACACCATTGCATTCCATGTGCATTCATGTTATGTGTTTTATTTGTTACATGATTATGTGCTACATGATTATGTGTTATGTTTAAATTATATACATGGTAAAATGTATATGGAAAAGAGGAACACTAGGTTTAGAAAACATAACCTTGGGGGTTCGAAAAAGGATGAACGGGATAGTTCATGGGTTAAATGTCTACTAGTGTGAGACACTCGCTCTACTAGGGACACGATGAGAGAATTCTCAATGTTTTGAACTTGATCCCTACCTTGGGATATTAAGTTAGTACTCCATTGCTATTTGACATGTGTGTAGATGGCATATAGAGGGAGGGGACGTCTAGGCGGTGGACGGAACAACCAACCACTACCGACTTTGGACCAACAAGCCTATATGGAGGCTATGAGTACGATGGCTGCTAACCTAGCACAGGCAAGCGCCAATTTGAGCCAAGGGGCTCAAGCCATCCAAAGGAGTTTAAGTTCCATGGGCCATCAACGGCCATGGAAAAAGCAAAAGACATCGAGCCCACAAGAATCATCGGGGCAGGGCCGCGGCTATCAAGGCCAAGGCCAAGGACAAACCTCCCAAAGTAGTGGGCACTTCAGGGTTCCCAGCCAAGCGGGGCAGGGGCCATGTTATCATTGTCGCCAAGTGGGTCATAAGAGGAGGGATTGTCCTCAGAGGCATGGATCACAGGAGCGGGTTCAAGCCCAAAATCTTTTGTCCCAAGGAAGGAAGAAATTCAAGGGAACGTTTCAAGGAGGCCAGAAGACATGTTTCTATTGTCGACAACCGGGCCATAGGAAGAAGGATTGCCCCCTGAGGCAAACCTCACAGAGTTCCGAGACTTCTCAATCCCAGTCGTCGGTGGGACTCACACAGGCACGTATTGTTCTTCCCTATTCCACTAAGGACCAGCGAAATCAGTCCCAACTACAGAGCGTTGTGCAAGTCCCTAGTACGCCACGTGCGGAGACTCCGCAATCAAACCGGATGAGCCAAGGTATGGGCCAAGGCCAAGAACAAGACTCTGAAGCGACAACATTGGAGACCCAGGAAACGGTCTTTGACGTTGCACCATAGAGTGAGTCGGGGGATCAGGCAGCGACCCACGGTACATCACTTATTCCTTATTTATGGGTACACGTGTTATTTGACTTGAGCGTGTCAAATACCGTTATTTTTCATGTTTTGTGCATGGTACAGTTTTAAATATTATAACCCTAGAAGAGTCCTCAGGGGTGAATTCCACCTTAGGGACTAGGGCAAGCATGGATCAGATATGACGGTTGTGAGTTAGAGATCTCGGGGACTCTACTCACTATGGACCTTAGGGTCGTGGACATGTCGGGTTTGATGCCATCCTGAGAATGGATTGATTGACGACACACCGCGTCGTCGTTAATTGTGATCGTAAGAGGATCACTGCTTACACACCGAATGGTGTTTGTTTCAAATTCCAGGGGGAAAAGCACGACTCTTTATCCCAAATCGTGTATGGCTTCCGTTAGCACGGACGGTAGATGAGTTGACTTGCGAGCCTTATATTGGAGGATGAGGTGAGACAAGAGTTGGGTCTACCTCGGGTTGTCTGTGAGTATGGGGATATTTTTCGGATGAACTACCGGGATTACCTACACATAGGAATGTAGAAATTACCATTGAGTTGCATCCCGGTACATCGCCCATTTCTATGACTCTGCATAGAATGGAACCAGTAGAGTTGTGAAAACTCTAGGTCCGAATACAAGAATTGTTTAACAAGGACTTCGTTAGACCAAATACTTCACCTTGGGGCGCTTTGGTACTAATGACCAAATTTATGGAGGAAGCTTACTGCACCTCTTATTCTAGTAGTTCCGGAGAGGGGACAGAAGTACACAGTGAACTGTGATGCTTCTAAGGATGGACATGGATGGGTATTAATGTAGTCCGCGAGAACGGTGGCTTATGGTTCTGGACAACTAAAGAACCACAAGCAAAATTATCTTATACGTGACACGGAGTTGGCGGCCATTATCTTGCCTTGAAAGCTTGGCGCCACTACGTATATGGTGAGAAGTTTGAGGCTTTATCAGACCACAAAAGTCTGAGATATATCTCTACACAACGGGACCTTAACATGAGGCAACGCAGGTGGATGAAATATTTGGAGGGTTACGACTTCACTTTGCACTATCATCCGGGTAAGGCAAATGTGGTAACTAATGCACTTAGCCGGAAGTCACAAGAAGTTGTGGCTAGTATGGCTCACCGAGAGTGGCGGATGCTTGAGAGTGTGGGACAGTACGGGCTGTATTATCGGGGTCAGACTCATGGTATTTTAGGGAGCTTGGTGACTATGTTTTCCCTACTGAGCAGAGTGATCGATTCCCACGGATAGGACCCAGAATTGTTATCTATCAGAGACCGGGTACGTCTAGGTGGCACGAAGATGTACCATAATCTTCATCACCAGTGTTATTGGAGTAGAATAAAGAGACACGTTGAAAACCTTGTCAGTAGATGTCTCGCATGTCGACAGGTGAAGGCTGGGCACTAGAGACTAACAGAGCTGCTCTAGCCCTTGGAGGTGGCTGAGTGGAAGTGGGAGCATGTCACAATGGGTTTTGTGACCCACTTGCCACGGACATCGCGGGGACATGATGCGGTGTGGGTGAGAGTGGACCGGCTTACTAAGTCGGCACGCCCTTTGACAGTGCGGATGACCTTCACACAGGAGGAATTCTGCAGGTTGTATACACGGGATATGTGGTGCCTTTACGGACGGACTTGGTTGCGTCTAGAACCTAGTCCGGGAGTGAGACGGATACATGTGGGACAATTTAGACAGTATTGTTGTAACTTATGCATATAGTCGAATGGGCATGAGGGTGTGAATTTCGGGGACGAAATTCTTTTAAGGGGGGGAGAATGTGAAACCCCGGAAAATTTAAACTTTGACGAACAAGGGCAATAGGTGAATTGCCACTTCGGGACTAGTTGAAAAACTGAATTTTTCTAGATCTCGAATGACGAAACGGATTTCACCGTTGGATTCGTCTCGCGAAATCTAGTTACCACGTCAAATTTCGTTGAATTCCGAGATAGTCGGATTTTTCGCGTTTTACGAGAGGAACAGGCCTCGGGTGACCCCGTACACGAAATTTTTATAAAATTTTAAAGTTTGGGGAAATATTAGAGGCAAGTTAAAATAAAAATATTTTGAACTCGAACCGGAGCGAAATTTAATCGTTTCGGGATTAAAACGGACCCGGAATTAAAAGGGACGTGTGGCCAATTGTGGGCCAAGTATTCAAAAAATATAAATAGGGGCCTAAAGTCTGAAAAATCAGACTTCTCCTTCACCATTTCAGCCGGTTTCAGCCGAGAGAAAAGAAGAGAGGGAAAATGAGAGAAAACTCAACTTCTCTCTACGATCTACGGCCGTGGAGCGCTCAAATCCACTAGAGCCAAGAACAAGAGTTGTTCTACGCGTCGAGGGCTACGCGTGGGTACCAAAAACGACGGCTTTCACCGAACGTTGGAGGGCCGAAAATTTGGAAGTGAAGGATTCAAGCTTGCTTTGAGTTCTAGGGGCTTCCCACGGCGATTCTACACGCTACAAGAGGTAGGGTTTTCTTCCTACTTAGGTTTATTTCCAACCTTGGAAGGTTATATGGAATGGGTAGGTGTATATATATATGTATCACTTGCCTATTGTGGTTAATTGGGTGAAATGGGTATTGAGAATGGTTGGTATGATTTAAATCACATTCTCTAGTTTAATGTACCACTAATGCATTTTATGTGTGGGAAATGGGTACCAAATGTGCTAAGCAAGGTTGGTATGAAATGGGTGTATATATTTACTTGTTGGGTAAATTTCATAAATGAACTTGAAGTGTAGAAAATGGATATGGGAAAATTGGTAAAGTGAAATTCTAAATGGAATTGACATTTAGAGGTGGTTGCTTTATAATTCTCTTGGGGGATTATGATATGTGGATATTAGGAAATGGATAGAATAAATTCTATCTTGGTATAGTTATGTAGAAATCACTAGATATGATTTCTTGAGTTTGATGATGATAATTGATTAAATGGGGCTTTTACCTGTTGTTGGTGACATGATTAGATGGATGTTGAAAGTGGATACAATATATTCTATCTTGAAATGGTGGTGTAGAAATTACTTAGAGTAATTTCTTGTGATACATGATGACGTGTAGGATTCTTCCTATTTGGGATTATTCCTCACCTTAGTTGCTTATATGAGATGTTGGTATGGAAAAGAAGGGTGTTAGAGCCTTAACACTTACAAAATAATTAGAGAAATGACCTAGATCACTTCCTTGATTAAATGCCTAGAATGATGTATTGATGAGTTTGCTATGTTAATTGCATGCTTATGTGATAACATGTTTGAAAATGGTTATTGGATGAAATGTTGATATAGGCATGCTTGCTATATATTGTTAACGTGTTGAATTATGGTATTTATGTGCTTATGATATGAAGTACCATGAATATGTAGATTTATCTTGACATTGTTCATATGACACTCATACATATCGAACATGTGGTTAGAGTGCAATTGGTACATTACATTGCATTCACTGGGTACATCACATTCATGGTTATAAGACATGAGTATGTGGGGGTGAGTTGACATCGCATTCATGGGTCATAGGCATGAGTGTGGGTGTGTGCATGTGTTGCGGATCAAACACCAAATCTTGGTGGTTGGTATGTGAACTCGGGAAAGTCGGGATCAAAGATCCGACTGAGTTGCACGGTTGCATTGCATAAGGAAAACTTGTGTCGGGTAAAGCAAGTAGGGCTAGACACTCCCTCGGGTGAAAAACCCGGAACCACTGGTTCATACACTCCGACGGTGCAAGTCCAAAAAGTGTAGATAGGCCCACGGAGCCGGCGGTGCGATTCCAAAATCCGTTGCCCAGGAAGACACAAGATTTTGTTATATAAAAACACCCATCCAATGGGTAGCCTCAAACAATGATTTGATTTTTTATAAAGACATAACTTTTATCTCAAACGATCATTGGGAGGGTTTTTCCGTCAATAGACGGGTTCATACACATTGGCTTTTGCATTGTGTGGTGTGAGTCGGGGAAGACTCGGGACAAGGTGCATGAGTGAGTTCCATCTCATATCATGGCATGACATAGTATAGCATGGTAGCTTTCTAACATTGAGGTGTATATTCTTGTTAGATTGGTTGATGCTTGTTGATTTGTTGCATGTGCGCATTTCATATGCACTTAGGTTGGGGAGTAGCCTCTGTAGGAGGATATCCTATTGAGCGTGGCTCACCCTTCGTGGGACAACATTTCAGGTGCGGGGTTCACGCCGGCGGACGGCTCCCAATTCGAGCCCCAAAGTTGAAGAAAGCCGACTTGTGGCTTTTATGGTTATTTAGTAAAGTTTTTGTAAGAATTCCATTTTGAGATGTAAATATATGGAATGAATTGTGATAGAGCTTGTATGAGTTGTGTATTATATGGAAAATCTCATTGAACATGTGTTGGATGAGTTTGGAGTGTATGGGGTAGCTTTAAGGATGGTTTGGAGGGGAAAGAAATCCATTATTTTTGCTCACAGTCTGAAAACCTACCGGAAGGTGTATGTCGGCCTTCCGGAAGGTTTTGCTAAAAACCCTGGATGCCTTGTTCACGGCTAATACCTTCCGGAAGGTTTTGCCCACTGGAATAAACCTTCCGGAGGATTTTAGCTACTGGAGTAAAACCTACCGGAAGGACTTGTCTACTGGAATGAACCTTCCGGAAGGTTTTGCCTTGGGTTTCTTTTTGACTGCCAAATTCTTCCGGAAGGTTTTGTTTTCTGGAATGAACCTTCCGGAAGGTTTTGGCTACTGGAATGGACCTTCCGGAAGGTTTTTGCTACTGATGTAGACCTTCCGGAAGTTCTTGAAATTGATCCTTTTCATTTAACTGTTCTTTCAGCGACCTTCCGGTAGGTGTATGTCGACCTTCCGGAAGGTTTTTCCAAAAACCTGAAATTTTCAAAATGCTTAGCCATGCTCTTGGGCTTTATTTTCTTTGGTTCCTATGACATAAATGGACATAAATTGAGATATCATTGACATTGTGGATGGTAAATCCGGTTAAAAGCATGTGAATGACGTGGTGTCGGGTTATACGACTATCACGAGTATTTCCGCGGGTTGACGGATGGTCAACGGTTAATAAAGGACCCCCGGGTTTTGGGGTGTCACAGTGAGAAACAAATTATAGAGAAACACACGCCAAAGAAAAACGATCACACGCACAAGACAGTATTTACGTGGTTCGGCAATTTGCCTACGTCCACGGAGTTGTAGAGATTTCACTATATTCAAGAAGGAGTACAAACTATGGCCGCCGTTACATCCAACCAGAACCCTAATAACCGAACATAATGATATCCGCGCCCAGGGCTACAATTCAACCCCAGCCTCCGCTCCATGGACTAAGCCTCAGAAAAAATCCCATTAAAGAAACGCAACATTATTTCGGGTCGGGTCATCATCCGAATCAACACACAAAACTAGACTCCACAAAAAAAATCCCAACAAAGATTAGATCCAAAAATCAAGAAAATAGTGTATGAAGATCGAAAAAGCGATCGGGAGGAGAAATACAAAGCCAATATGAAAAGGGAGTAAAGTAATAGAAAGACAACATGAAAAGGTTAGAGAGTGATGCTTGAATTTAGGATGAGGAGGTCAAAAACCTTATATAACGGCTATAGGCAGTGAAACACTCACTTCCAATCATCAAACATTCTACATTCTTAAAATTGTATTGTCTTTACCTTTTTTTTTTCTTTAGTATATAGTATAATCCAACTTATTGTTTTCTATCTATACTGCTATAAAATGTCAACATAAGTGAAAACTTTTGTTTGACTATAATAACATTAAACAAATAACTAATGCCAATATTATCCTTTTAGAGTTATAACATCAATATTAATCTAACTTATAATTGTGACTATTATATGGATGGTTGGGGTGCTATTACATAACTATTCACACACATATGTGTGTGTATACTTATACTACTAACAACTACATAATTGAATATAGTCATCAATTGGGTTGATATATGGGAAAGTGAAGAGGTTTTATTTTTTTCCATTGTGGGGTTAATTTGGTGAACTGGTTCTGAATTTTGGAGGTGAATTAAGTTTATTTTGGATTATAGCAACAATTTTTCAGAATGTTGTATTGCTGATTTAGACTACGTTGAGCCCCCCAGTTGCTAACCATAGCCTTATAAGATGCGGAATATGGGGAGGTGATTCACTAGATTTGCTGGTATGCTCCTCACAAGAAGATTGATACGTTATTCTTATGTGCTGTCTCAGCTACGTTTCTCGTATTGTTCTTGTATGTTCCTTCACAGAACATACAAGGTGAAAAATTCCAGCATAGCACAAGTATTACCAATTTTGGTGATTCTTTTTCCTTATACCTACACTTTCTAATTTATTTGAATTGCTAACTCTGCATCATAAAAATTTATCTTCCATTCATTACTATAAGCATGATTAAATTGTTGCTTGATGTCAGTAACATCAAAGCAGTCCAATATCATTTAATTAAACTAGAATGAAATATCTATGCATTCTTTAACAACTGAATTATAAGAGAAGCAAATAAAAACATTGTTCCACACATATTCAGTTGCCATATTTATTCCTCTCGATTTAAGTCAACAAATTGTTGCAAAGATAGATCCACTCAACAAAAGTTTGCTTGTGCCTTTTATATTCTCTTGGGTACATAATGCCATTTTTGGGATTTGAGGCTATAATAGAGTTCCAAATGAAGCATGAAACATGTATTATTTTTTATTTTTTATTTTTGCTATCTTACCTTAACCAAGTCATGACCTTGGTTCAGTTAAGTGAAATGTTAACAACTTTACTGCTCACTCTTGAGTCTTTTATCTTCAGTACCATGGTTGTTATACAAGTGTACGTTGACAATATAAGAACAGTCTTGATTATCTGATATTCGTGGTGGTCCCCAAATTTCTTTTGACCATTCTACCTTTTCTTCAGAGCTTCAGATCCTTCCGTGGTTTAATTTGTTAAGATTCAAATTTTCTAACAAATTAGGCATTTTTTTTTTTTTTTGGGCTTGATAATTTTTGTGTCGTGGAATAAATTTGTGCAACAGTGAACTGATGCATTTTTTTGGTTGTTTTTTATTTGTTCATCCTAAAACATTCCCTCTTGAGAGCTTTCATAAAGTCCATATTCATTGTAATATCTTTAAGTCGATCCTTGGGAATGCTTCTTTGAGATTTACCATAATGGCTTCAAGTATCCTAACCATATATTGGTCAGAGTACTTCTGCATTTCTTAACTATTACTTAAAGTAGTTCATGTGCAACCCACGTGTGCAATAACTAGTACATAGAGAACGATGGACAATCTTTTAGGAATTGTGCCCCTACATCTCTCTTGTTTCATAAACTGATAATTTAATGGAAAAAGTAGAACATGAGGAATATGTCATAAATAATATTAATATAACAAATAAAAGGTGTATTGTATTTTCTTTATAATATATTTATTCATGGTAGTTTAGATAATTAAGAAATGCTAGAGGGTAAAAGAGGAAAATAAACTTTTTTCAAAGATACATACTTTTTAAAGTAGTATAGATAAATTGTAAAATAATACAATATAACTTTTAAAATTCCATTATAAATATTCTTAATTTAATAATAGCTGATCTGGCCTTTAGACTTTTAGACTATATAATAATAGCTGAAGTGACCTTTAGGATTTTAGACTATATATCCATTACCCATGGTGTTGAAGCCTTCATCATTCCAAGTAGCCAAGATGGGGAGCCTCTACCCCACCAGTTACCATGATATTTGTTTCACCGATTTTGATTTGTCATGCAGGCTCCATAGGAGAAACTTTGTTTTCTTGTTCAATTTGTGCTCATTTCTCTCTACTCTCTCCTCCTACCCCCACCAAAATTGTCTCCTCCAAAGGAAGAACATGAATAATTACGAGGAGATAAAGAAAGGATGACCTGGATGATCAAAAAAATCCTCCTCTAACAGTATAGAACCATTACTTTACCATGTCTATGTATAACTAAAAAATTCAGTATAAGTAGGATATGTCAATCATACAAAGAGAAAAGTCATGCAAAACATTAGTTTGATTGTGTTGATAGAATAATAGTAGATATCTCATAATGAGATTTTGTAGCATGGTTTGAGTTTAAAATATGAATATTATACATTCAAATAATTTTTTTTTCGAGTTTTACAGATGTTGAGTTAAACAAGTTGATAACAACACAGAAATAGAAGTGGAGGACCACTTCTTTTAAAAGATTTGGATGTCAAATAATGAAATAGAAGTCCTTAGACTTTACACGAATAAATTATCCTAGAGTAAAGCTGTAGAGAATGAGGAAGTTGGCTTGCTTCATCTGAGAAAATTTAACAATTCTTATTTAATAAAGAGATCAAATGAATGTTGCAAAAAAAACAAGGGAGGTCTATTTGGATAAATTTCTCTGTTTGAGAAACAAATAACAAGAATGATTAATCTCAATAAACTTATCATATATAGGTCAGGGCAATATCTAATATTCGAAAATTATCAACTTTAAGTAACATTTAAAGTTTCGTAAATACAAGATACATAAGATATTGACAAATGCTTTAAGAATAATTTGATAATTTCAATGTCACATGAATAAATATAAGGAAAACCAACACAAGTACCATAACAAAGCCCCAAGACCATGGAAAAATAATAATTGTAAGCTAAGATTATAGGGAAAAGGATCAACTTTGAAAAGTTATCATGTCTAGGAGTTCTATAAAACCACAAATAAAAAAAATTGAGTTAGGATTTGAATCTAACATCATGGATTCACCTGAAATTATACAACCACTGTCACCATCTATTTTTTAGATTTTGGGACAATCTAAGCATACTTTCTTACTCTCTCTCTCTCTTCATATCATGTATAATTTATAGGATTTATTTTACTACTGTACCCAATCTGTGTGCATCTAAATTTTTTTACAAAGACTTTTCATGTCAAACAAATAAATCTCGAAAATCATATCATAAAGAAATAAAATAAAATTATAATTGAAGATTATTCACGTGTAACGCACATGTGCATCAACTAGTAAATATTAAATAAAAGATATGGTGAGACAACTTATGTGATTGGAATTTAAATATCCCAAGACCAATCACGTAAATTGTTAGGTTTGTCTCATAAAGCATATATAGGAAAAATTCTATAGAGATTTAATGTGGAGAATTGTTTAGCTAATGTTGCTTCAATTAAGTAAAAGAGATAAGTTTAGCAGTATGTAATGTCCAAATAATGAAATGGATTCCTTATATTTTTATTGCATTTTGTTTTATGTATATGCATTTATGTGTATAATGTCAATATTATTCTTGCAGTTAGTATATTAGGTAAATACCAAACTAATCCTGAAATGAATCATTATGTGCTTTCAAGGTATTTATAAGGTATAAATGACTACATGCTCACATTTAAGATGTCTAATCATCTAGAGGTGATTGAAAATTATGAATGTTAAATTTGTGGCTTCCTTTGAGGCTACCATTAATGGATTATAGTTGCGAAATTTTATCTCAGGACTTGGAATTATCAACTTTATGGCCAAGCCGCTGAGAAATTATCGTGATGATTTCGCATATGTGTTTTTTGCTAATTGTCAATAGAGCATAATAGCATGGAGCTCATGATTGCAAATCCATTAAGAAAAGAACTATTAAAGACATTTAAAGATGTTAACATAATGGGTCTTATTTGTAGCTCATGATGGTTGTTCACTTAATGTTATGGATTTTGCATAATGGTTATTTATTTGACACTTTCAGTTCTTATTTGAATGGTTTATGATATTTCTTGTTTTTCAGAATGTATGTACATGTATGGGATGATTGAATGATAACAAGAATAGCCTTTGGTACAAGGCATTACTATTGGACCTTATCATATATAAATATACTTCTTAATTATAGATCAAGTTAGATAGGTTGCTAGTGTTGTGGTACATGGAAGGGACTATATCGTATTAATGACGTACGACTGCCATGACTCGCATTAGTGGGTTGTTTAATTGTGCTATTGTGATGACCAAATTAAGGTGATAATGGATTGAATTTATTGCACGTTTATGTAAACCTTGCTAGACCAAATTGTAAGATAATAATATGGGCCAAATGCTACAACATAAGAATTAATGTGACCCACATAATTTGGAATATGTGATTTTATTGATTATTATCGGATAATTAGTTTGGGTCAAAAAATGATAGGATTACCAATCCTAATCTAACGAATATAACTAATGATTTTTAATTGGTCAATGAAAAGAAGTGGTTTCCTAATGTCCTACTTTGATGGGAAGTGGAGTTTATGTTGAACTAGGAAATTGGTCTTCTCTCTACCTATAAATATACACATGCCCCATCAAGTCGTGTATCGTAAGAATAAAGGCCAGGAGAGAGAAACTGATTTATGGGCTAGGATCATTCAATTCTTGATCAAGTAATTCAAAGGTTTGCATCAATGGCTTTAGGTATGTCAAAAATGACGTTTTTAATTCCGCATAATTGATATGTGAAAATCATGATTGTTCTATATCTTGGAATTAGGGTTTAATTGATTCCTTTGATCAAATAAATTTTACACTCCAATGTTGGTACAAGTAGGGCAAGTCTACACTCCTATATTTGAGTTGTTTCAAGATAAGTATGATATATTTCAACGGGGTTTTGCAACACCATGTGATGTGTTGGATGGGTGGCACCAATTTATGATTCGATTATTTGATTAACATAGTGAGTATTTGATCTTGGTTAAGGCTAATGAGGAGATAGTCAATTGTAGTTGTCGAAAGTTTGAAATGGAGGGCATATTATATGGCCATACACTTAAAGTCTTGGACACAATGAATATTAAACAAATTCCTAAGCAATACATACTTAAGAGATTGAGATGAGCTGCGAGGCACAGTTGTAATTAAGCCCCTCAGTACCATGTCAAATGAGGAAGATCTCAGCACCAATGTGAACTATCGAAGTGGTGACGACCCACTTTCCAATTTTATCACTTCTGATCTAGGGAACCTTTAGGCAAAAGTTTTAACACCACACAATTGTTGGTGGAGTTGCTCCACAAATTGTCATTTGTAGTAGGTTTTTCCTTTCAACTTTGAGGCCGAGGGGATTGTAAACCCCACCTGTTTATATTAATATAGTAATTTATTTGTTTAGTAATTCTTATATATGTAATGACGTAAGAATGAACCATATAGATTGTAACAGTAGGAATAAATACTAGGGAGGCAAATTGATTGTGAAGTTTAAGTTTCGAAGGCGTTTAAGCTTGGGAATGGTTGTTATGTAAGTTTCTAAATATTTTTAGGTCAAAATAAGATTTTCATTGAATCTGTAAGATCAATAAACCTTAGGAGAGGTAATACGGAGTGTATTAGAAGTTAGGAAGTATCCTGGAGTTTAAACACATTTTAGAAAGAATTCGGATATGCAGAAATTTGACTCTACCTTAGTATTTTACCCAAAACTTTTTAATCCTAACTCCGATTGATCTTAATTTTTGATAGTAGAAACTAGACTTCAAGTTCTACAAAAATGTATTTCACAAAAATTTTCTGAATCGACTTTTAAATAGGTTAAAATTGATTTGGAAGTTGAGGGTATACTATCACCCGTGTCCGGACGAGAATAGACACGCGTCCAGGCGCATTTGGCAGCAAGTTGGGCGAAGAAACATGCGTCCAGACAGTAAAAAACACGCGTTCGGATGCACCGAATGGAGGGTTTCACGTCCCTGAACTTTTTTGGGTGTTCTCTCCAATTTTTACATTATAAATACCTAAGGACACCTCCCTTAGCCCCATTTCATCAATTCAAACCCATTTTATTGTTTCACATTATGTATCAAGTTTTTTTGGTTGACCCCTTCTCATTAATGTAGGGTACTTCGAGTGAGCTTCACAACCATAATTCTTTATATGATGTTGAATCATTTTTCATAAATGAGAAGCAATTGGAATGATGCTTGGGGGATAGTAGTTGCTTAAGGATGTTGAAAACTATGTATTTTTTTTATTTTTAATGACCATGATGCTTGGGGGATAGTAGTTGCTTAAGGATGTTGAAAATCATGTATTTTGTATTTTTAATGATCATGATGCTTGACATGTATTTTTTATTTTTAATGACCATGATGCTTGGGGGATAGTAGTTGCTTAAGGATGTTGAAAATCATGTATTTTGTATTTTTAATGATCATGATGCTTGATTGTGATTATGTGCTTTTTTTTAATGAACAAGATCTTTTTTCCAAGCCAAAACACCATACACAACAAATAACCTTCATTCACAACACAAGTTTCATCAATGCAAAATTAGCTACACAAGTTAAACCCACAAGTTCATTCACAACACAAGTTAAACCTACAAGTTCATACATTGTCAACAAGTTACACACCTACATCAGTTTTCACTAGAATCACAAACATAAGCATTACCACTAGTAATGTGGCTACAAACATATATGACTTCATTGCTCCTTAATTTTCCTCAAAACGTTGAACTTTATTAGAAAGTTCTTCAATCTTCAACTTCAACGCCATTACATATTCTTGAATTCATTGTACATCTATCATTTCATTTGTAATTTCCAAATAAGGCAGAGTAGTAGGAGTCATCCTCTTAAAAAATTGGCATCCCTCATCCAGACATTTGCAGTATTGCTTCCCTAGATTTTTTGCAGATTCGGAAACTTTGATAATTGTTCTCTTTTTACAATTGGTGCATTGCATATTGCGATATGTTAACTCGTTGTTACTTGTTGCCGTGCTTGAATATGCCATTCTTCAACAATACAAATATGAAAGGACAATAGTAGTTAAAACTCAACATTATAAGTGAAATCATCATAAGGAATCCTATAACATGAAGCCTAAATGCCAAGCCTATAACATGCAGTCTAAATGTCAAGTCATGCAGCCTAAACATGGATGAAGAAATCAAAAAAATTTAAGCCCGTCAACTACAAATATCATATGACAAAACTAGAAAAATAAAATATTTAAACCCATCAAGGTGGGGATTTACACTAGAAAAATAAAAAAATCAATCAAACCCATCAACCCATTTGTTAACATAAACATCCACCAAAAAACAAATTAACAAAATGACGATTACATTGCAATGTAGGAACCAAAGGAGATTGGACCTTTTAATTATAGATCTTCAAGCTCGTGTAAGAAAGAAAGAGAGAGAGGCGGTTCGATCTTCAAGCTCCATTGCAACCTTCCATGGTAGATGATGAAGAAGAATGACAAAGCATATTGGTGAAGAATAGAGGGGATTTGGGAAGATTTTGAAAAAGAGGGGTTAGGGATTTGGGGAAATAGCAAGAGAAGAATGTTGTCATTTGGTTTTGATATGGGAGGCGCTAAATGGCGCCATTTCTGTGCACTGATTTTCAAAAACAAAAAAGAGCCGTAAAATAGCGTAGTTTCATTAAACGCATACCATGTAGTTAGTCTCCAATCGTAGAGGAGTTGGACCCCATTATTTCTCACTATTCTCACCCTATACCACTCTTAGAACCCTAGGACAAGATAAAGAGAGAAGAGGGAAGAAGATGGTCATTGGAGCTTGAGCTTTTGCTTGGAAATCTAGGAATAGTGCTTGGGACTGTTGGATTCACTTGGAGATTTGAAGGTGGAGCTTAGGTTCTTGAGTTTTAGGGCTCTCATTTCTCTTGCATATACATTGATACATCTCATGTATGTTCTATATCTATTTGTTTAATATGAGCTAAATACATATTTTCATGCTATGAGTTTTAATTAAATGATAAGTTTACCTTGAATTTGTAAACCTACAAGCATTAAATGAATTTGGGTATTGTGGGTTTGAAAACCTAGCTTATTTTTGTTATGGGTCTTGATTGAACTTAAGATTTTGGGTTCTTTAGAGTATACGTTATCTTATATATAATGTATTTGATTTGTCTCTTAAGAATGGATATGTTACTTTGTAAATGTGTATTTTTGGAGACTTTATGTCTACTATGTCATTGATAAAATGTCAAAATGACTATGAGTATTGAAATGATGAAAGATGGAAAGAGGTATTGATTCTTATGATATGATTGAGTATATTTACGATGATTTTGAGTAATGTTAGTTATTCCAAAGTTTGGAAAGGGTGGTGTTGATGTACATAACTTCTCAATCATTTAATTTGGGAATTTTGCTATAAAAGGGTACAAATTATATTTTTGGCATGTGTATGAGTTATTTTGAAAATGTGTTGTTGGAAATAGAAATGTGAGATTTTGAAAAAAATGCATATTTTTAAAAAAGTGTCAAAGTTGTGGTTGATTTTGGGAAGGTAATCACGAAATTATGGTTTGAAACTTATATACTCGGTATCGACAAGTAGAAGACAATTGGGGCCCTCTAGGGGGGTTGCTAAGGTGGCTACTAGTCTTAGGACGATTGGTGATGGTAGTTATTTTCGATGACAGCCTGTGTGGCATCACAAGTTGTGTCGTACACATTCCTCCTGAAAAGCAAGAAGGGCGATGAGACCCTAGGGTGCAAGACACAAAAAATTCTCCTGGGATGCTTCATTCATAAACCTATGTTGTTTTGATGATGTTTATCCATATGGGTAGCATACATGAATTTTGGGTGCCAAGAAACCAATGGGTCAATATTCCAACAAACTTCTTAAGTGGGGTGCGATGAGGTGAGGTTGAGGCGAAAATACGTAGAGTTAATATTTTTGAAATATAATTGGAAAGAATAATTTTTTTGAAATTATGTTCAAAATCAGAAATGATGACTTTACCAGATTTATTATCCATATACTTGTATAAATATTTATCACTTTATGCTTTATAAAATCAATGGTATTGCATTATGATTTAAGAAGAAAGGTTTTATAGTGTAACCTTGAGATTTAGTTTCGATATGAAAAATTCCTTAATGTTTCACTTATATATTTTAAATAATAGTACGTAATGTACTTTCAAAAATATTTATTACTTATCGTGTACCTAAAATTAATGATGAATTATTTCATTACCTATTATTATGATTGTGAACTAGTGGCATTTAAAACCTTGTATATGCTTGGAAAAAAGATTATCCTACTGGGCTGTGGTTGCTCATTTCCTATTAACATGTTCAGGGAGTACAGTGCATCTTGGGACTTAGTTGAAGAAGACTTGTCGGAGCTTTGGGCTAGGAGGGACTCTTTTTGGAAACCTTTTTGTATTTACTCTTAGAACATTATATAGAAATGTGATTATACACAAACTTTTATTTGAAGGGTATTTTGAGGAGCTTGTGATGTAAACTTAATTACCTCATGAGAGGTTATTCTTTTGGGTATTGTAATATAAAGTTATGACTTTAGTTTTAAGTTTTGGCAGATGTGACTTATGTAGGAATACCGGGTTTAGGAGGATTTCATGGGTCTCCATTTACCACCCCGGCTTTACATTGGATTTTGTTGTGATAAATGAATGATGTGGATCTTAGTTAGAGTTATTTATGATTCATATGATGTGGATAGTTAGTTGGATTTAGTTTAGTATATATAATGCTCTCACGGTTCGCTCTTGCCAATGTTTAGTGCCCGATTTTTAAACAAAACTCTGCTGAATTTTTGAAAAACAAATGTGCTTTATTAAAATCAAATGAATTTTTGTGTTCAATCGAATTGTAAACCGACAAGCATTTTGGATAAAAAATAATGTTTTATTTAACTCACACTTTTGTGAAATTTGGGGCATGACAGTTTGAGAAAGGTTTGAAGCCATTTATTTGGGAGAAATTGGTAGTTCTTCGCATTCATGACTATTCAAAATTAGTTGAGCGGGCTATCATGGTGGAGAGACATTGGGAGGAAACTCAAATCATGCGAAGCGCCACCAGCATATGAAGAATTAGTCCAAGAGTAGCAGTGGTAGCAGTGGACATCACAAGGAGACTCCATACCAACATTTAGTATGCAGTGTGGGTTAAGGGAGTGAATCAAGCTATGGACAGAGTTCGAGACCAAGAGGCCACTTTGAGAGAGTGTCGACACACTGAAGGCAGTGTTATGGGTGTGATGGCATGGGTCACCACAAGAGTCACTGCCATTTGGTAGCTTCTTCTTCACATGGACAAAGTAGTCGTGGATCTTATTAATAGTCTACAAAGCCACCATATTAGCAAACTTCTAATGCTCCTGTACAGAAGTACCATAACATCCCTAGAGCACTAATTCATATCTCAGCCACAACAGCACACTTAGCAAAAGAAACGGGGGACCAAGACTCAGGGCACTGATGCCCAAGATCGAATTTATGGTTTAGTTTAGCTTGATGACACTGCTTCTAATGCAATAGTGGAGGGTATGATTCTTCTCCACAATTCATGGACTCGTATCTTGTTGGATCCTAGGGAAATTGCATTAGGTTTGAAGTTTGAGCCTTTAGGTTATACGCTATATGTAGATCTACCCACTAGGGATTATTTGGAGGCATCTAGATTGTGTAGAAACTGTATACTTCGCTTTAGAGAGAAAGCGTTGGGGGTAGATTTAATTGCCTTGGAGATGATGCGGTACAATGTTACTTTCAAAATGGATTTACTCTCTTCCTATCGTCCTACTTTGGATTGCTACCAAAAGAAAGTGGTGTTTCATGCATCGGGGGATATAGTTTTCGATTTCATGGGTTAAAGTAGTATCCATCCATATTTCCATATGACGGGGAAATATGTTTTGAAAGTTGAAATTGTGAGTAGCTTAAGTTTCTTAGCCCACATTTTTGGACAGGAATGGGATTATGTGGAGTCCACTTTTATTGTTGTTGTATCCGATTTTCCTAGCATTTTCCTGACAAGTTTCTCGAATTACCTCCATTGAAGGAAATTTTCTCTATTGAGCTTTACCCTAGAACGAAACCGATATACATTGCTCCCTATCGCATGGCACCATTGGAGATCAAGGAATTGAGGAAACATTTAGATTAGGTTATTATCATTGGCTCCATGTGGTTGAGTACTTCACCTTGGGGTGTTCCCATCCTCTTTGTGAAGAAAAAAGATGAAACCCCTAGATTGTATGTGGACTATAGGAAGTTGAACCGGGTGACTATAAAGGACAAGTATCATCTACCCCGCATTGATGACCTCTTTGATCAATTGAAGTGTTCTCGCTATTATATAAAGATTGATCTTCATGTTAGAACACGAGTCCCAAGATCTATTGACTGTGCGTAACGAACAACCGGCTCGATGGATCTCATGATCATCTATCGTATGTCATTTAACACCAAAAACTCGAATGCAGTGTGCGCTACAATCCTCCGAATTTTCTCTCTCTCTCTCTCTCTCTCTCTCTCTCTCTCTCTCTCTTTGCCTCTTCTAAATGTGAAGGTAAATGTTTGGCTGAGAGAACCATAAAGGGCATGTAGAGAATTGCGAAAGAAAAAAAAGTGTGAGCAATTGTTTGTAATCTATGCTTCTAAGGGTTGAAGAGTGAAAGGCTGTCAAAGAATTTGGTTGAGCAATATAAAGTTCTCTCAGAATGACATTTTGAATTCCTGAATACCTTTCATTTCAAAACCATTGTCCGAAGGCCCCATTAAAACCATATAAAATGCCTATTTGATCTCAAGAGTCTGCTGGTTGTTGCATGACTTGTGTGAGTAGGGAAGATATTAGTGATTGTCTTGCTAATCATGTATTGATTTCTTTTCATGCGATTATGTCATGTTCTTTCTTTGATATAGTGGTTATTGGTTATGAATGTATGTAAGTTACTTATTGCTTTGCTTTTCATTAACTCTACTCACCTATGATATTTTTCTTATTTTTGTTCAGTCAAAGTTATGTTAAATTCAACTTATCAATAAATCAATATAAGTTTGTAAGTATCTTCACTGGAAACCTTCACAAGACTAAATTTGTCCACTAGAGGTGACCTAGGGGTTTAAAAACCTGTTGTATATGCTAAATGCAATCATGATACATACAAAAGTAGATTTATGTTTTTGTATTATTAGGATGTTTGTTTTTGTTTTTAGTTGGAATCCAGTTATTATGAAGGTCTAGTAAAGTTCAGGTTGGGAGCCATTAAAAGTATTAGTTTATTATATTCAATAATGGCTGATTGCATAATATTTGAGTTTGTTTGTGATGAATTCTTGGATTTTCTACTTTGACTCTTGTTTTATTGTTTGATCTATTTACCAGGTAAAAACGGCTGAGTTAGAGTATTATTCATCAAACTTAGTAACGTGGACACTGGAAAAAGGATCAAAGGAAACTCATGAAGCCTAAAATGGTAAATTGGGGTGATGGGTCGTGATTTGGAGAGGTTCGGATGCTATTTGAAGTCTCATACCCTTCCCAGCTTGTTGGAGCACAGAAAAAGAGGAATTCCAAATAAGCAGGGCATCCGGACGTAGCCTGCATTGTTCGGATGCAATGATTGCCAATTGGTTGGGATATTTATATATTGACGATACGTTGGATTCCCAAAAACGAGAAGACCATCCGGATGCGAAGGCTGCTGTTTAGACTCAAGCATTAAATTAAGAATTCAAGTAACTTTTCAGTCTTCGGACACTAGAAGACCCGTTTGGACATGTTATTGATCATACGTTAAGGATCCGTCCAATCGATGTTTTTACTGTCCGGACGGTAGTGCTTAATTGACAATTTTAGATAACCCGAACCATTCAAACGCAAGCATGACTATCTAGACACGCCGTGCTATCCATCCTTGTAACCTAATGCAATGAGAATTCCAAATTTTGAAGACTTCTTCCACAAGAACTAGACCTAGCCTTTAGTATAAATATTACTACCAACTATTGAGGGGGTTCCTCTACATAGCTCTTTACCTTTATCTTTTAGACTTTTTCAGAGATTTATCATGAATGAGTAATTCTCCTTGTACTCTTTAGTTAGGGTATGGATCTAAGGATTGTGATCTGCATATTTATTTATGTAATTTTTATTTAATATTCTTTAATGTTAAATCTTTATTTTAAAGATTGATTGAATGATTTATTAGTAAAGTTTTGTACTCCGTATAATTATTTGATTTTTCATTAACTAGATTGAGTTCTTGGTATGGATAGTACTTATAATTCCCTACAAGTGTTATAGAACTAGATCTTAAATTCTTATTTTTGAATCAATCAAATATATTATTTTTAAAGCTATATTTTCGGTTGACTACATGGACGTTGTAAATCAATTGAGATAATTATAAATTGCATAAACGCAAGTATTTAGTGATCATGAAGAGATCCAGATTCCGAAGCTAAAGATTCACTTTACCAATTGATAATTCCTTTTAGTTTTTCTCCGCTTGTTCTTACAAACAATTCCAAATTTTAAGAAATTTTACATGTTCTTCCTTGATCACTTCATAAATACCTTCGGATCTCTATGGTAGGATCTCAAACTTTGCCAAGTATTACTACTTCTTGACCACCTATGCTTGGGTGTAATTTAATTAGGATCAAGCAACGACATTAAAAACCCACTCCACATATCGTGCCACTTGGATGCACTTTGCATGCAATAGTCACCCAATCTCTTCTTTCACCAGCTTAGTTACTTCATTGGACATCAGCCTCGGAGGTTGTTTTATTAGTCTATATCCATCCTCGATAGGAAGCCAATGCTCAACCAAGGCAGGATCTAATATTGGCATCTCCTTAAGCTCCATGCAAAACAATCTATGTATTCCCTAAGAAACTGAGGGCCTGTTTGGTTTGCATCTCAAAAACAGTATCTGAAAACTATTTTTGAGAAGAGTTTTAAGAAAGTGTTTTTAAAAATTTTTAGATCACAAAACCTGTTTGGTTATATATTTTTTAAAATAGTTTTAAAGAACCAAAATTATAAAATTTGTTTGGACAATAATTTCCAATTTCCACCTCTCTTCGTCTCTGTCTCTCTCTCTTTCACTGTGCATCAAGACCACCCACAACCACCGCTAACCCACAACAACCTTCAACCCACAACCACCATCAACCCACAACCACCGCTAACCCACAACCACCCAAACCGAGAACCACCCAACACCAAGACCACCAACCAAACCGACAACCACCCAACACCCACAACCACCACCAGCCCACAACCCACAACCACCACCACCCAAACCGAGAACCACCCAACCACCACCACCACCCAACCACCCAAACCGAGACCACCCAACACCCACAACCACCACCACCAACCCACACCGAGAACCACCCAACACCCACACCACCACCACCACCCAAACCGAGAACCACCCAACACCCACAACCACCACCACCAACCCACACCGAGAACCACCCAACACCCACAACCACCACCACCACCCAACACCCACAACCACCACCTAACACCCAACACCGACAACCACCACCAGTTGCCGGATCTGTGCTTCCAGTCACCGATCCATGGTGTCGGCAAGAGAGAGAGAGAGAGGTCAGGGAAACGAATGCCAAAAAAAAAAAAATGCTTTTATGTTAAGTGCACAGTAAATGGGTTCTTCAGTTTTCCGTGTTTTCACAATTTCCAAATAAAACTCAGAAAACAAGCCTGATTTGTTTTCTATTTTTGTGTCTCAAATCCCATTTTTTTCGAAAATTTTGAGAACAAAAAAGCTAAACAAACAGGTTTTGGGTGTTTTGAAAATTTTGAGAACAAAAAACTGTTTTGCAGATGCTAACCAAACACACCCTGAATGAGTCATGCTTGGAATTTTGACTCAAGCAGCTTGCTGACAAAAGTTGGCATGTTATCTTCTAGCCCTCCAATGTTGACTTCCAGTAATGGGTCTTGAACCTCAATCAAATCAGCCAGTTTGGTTGGTGAAGTACCGATCTCATCTAACTCAATCAAATCACATAATCCACCATGTTTATGGTGCTTTGGTGGTTACTAACAGCCTGCAACATGCGTCCCTTTTTTCTGCAAGATATACTCTTATTCTAGCAACACAGGCTCTTACGGCTTGCTTCCTATGATCACTGGTGTAAATTTCCATCATTCACCAGCTCTTTAGTAATCTTCTCGCCATCTAGCCTTACCATAGTTGTGGCCCGAAAGACTTTTTCCTCCACCTACTGCACATCTAAACTCTTCAAATTTTTCTAAAAAATGATCTCCTTGGGCCTCTCATACTTGTCTTGGCCTTGTAGCTTTAGTTGTCCCATCCCTTTGTCAATAGCTAGACATCGACCATATGTACAAATGCTACAAAAGGGGTATTATCAGTTGCCACTACCTCCATCTCATCTTGATTCCACAATACCAACCGTTGGTGGAGGGTACGCACCCATTCGAATGAATATAATCCAGGCCCAAGAGTGTGTTATACGAGGCCATTGTGTCCACCACCAAAAAAAAAATGGCAACACACTAGCCTTGCTTCCTATGACCAGCTCAATTTGCAAGACTCCCTTAGTCTTGCTCACTCCCCCAATGAAAATGCTTACTAACAAGTCGCTATGGATTATGTCTTCTTCATCATTTCAATAGGTAGGACGTTAATGGTTGCGTCGTTATCTATTTTAACTCGGTTAAAAGGCCCACTTTAGGTGATCTTGGATGTACAACGGTCTTAGGTGCTGCATCATCGGCCTGGTAGTTTCTTAAAGACCACCCCGGCCGGCTCGTCTCGAGTCCTTTCACAGTCCCCCCATGGCCTTTCCACTAGGCCGACTTGCTTATGTTGTCCTGGTTGACTTTCAGTTACTGGGGAAGCTTCATCTATGAAAGTAAATCGCAATACCTTGGTTTCCTTGACATCTCTCTCCAACGAATCAGGTTGTTGATTCCTTGGCTTGAAGGCTACTGGCAATATGCAAAGTGCATTGATTGAAACCGAGCATTCCAGAGTTAAAACTAGATGGGATTGGTGTCATCGATGTCCTTGTTGCTGCTTAGCTAATCTTTCTTTCCTCCCTTACATGTTTTTGAATGTATGTTAAAAATGACATTCAGGTTTTCCACCACGTTGTGCACCATGCGCTCTTCAATGTTCTCCTCTGGCTGTGACCCTTGCTCCACCTTTTGTTTACCTCACTTTATAGTTATTGTTCTCCTCAGCGCCAATGTGCACTATCGAGGTGGCCACAACCCACTTTCCAATTTTATCACTTCTGACCTAGGGAACCTTTAGGCAAAAGTTTTAACACCACACAATTGTTGGTGGAGTTGCTCCACAAATTGTCATTTGTAGTAGGTTTTTCCTTTCAGCTTTGAGGCCGAGGGGATTGTAAACCCCACATGTTTATATTAATATAGTAATGTAATTGTTTAGTAATTCTTATATATGTAATGACGTAAGAATGAACGTATAGATTGTAACAGTAGGAATAAATACTAGGGAGATAAATTGATTGTGAAGTTTAAGTTTCGAAGGCGTTTAAGCTTGGGAAGGGTTATTAGGTAAGTTTCTAAATATTTTTAAGTCAAAATAAGATTTCAATTGAATCCGTAAGATCGAGAAACCATAGGAGAGGTAATATGAGGTGTATTAGAAGTTAGGAAGTATCCCGGAGTTTAAACACATTTTAGAAAGAATTCAGATAGGAAGGAATTTGACACTATCTTAGTTTTTTAGCCATAAATTTTTACTCCTAACTCCGATTGATCTGGTTTTTGGACAGTAGAAATAATACTTCAAGGGCTACAAAAGTGTATTTCACAAAAATTTTTTGAATCAGCTTCTAAATAGGTCAAAATTTATTTGGAAGTTGAGGGTATACTGTCACCGCATCCGAACGGGAATAGACACGCGTCCGGAAGCATTTGGCAGAAAGTTGGGCGAAGAAACACGCGTCCTAATGCACCGAACGGAGGGTTTGACGTCCTTGACCTATTTTGAGTGTTCTCTCCAATTTTTACATTATACGGACACCTCCCTTAGCCCCATTTCATCAATTCTAACCCTAGAGAGCCTTGGAAAGTAAGAAACAAGGGAAGAAACACAAGATTGAAGAGGATTTTCGCATTGGATTGAATCAAAACCTCTAGTTTTTCACACAACACTAAGGAAGCAAGATAGGAGTTTCTTCCTAATCTTGTCCATTGAGGCTAGGGTTTATATATATATATGTGTGTGTGTGTGTGTGTGTGTGTGTGTGTGTGTGTGTGTGTGTGTGTGTGTGTGTGTTGACTCTCAATCATAGATATTTTCTATGGAATCCTTGTTTCTTAATGTTCTTGCAAATCCTTTCATGTTTTGAATGAAGTTATGGTTTGATAGCCATAAAATCCTTGTTTTTAATCTCAAAACCCTTATTTTTCAAGAAATAGAGATTTTTCCCTTGATATTTCATTGTTCTTGATTCAAAAACTCTAGTGCTTTATTTGGAATAATAAAATTTTATCTTTTGATGATCTCTTGCTTGTTTTCTTGAGGTTTTATGTTGGAAAAATACATGTGTAATTTAGGATTCTTGTTTTACTTGTGATTTGAGAAATTGATTGAGTATTGTATCTCTTGTGTGGATGTTGGGATGAACATGGGTGACCGTTGACCGGGTATCATAGAGTGAGTAGATGTGTTTCTTACTCCGAGTGGGTTTGAAGGTTCTCTATCACTCGTAGTGGGGTTGGTGCCTTGCGAGGACTAAACCACTATTCGCTCACGTGGTATCGAGGCTGAGGGTTAGTATACTATTCCTGGGTTGGATCATCACTGCCGATGCGTCAGTATACGCCCTTCCTAAAGTTGGGTATCCTTGCGAGGATTGAGTGTGTGTGTGTGTGTGTCAGAATATTCTTAATGTGTGTATTCATGTGAAGTCTTACTTCTTACCTGAGATACAATTGGGGATAATGATACAAAATTGTTGGAAATGATATAAAATGTTGAAAATGGTTCATTGTTTGAAAGTTGATTTTACTTCCTCATTTAATTTATTGATACTGCGCAAACTTGAGATCGGATAAACTGTTTTCTTTTAAAAGTTATATATGATATTTGTGAAATGAGACCGACTTATCTTATATCTTTTCAAAACTTTGTTCGAGCTTGGGAGGATTTTCCTACAAAGCTTAGTGCTCACCTCCTACAAACAATATCTTTTTCAGATTATGGTTTAGAGGAAGAGCTCGGAGTTGATGAGCAAGTGGATTGGGAAGCCCAGATTGATGGGAACGTGGATCCCGAGGTGGACGTTTAGAGTTATTTCCCTTATGTTCTAGATTGGGGGGCACATTTTGAGATAATGTTAAGCTTAATATTTTCTGTATTCCGTTGCAAGATAATAGTTGATTTTTGGAATGTAATCGTCATAGTTTGGCATAATTATTTTAGATAATGTTTTAATTATTATGGATGATGAATGAAAATTTGTTTATTTATAGATTTTGTTAGTTGCTCTCATTATATGAATACTTATAGATAGTAATGCCTCACATGGTGGATTTTGGGGCGTTACAGGGATCTCATGATTGTATGATGTCATTAGCCAGAAGGTGGTCAAAAATATGGTTGACATTCGAAATATCGAACTCATATTTCTGGCTGGTGTAGCCGGCTCCCTTCTCAGAATTTGTCGGGTTTTGCTTCTGTCCCTACTTTTTGTAAACCCTAGCAAGGGTTCAGCATACATATGGGTGTCTGTCCACGATCTCATCCTCAATTACCTCCTTGCTCTGGTCTGATTTAACCATGAGCACTTCAATCTTGGGTTATGGTAGTAAGTTCTTTTAGAGGCATTCATAAAATCTTGTTCATCATGGAGTATTTGCTCATAATGGTTTGCCCGAGTCACCAGCTCGAACATATAACTAAACTCCATGCCTTCAAACTTCTTCTGCAGCTCAAAGGTGAGGTTGTTCTACGTAATGCACACATACTCCATTTTTGGCAAGGCCAGTCTGCTCATGTTCCTAGCCTTCTTGAACTAAGCACTATATTGCTCCCCTGTCTCTTCGGTCATATGGTGCAATCTAGCCAGGTCGACCATTGCTACCTTGAGGTCAATCCGGTAAAAATGTGCATGAAATTTGTCTATCAACTGTTGCCAGCTCAACACCGAGTTACGGGGAAAATCAATGTACCATCTGAATGCAATTCTGATCTAGGAATTTGCAAATAATCTCAGCTTCAAGAACTCATTTTCCCCTGCCTCGCCGCACTACATGGTGAAATGCCCAATGTAGCCTACGGTCGATTGTCTATCTTCTCTTGAGAACGTGGCCAATACAGAGACTTCGTAGCGACGTCGATATTCATGCTCTCTATCCACCCAATTAGGGTATGGCTTTCGGTACATCAGCCTAGTGACTCGTCTCATGCCAGTGCCGATGTGTTCTTGGATAATCTCATTCAACTGGTCTCTGTTCATGACTATTTGTGGTGTCACAGGGATGACGATTGGCGGCTGCCTCCTTTGCCCCCTGATTTCAAGAATGGACAACATATCCTCTTGAAAAAGAGAATTATTAATTCTTCATGGTCCATTTGTAGCTTGTTACGTCCTTGGTAGTGGCGAATTCAGAGAAAACACTAGTTGTGGTGCTTTTGTTGGGGCTATTCTGCTGGGGCTACTATTGGGTGTAGCGGTTGTTGCCTTACGACCCCTGGTCTGTTCAACCTCTCGAATAGCTGCTCTAGTGCTTTCCTAGTGTGGCCAGATTCTCCTCTTGCTAGGAAATGCCTTAACTGAAGCTTTCGACTTTGAGTTGGACTCTCAACTCTCTTGCCCTCATGTAGAGGCAATTCTCCTGGAAGTTTAGGAGTGCCAAACCTACTTTTTTCAACTATCTTGTGCCCAGGAGGCACGTTTGATGAACCAGACTTGGTGTTTCTACGAGTGTGCTCCATTGTGCTATTATGGGGTCACACTAAGCGTGAAAAAAAACATGTTGTACGTATTTTGGATTACGGGTGCGCCAAACTCCAGGTGGATTTAGATTCCAAACACTTACAACTTTACCTACTCAAATCGACATGAGGTTTTAAAATCATGACCGTTCAGGAAATTGAAACAAAGTGTAAGGCTACTTCCAAATTATTTTCTTTGTCTTAGAGATCAAGGACTTAAACAATTTCCTTCATAGAAAATGAACAAACTAAGAATTGAAGATAAGTTGCAATTGTAAATAAAGGACACAAATATAAACGACAAAGAAGAATTGTTGTATGAACTATTGTACTTAGAATTAAATTGAAAGTAGGTCGCCAGAGTGACGATTACAAAGTAAAAAAAAATAAACTAAACTGAACAGTGTAAAGGAAGGCTCTGGTATGCTCTGTGTGTGTGTGTGTGTGATGGAGAGATCCTTTCTTTGTAGTATGTGCCTATGTATTTATAGGCGGTGACTCTTAACTGCAAGAGTTTTTTTTCGGCCACGAGACTAGTACTCATGGCCTCTACTTCCAACGTCCTTGATCCTGCATCGAACCGTTTCCAACCGTTGACCCATGATATCATGTCTCTTTGTTGTCTGAGATCTATGGAGACGTTTTCTCTTAAATGTCTTATCTCCACTAGACCTTCTTTGACTTAATTCTGGCCATTGATCTTGCCACGTGTCGTTCTTAGTTTTTTCAATATTTGGATGTAGACATAAGGCTAAGAACTTAAAAATTCCAGTTGTTAAGGAACCCTATGCCAAATAATTTGTTTGTTACACTTGTGGAGAACACGGTCACTATAGTGCACATTGCCCATACTCTTGGGAAGTCATGAACAAAAAACTTACTCACCTATTAAACCAATCCAAGGCTTTAAATAATCAAGTGTTTAACCTTATAAAGCTTATGGGTAGGTCTAGTTAGCCCAGGCTTGGGAATTCTTTGACACCAAAAGGCTCACTAGCTAAGATGAAAAAGACTCCTACTCCCAAGGTAAAAATTGATCTAGAAACTATCGAAAAACGGAAAGTGAGTCCTGCACCCATTCCCTAAGCTAACCTGAGATAACCCGAACCAAATAATTGAATATGTAAAATAATTGTGGACTAACAAGGAAGTGTGGTAGTAGCTTATACATAAAACTTAATTGGATGCTTAAGGGTATTAATTAAAAAGAAAATAATAAAACAACCTAGAGGGGAGCAAAGTGTAATTAATCTAAGCCTGACCGTGAGCTCTATGTCCTTGCATTCATATATATTTTGTTTAATAGATCTCTTGAGATGAGAATATTGTATAGAGGTGGCTGGGGAGAGAGAGAGAGAGAGAGAATATAAGGGAAGAAAAGGTTGGCAATGAGTGGGGGAGTATCATTTTGCATAAATGTTTGTGTACAAGGAGAGTAATTTCATTATGGTCAAAATGTAAATCTTTATTAAGATGGTGGATTTAGTGCAATTTATCGAAGAAGTGAGGAAGCTGTGAAATGTGAATGATTAAGACCAACCGTCACACTAGGGTTTTATTCTATTAATATATGCAGGTTAATAGATGATAGGTGGACACCATTCTGCCCGTTCCTTCAAACAGAAATTAATGGAGGAAAAAAAAAAGACAATGGAGAACTAGAAACAAAAGAGGAACATAGCAGTCACTCAAGTGCCACATGAGACTTATTCACAATGAGATCAAGAAGCCAAACCATGTCAGATTGTGATGAAAATCTAGAGCCTTGTTAAATTCGAGATATTTACATCTAAGAGTTTCAATTGAGATTTAGTAAGTAATTTTCTACTTCCTCTAATGTTTTCTACTAAATGTATTTTTGTACTTAAATGTATGGTGCATTTTGATTGAAAATGTGAACTAATTTCTGATGTAGTCACATGATTTTTTTTTTTTTAAATGTGGACTTGGCATGTGAATTGGCATATGCGATGTGATAATTATTTTTAAAAATAAACTATAGTTTCTATTATTGATGACATGGCATATGATTTTCAAATGAATTGTAAAATTATTTGTGAAATGATGTTTTAATTTGACTCTCATTTTGGCAATGATCGAACCTATCTCAAGGGATGATTTTATTGGTGAATATGTGGATGTCATGTTCATGACATAGGAATTGACTACGATCCGACCCGATGTCACACAGATTAATGTGACGAGTGGACCTAGTAGCCAATAGGGGAGATACATTGATTAGGATCTAGTTTTGACTTAGGACCTGATCTCGCACAGGTTAATGTGACGTTTAGACCCAGCAGCTAATAGGGGAGATACATGTGGCATTAAGAACCTGGTCATAGGTGAATGTGGCCACAGTCATTAAAGAATTTTGTGTGATGATTTATATTATTGACTGTGACATATGATTTTTAAATGGATTGTGAAATTGTTTGTGAAATAATATTTTGATTTGACTCTCATTCTGGCTATGATCGAACTCATCCCAATGGGTGATTTTGTTTGTGAATATGTGGATGTCATGATCATGATAGATAAATTGACTACGATCTGACCCGATGTTACACGGGTTAATGTTACAAGTGGACCAGTAGTCAATGGAAGAGATACATTGGTTAGGATCTAGTTTTTACTTGGGACTTGATCTCACACGGGTTAATGTAACGTTTGGACCCAGCAGCCAATGGGGGAGATGCATCTGGCATTAAGAACCTGGTCACAGATGAATGTGGTCATAGCCATTAAAGAATGTTGAGTGCTGATTTGATTGTTAAATTGTATGATGTTTGATTCTATTGAACTTTGAAATTGTTAAGATTTAAGATCGTTTTATGAATCGTTTGTGAAAGTTTCAAACTGTTATTTTGAAATGCATGCCTTGTCCAATTGGTAGAGGTAGACTATTACTTACGAACCGTGAAGTTTACCCAATTTTAACATTTTCAGATATTCAAGAATGAAGATGATTAGACTCATGGAGACAAACTCGAAATCAGGGATCAGGAGGTTTAAGCTATATATTTAGAGACGACGTAAAGGGAAAATATTGCGTAGTTAAGTTGTATTTGGATTTAAGGATATTTAAAATATGAAGATTTAATATTTTAGATTATTTAGTATGATCTATTAGCTACCATAATCTTTATACCATTGGTCAAGTATTGTAAATTGAAATCTATTGATGGGTTGGATGCCTTGCATGCCCTTAGGTCTAGATTAGATTAAGGGCATGCAGCGTTTCTCCCGCCGCTAGGCCGACATTTAGAGATAGAAAATTTTGAGGAAGATAGTAGGGGAGAATGTAATACCCCGTACAAAATATATAATGAATATTTAATTATTGGTTACACAATGAGTGAGTGTAACTTAATTAAGCTGTTAAAAAAATAAAAATAATAATAAAGTACGAATCGGAAGTGCTTAGGATTCAAAAAATTCCAAATTTCAAGGACGAAATTTATTTTTAAGGAGGGAAAATATGATACCAAATAATTGAATATGTAAAATAATTGTGGGTTAACAAGGAAGTGTGGTATTAATCAAAAAGAAAATAATAAAACAACCTAGAGGAGCAAAGTGTAATTAATCTAAGCCTGACTGTGTGCCCTATGTCCTTGCATGTATATATATTCTGTTTAATAGATCTCTTGAGATAAGAATAGTGTATAGAGGTGACTGGAGAGAGAGAGAGAGAGAGAGAGAGAGAGAGAGAGAGAGAGAATATAAGGGAAGAAAAGGTTGGCAGTGAGTGGGGGAGTATTGAACTATGATATAGAAGGAGGACAATTTTTGGAGAAACTCATTTGATATGAAGATCAACCTGTCAGACCATGTTAGATTTTGATATGATTCAAGAAGATTTTGCTCACGATCTTGTGATCTTTGCATCTATTGGCTTCGATATTGACGATAAATTGTTTATCTCATAATACGCATCCGTGTCTAAATTTCTTTATAAAGAATTTTTTTATTACTATCATCATTGTATTCCAATTAATTGGTTAACTGTTGATTTATGAGTTTCGCTTTGGCATGGTTTTGTTATTGAGATGTGTTTGTGGCCCCGAGGGGTGTGTGACAGAATGGGATGTGTACTAAGTAACTCTTAGTATGTAGCCGAGACGAACCTAGTATGAAACCATAAATGATTTGAAAAATTGGAGAATTGGGTTTCGTATGATTATTATGAAGGGATTTGTATTAAATGCTCATTTTATTGTTGATTCTGCGATTGATTGTTAAATTATCTGCTGACCTTGTGATTCCGTATGTTATGTTATAAATTACATACTGGGCTTCCTAAGCTCATCCCCTTACCCCCTCTCAAGTGTAGGTTCGACACGGAATGAAAGACATTAAATAATCGGATCGATTGAGGATTAAGGAGAATATTAGTTATTTATTTTCTATAATGGTTTCAGTAGTTGGCGATTTGAAGATGGATTTTGAGGTTTTAGTGCTATATATTTGGTGAAATTGATGGAATTGTAGGTCGCGCAACCACTTTGGTGCAGAGTGAGGACCTTGAGAAGAAGCTCACCAATTCTACTAAATTTGAAGTCCCGAGAGCTATCAAAGTGGTTGAGTCACCTAAGTCACCTAAGGAGTAGATAAGAGTGTGGACCTAGGTGCATAGTATTTATTACATTGAATCATACATAGTTCCATGCATTGTAAATATTTCTTTTTCTTATTTATTTATCTTGTTTGTCATTATTGACAACATAAAAAATCATCTGGACTCATGTCTTGCTGCTCAATGAAAATTAAAGTTTGCCTGCATGAAACATTCAAAGAAATAATTTCTGGAATATCATTAATACCATGTGGAAAACTGAATGGCCATATGGTTTTAGCCCTGTATAGTAAAAACCAAGTCTCATTTCAGATGTCAAAAGACTCAAAACAGAGAGAATGAACCCGCTGCCATTAAACATTATCAGAACCTCATGATTTTGTATATACAATCGAATGGTTGGCGCTGCAATCCTCTGGGTCATGATGCAGCCAACAGAGCTTTGGCTGGTGGAAACATAGCAACAGCACCTCTCTGAGGATTGGAGTACTTCCTATAAATCACCTTCAACTTGTGGTCTGCCGCCATTGAGTGGAAGCTAACAAGTAGTTTAGCACAATCCCTGTTTACAAAATAAATATAACCCGCATTGATGTCACATACATTAGCACAACAGAAGGAAAAACAGTAACAGGAAGGAAAACTTATAAGTACATCAGTTGTGGCTCTGAGAAACCCGTATGCAGTTTTAGCGTCTCATTCCATAAAGGGATTTTGTTCAAGGTGCAGCGGGCAGCGTACACTGCTGAGGCAGCTATCATTGATGGACGGTACATTATAGTGGCATAGTTCATCATCGCCAACTCGGCCAAAAAATAGACCATATTTTCCATCTATTACGTGGTTTTAAAAAAAAATTGGATGAGTAGGATATATTTATAATGGAAAATGTAGATGGTAATGTTGAAAAGTAATCAGAATGATCGAAACTATGTATGCCAGCACTCACATCCGGATCAGGAGTAGAAGCTTTAGTGAAACGCACGAGAAACACATAAGGTGTAGGAACAGTCAGGTTCCATTCCAACCGACCCAGTATGCGTTTCTCCATGACCAACACTTGCTGGTGAGTATAAGCTCTATCTGAGATGCACACAAAGTCATTGACCTGCAAATTGTAATTCCAGAAATTTGTTGGCTTGTTTAATGAATACACACAAAGATAAAACAAGGAAAATTTATTAACCAAAATGAACATATTTAGTACCTCTGGGCCCCAGATCTCTTCATACTTGGAGGCTATAAGCATGGCACTCATGCCGAGTAACTGCAATTCCTTCCTTGTCACAGTCTTCATTGCAAGGTAGCGATCAACGATGTTGATGGTGAGGTAAAGTGTCTCTGTCATAAGTTCGAACTTGTGATGAACGTCAATCAACCAATCAATCAGAATAGCTCTCATCTTCTCATTTATTTCTGGCTGCGAATCCATATAGTCATGAACTCGGCTCTCATTCTGCGCGGTATTAGGTCAAATGATTAGATGCAAGTAGTATGATTGAAAATCAAACCATACATAAAGAAAATATGGCGAAAATAAGTGTCATTGGGATTAATATACCTCAATTTCCTTGTAGAATTTGTATATATCCTCAACATATTCGACAACTGCCAACTCATTAGTCACATCTGCAGCATCGATATCTATAATCTGCACCTGGGGTTTATCAGCCAGTCCACAAGCAGCCTGAAATACGAGATAGAAGTAGTAATCAGAGCCTAGAATCAAAATTTTCTCTGTATTCTTTTCTCAAGAACAATTCGAAGAGTTCAGAAATTATATATCACCTTGCTTCGAGCTGTAAGAACTGAAGTAAGAGTTGGAGCTTTCTTTCTATATGACCCTTCACCAGACTTTTTCTTGTTCTTAGTCTTCTCATTCTTGTTCTCTTCCTCAGTATCAGGACTTATCACAATTACATTTTCAGGTTTCGGTTTGACAGTAACTTTCTTCTGAACAGGCTTCCGTGCTTCAGCTCCTTTAACCCCTTTGACTCCATCCACATTCAGAGCCACTGATTTCTACAAACCAAAAAGATCCAGTACGCTTGTCACAAAACAACAGTTATAATTAACTCAATTCTGCATTAAGATAAAAAGAAAATAAATTGCAAACCTTGTTTTCTGCTGCTGCAGCTTGTGCATTTGCAAGTAGTTGAGCGCAGAAGCTTCTGATACACAGAAAGATAATCAGTACAGAAACAATAGGACCACAAGAAAGATTTCCTTGAACATATATAGACACTATATAACCACCGCCTTATCTAAAATTTCAACCTTTTAGAAAGAGGTGTAATGTAACATAAGTATTTACCTAGTAGGCACACATGTAAAGGGAGACGAAGAGAGAGATAAACCTTGTAACAGGGCGAGAGACTTGAGGCAATGGTTTGCCATCGACTCCACGAATTGTAACCAGATTCCCAATATCACCTAGGGGGGCACGGCGATTTCTCCCTTCGGCTGCCGTGTTTTTCTGCTTAACACCCTCTGGACCTGCCTCGGCTGTAAAGAATCATTAGGAATCACAATCAAATCATGAGAGCATTTGAAAAGAAGATAAATCTCCAACCCAAGCATAGAAATCAGAAAACAATATAAGCAGAGAAGATTGAACAAAACAAAGGGACAAAGAAGGGGCCACCAGCAACAAGATGAACAATACAAATCAAGGACCAACATTGAATTGTGAACACCGAAGAATCCACTTCAATAGAGAACTATCACAAAAGGAGACTGACCAGGAAGGAAAAAGAAGAACAGATCTATCCTAAAATTTTACAAAATAGAGAAAAACCATTGGGTCAAACAATTTCACTATGCTATAGAACAGAATAACTATGCCAGACATGTATATCAAAACCATTTTTGATTACACAAATCAAAAAACCAGAATCAAATCACAAACTGAAATACATCCTTTCAATTTAAACAGAGAAGAAGGCACACAAGGAGAATGAGCCAGAAACGGATAATCCAGAAAAACGTGTTCGGACTTAATATTGTATTTTTTATCATCTAATTGTAAAGATTTGTATTTTTACTCTCCACATTAAATTCAATGCCCCTTTTTTATTTGGGTTTGTGCTGTTTTATTATAAGAAGATTCAGAATTTACAAGCTAGTACTTTCATTCATTCCAAAAAAAATTATTCTCCTGCCAAAGTTGGTTTCACTTCTCTTTTCGGATGTCTTCAATCCATTACAAGCTTAATTACCTTATGGCCTCCAAATTCGACTTTGATTAATAGCGTTTTTAGAATGTGAAAACTAAATTAGTATTTTGGGTTGCGTTTTTAGAATGCAACAAAATGGTTTCTAGGTATATTTTCCATTGTTATTGAATATTATCAATAGGGTTTCATTTGCCATATTTGCTTAAGGCCTCTACTTGTCCCAGGCAGCCCCTGGTGTCCACAATCAACCAGTGGACTTGTATCAAATGAAAGTCACAAGGTTTATTGAATACGCACCCACTATCACATACCTATTTTCCAAAAGGGTGATGAATGACACAAGAAGTTGGAGATACAAACCCAAAAGCTCAAGAACCAAACAATATTGTTATGAGATCGCTCTTTCACTCAATACAACACAACAAAGTATTAAAGAATACAAAATCTAAAATCCTAAGAACCTTAAAATCTAAAGAACTCAGTGGTCCATTATTCGAACAATAAGAAAGAACCAAACAAAACATCACAACTATATCTAAATAAATATTAATGATTCTATATATATATATATATATATATATATATATATATATATATATATTGTGTGTGTGCGCGTATATGTCTAGAGAGAGGGCAATTATCGAATACCTCTGTTTTGCGGTTGAACAACCGGTCTTGCAGCCATCTCAGAACCTTGATTCGTCCAAGAACTCCTCCAAATCTTGAAGATAAACTCACCAACCCTTATTCGCGACCACTAAAGCTTCCTTCTTCTGGGTCTGTGATCGGCTCACCTCTCTCTCTCTCTCTCTCTCTCTCTCTCTCTCATGAATTCTTTCTCGGAAATAAAAGATTTGGGGAATGAATCAGACGGCGCACTTATTTGAAGCTAGAGAACCGGCGCTTCACTCCCAGTCCTAACGGTCTTATTTGTTTGAAATCTCAACCGTTGGATTGCTGGCCGATCTGACAACTTTGATTTGGTTTCCGAAAATCTGCACCGCACAGAGCCGTTGAAACTGTTAAAAAGTTACCGTTAGTGTTAAGGGTAAATCAAATAAATAAAGACCTTTGTTTTAAATTATTCCAGTTTGTCCCCAGTAATATATAATTTATTTCAATCAATCCCTCTTATTAAGATTAATTATTAAATAAAAAATTAATGGATAAATTACATTCACACCCCCTGACATTTTAAAAATAACACCAAATTCCCTTGACATTTAAAACTTGTAACAACCACACCTCCTCTAACTAACAGATGTTAGACTTGTTAACAGTCAAAATTGATGTCATCAATCATAATTCTTAAAATACCAAAAATACCCTCCAAATTTATCCAAGCTCTCATTTATTATTTTAATCTATATATGAAATATATAGATTAAAATTTAACACTTAAATGTTTAATTTCTAAATATATTACATTAATAAATATTTTTTTTTGTTTATTAAATAATATTTGGTACTTTTAGTAAAATTTAAAAAAAATCATTTTTTTAAAACCTTGATAATTGTCTAATCCAATTATCTCATAATAAATTTATTTTTGTTTATTATTTATCTAATTATATAAAAAAATTTACTCTTGACACCCATCACCACCAGTTCCACCACCTACACCACTGCCTAAACCTAACCACTGCAATAGTGCATCTACCACTCAACACATCCAAACACCACCAGCACATAGAGAGAGAGAGACAGATAGAGAAACCACAACCCCATTGAAACCACCTCCGCCTCCACCACTCAAACTGTGACGCCCCAAAATCCATGGGTCTTTTATTGCCTGTTGATAACACATCAACACGCGAAAGTATTCGTGATTTTCACACCACTCGATATCACGTCCCTAGTATACCTTTATCCGGTATTATAAAAGAAAATAAAGTTTATTCACTTTTAACCCGATAACTCATCCGAGGTCCAACATACCATCATTGGTAGCTCATTATGGTCCATTTATAAAATTTAAAGGAGGGAAAACAATAGCCCAAAAGTTTGGCAAATAATATTTAAATTTCAGAAAATTTTGGAGGGCGTACCGGTACGCTCTGCCTTCTGGTTGTCGCCGTACCGGTACGCGTACCGGTACGGTTCTGCCACTTTTGCCTTTTTCCTTTGTTTTTAATTTCCAATCCATTCAACTCTATTCCAAACTCATCCAACACATGCATAATGAAAGTTTTCATATTATACAAGGTTAAAAGCAACTCTATTACACTTAATTCCATAATTTTACATACAAAAACTAAGTTTTTATAAGGTTTTACAAAAACTCAAACAAAGTTACATTTCGGCATTCTTCATCCTTGGGGCTCGAATTGGGAGCTATCCACTGGCGTATATCCTGCACCTGAAATATTTTTCCCACGAAGGGTGAGCCACGCTCAATAGGGTATCTCCTAAAGAGTCTACTCCCCAACCTATAAGCATATGAAATGTTCACATGCCAACAAACCAACAATTCTCAACATTCCATTTTAGAATATGCATTCCATGTTGGAATCTACCATGCCATGCTATGAAATGAGATGAGACTCACTCGAGCACATCATCCCGAGCCCTTCCTGGCTCCTCAACACATGCAAGTGCCAATGTGTATGAATCCGTCATTTATGTTGCACATCAAATGACATTTACCAATCTAGGGTCTTTGTAGAGGTGGATGTTCATGGACTCACACCAAAGGTTACCCAACCTACACGGAATTTACGGACTTCCACCGAAGGTTCCGTGTACACCTACACACTTCATGGACCGAGCCAAAGGAGCGCGTATCCTAATCACCAGGTCTTGCACCCAAGTGATCTTCTAGCCCTTCTTGCTACCACAACCCTATCAATTATGCAAACCGTGCAACTTAGCTAAGTCATCGACCAAGCTTACTCGAGCCCACCCGTCATCCACCAAATGTGGTGTTGACAACAACCATGCACACACATCCACATATGCGATGTTTCCGTGCATAATGTAATGTAATGTCTCATTGCAACAATGGAAAAATGTCCAATATGTTATGAATGACATATGAACTAATTCAAGCATTCCACATATCCCATAGTAAAATTATATCATAAGCATATAATTCCTATAATTCTTTACAATGTCAATATATCACATTTTATCTTAAACAACACTCAAGCATGTCATCACATAATCAAGTAATAACACATTTCAATCCTCAAGGCATAATGTAAACACATAGCATGCCCACAATTCACATAACCCAAGAGTCACATTGGGTCAATTTCACATACCCAATTCTAGAAATCACATTTAGAGACTTCTAATTACCAATCCAACTAGAATTGATATTTACCCATTTCAATACCAATTTCACCTAATTAACAACAATAGGCAATGATACATGGATCTATCCATCCACCCATTTCACCTATGCATTCTAGGTTTGGAATAAACCTTAGTAAGAGGAAACCCTACCTCTTGAAGCGTAAACCCACTTGGTGGACACCTTCAAGAATCCCAATCTTGCCCAAAACCCTTGATTTCTCCAAGCTCGTTTTTGGAACTTCGGTGAAATCCGTCTTTCTTGGTATGGTTTTGTAGCCCTCGATGCGTAGAACGATCTTTGTTCTTAGCCCGAGTGGATTTGAGCTCCGTGGAGACGAAGATCTTAGAGAGAAGGTGGAGAAAAAACCCTAGTTTTCCCTCTCTTGTTTTCATGTTGAACGGCTGAAGCAAAAATGGGGAGAAAATCTGATTTTCTCCCATATTTATACTCTCTAAGTACTTGGCACACAATGCGCCACACGGCCCTTCTTTCCAGGGTCCATTTTCACCCCGAAACAATTAAATTTCGCTCCGATTCAAGTTCAAAATATTTTTATTTTAACTTGCCATCATTTATTTCTCAAAATTTAAAATTTTATTCAGAAATTCGTTGTTGGGTCTCCCGAGGCCCGACCGCTTCATAAAACGTGAAAAATCCAACTAACTCGAATTCAACGAAATTTGACAGGATAACTAGATTTCGCGAGACGAATCCAACGGTGAGGTCCGTTTCGTCATCCGAGCTCTAAAAAAAAATCAGGTTCGCAACCTGCACCGTAGTGACAAATTACCATTTTGCATTTTTTCACAAAAGTTCAAATTTACCCGGGTTTTACACAAACCACCACCCAGACCTAACCCATTATCAACCATCTCTGTTCATGACATTTCTCCTCCATAACATCGCCACCACTGCATCGCCGCCAACTCAGTAACACACACCAATAATCACCACCACCACCACAACAAAAACGCCTCAGAACTACAAGATAAAGAGAGGGAGTTAGGGTTTCAAAATCACCCACCATCGCATCAAATCTGAGAGACGAAGAGAAAGGACTTAGAGTTTTCAAAAACCATCTTTGTCCTTTCGATATCTCAGATTTTTTAAGCTTTGAACCCTTTCGATTTCTTCTACGAATTTGAGTTGATTCTCAGGTGATTTTGGGCTACTTGGTTCTTCTACTGAAGGTTGCTACAATGGTGGAGAGAGAAAACTGATGATTTCAGGCTAGTTCTTCGCCTTGAGAGAGAGAGAGAGTAGTGAGAGCGTTGGGTGCATAAGACGACGAAGATTAGGGTTAGGGTTAGGGTTAGGGTTAGAGATAGGGCTTGGGGTTTGGGTTTGAGTTTGTGTTAAAGAGAGGGGAAAAATAGTTTTTTTATTAAGTTAACTTTGTCTAACAATTGGTGTCTCAGTGTTATTTTTAAAATGTGAGGGGGTGTCTGTGTAATAAAATTAAATGTCAGGGGATGTGAATATAATTTATCCAAAATGAATGGTCAATGTTAGCTAAATTTGCATTATTTATTAGTTAATCTTAACCGAGGAGATCATTTAAAATAAATTACATAGTTTAAGGATAAATTAAGACAATTAAAAATTTAAACAACAATTTAAAATATAGTTCAGAAGGCATTTATTAATAATAAGACGGTGTCATCCATTTGTCCATAGCGCCATGGATTTGACGTAACTGTACTGTATTAAGAAAAGATATGGCGTTAGAGTTGTGATAATCAGAAATTTTGTGATAAATATTAATGATATAATTACGGGAACATCCCTTAATTTAATTAAAGGGCAAAATATACTTTGACTTCATTAATTTTGAACTTTTTTCACATTGACCACTCAAATATCATATTTTTCACATTGCACTATCAATTATATAATTTGTTTCACGTCGCTGTAATCATTAACATCCGTTACAAATTTTGCAAAGAGTTATTTTATTTTATTACCGAACTGTGTAATTTTTTTTTCACTTGCCCAACACGTTGATAATTTACATACAAAAAAAATAGCTGACTTTTTCATTCATCGTGATGTGTAATAATTCGAGTGTCAATTGCCCGCTCAAATATCATATTTTTCACATTGCACCATCAACTATATAATTTGTTTCACATCGTTGTAATCATTAATGTATGTTACAAATTTGACAAAGAATTATTTTATTTTACCACATAACTACATAATTTTTTTCACTTCCCAACACGTTGGTAATTTACGTTAAAAAAAAGATAGTAGACTTTTTCATTTGTTGCAATGTGGAATAATTCAAGGAATTGAGGGAGGGGATAATGTGAAAAATTAATATTTCAAGGGGCAAAGTGAAATTAACTCTATACTTAATAGTCTTGGTGTAAGTTTCCCCATTTAAAACTTCACTGATATCCTTCTTCAGATTTTTTGCCCGCAACAAACGTGAAGAAAATTGCAATTTATGTACTCACCACTACAAGTTAAATTTTACTGATTAAACCTTGGTGTAGACCCAAGAACACCACCACCCATCCGTAACGCCGTTGATCCCAATGTGTCACTGTATATCAATTGGGATGTTCCATGTTTTCTTTCATTAGAAGGGACCCATGGATCCACTTTTCGGTAAACTCTCTGGGATAGGAACATTACTCTACCACCCACAAACCTAAAGCTACCACCACCCATTTGAAGAATCTTGTGAAACTTAGATAAGAAAGAGAGAAATGAGGAAGATCAGAGGAGAGAGAGAATCTCATTTTATTCACCTTAACAAAAAACTTCAATACATCATCTCTATTTATGGAATAATCCAAGTGACCTGCCTCCTTTACAGTACGACTCTACTTAGCTTAACTAATTCAGTTAGCCTAAGGCATTCTTCTATCCACTTGCATTGTGGCAACTGTCAGCTCATCAGGTTGGTGTAACAGACTGGAACACTTGCTCTATTGCTATGATGAACCATTATTGCTATTAGCCCTCTTCAAACTGATGAGAGGAGAAATGACCAGCAGTTTGTTCCTAAATTTTATGATGTTTGCAGAAGTTAGGCCTTTTGTATAGACATCAGCCACTTGATCCTATGTGGAAACATCATGCACAGCCAAATCTGTACGAGTTACCTTCTCTCTGATGAAACGAAAGTCAATCTCTATGTGTTTGGTGCGTGCATGGAACACCGGATTTGAAGCTAATGCCATCACAGAGATGTTATCACACCACATTGGGAATATTTGGAAGATAAACATTTAAGTTACACAGAAACATTTTGGGCCAAGTCAACTCTGCTGCAGTTGTGGCTAAGGCCCTATACTCAGCTTTAGTGGAGGACCTTGCCATAGTAGACTGATTCTTTGTGCTCCAGCTACTAGGATTGGAGCCTAGAAACACTATATATCCAGTGGTTGACCTTCTATCATTAGGATCACTAGCGCAGTCTGCATCTGCAAAGACTGGGAGATCAAGAGATCTCTTAGAGTAGGTGATTCCATAAGGAAGTGTGCCTTGAAGATACCTAAGAATCCTCTTGATTGCTGCAAAATGGACATCCGTGGGACAGTGCATATATTGACAGCAAACTGAATGTCCGGCCTAGTAAAGGTGAGATAAAGATAGAAGAGCTCCAACAGTACGACGATAGAGGGTTGGGTCTGGGAGAGGTGTACCATCAGTTTTGCCAAGTCTAGCAAAAGAAATGCAAAGGGTTTTACAGTTTTTGCAGTTGCCTATGTTTGTTTTAAAAAGCAAATCTCTGGTGTATTTCTCTTAAGAAATGAACATACCATTTGATAGGTGTTTAACTTCAAGTCTATTGAGGGAGGGGGAGATACGAAGTGGATCTTGCCTCACGATTATACACGTGGAGTGCATGACACTACCTAGAGGGGGCTGAATAGGTTAATTAAAAATTAAGCTTGGATGACCACCAATTTTTAACCTATATTTACCACAATTGCCTCTTCATACAATGGTATGAAAGTTAAGTGGGAGAACCCCTTTTCAACCACAACGATTCCTTGAACCCATGAAGATTAGTGCATTAATTTTATCAATTAATCACTTAACACTCAATCTCTCATGGGGATCCCAACCAAGGCACCAAACCCAACCAAGAAACTATGAGTATTTAATCAATTAAAACAAATGCATAGTGCTCGTGTGTGCATCAAATTTCAAGTGTATATAAAAACTAACAAGAATGAGCAAAATCAATTTGTTGATGCGGACACCCTACTCAGGAAAAAGTGCGGGGAACCGCTCGGGGTTCACCAAAGCCCAATCTACCATTCCAAAGTTAGTTTACAAATATTTGAGACTTATACATCAACCAATACTATGGTTAGACCCTCATTTTATTCAATAAACCTCTCCATCGGATACACCCACCGATGTCTTGGATAACTTCACTAGAACTCCCCACCGCACGATTTGTTTAGGCCTCGAGCTCTCCTAGGTCACACCCAAGAATCTTGATATGCATACTTTCAATATGTTTGTTCAATACACCAAGCTCTTCTTCTCTAAGGTGTGAGATTGGATATGAATCACAAGATAGTAGCCTTGGGATTTAGGGATCTAGGTTTATTGCTCAAGCTCTCAAGATATAAGATAGGCTGAAAATGTTCTCAAGGGACTTACCCTAGAATGGGAAGGCATCCTATATAAGAAAGGCATAACATAATCAAAGATATAGAAATAACCGGGACAATTTCTAGGCTCGAAATAAAGTTAGTCTAGGGGCCCAAGAAAACACAAATTCAAGAACAACCGCCTTCCCACCCTCCCAGTGGAAGGGCGAGCAGAGGGCTGTGTTCACTAGAATGAAACTTGGATTCAAATCAGAAAGGCAAAGTAGAGATTGCTCGAGCAGCCTGAGGGTGATCCTCTCTGACACACACGTAGTCTTTTTCCTGAAATTTTCCTAAGTCTTTTAGAGACCGCTCTAGCGAAGGCATAGGGCAGTACCTACTAGTTTTTGAAGCCTAAAATCAAGTAAAAAACTTGTTCTCTTGAACACTAAAGGGCATTGCTCAAGAGGGGTCCGCTAATGACTCAATTTATGTTGTCAAAAAGCATAAAAGGTTTAGAAAAAATTTTCTTTGAAGAACACCTAAGATCCATACACGAATCAATTACCGATTCCATTTTAACACTAATAATCCTAAGTCTACAGAATTAAACCAAGGGTTCTTAGGTCTCTAAAGTCATTAAATTTTTCCTAAGAATGGAAGTGCATACGGAAAGTTCAATTGATGTAGTTTGAAGTATGAGCTCTTTCCTTCCATTTGACGTTTTCGGATGTTTATCGTTGTAGCATCATGGCTATGGAATGACTTCACGAAATTAGCTAATTACAAAACATGATCTAACTATCTTCGCCTTTGGGAATTTCATGAAAAAATACACAAGTAATAAATTAATATTACAGCTCTCAAACCATTGAACAAAAAGAATTTTAAAAAAATCTTAACACTAATGTATACATCCCTAATCTCTAAGTACATGAGCTATCTTTCGATGTAGCTTTAAAGATCATAGTCCTGCACATCACCACTAAACTAATACCTTGGGAAAAGTATAATATGTAAGAAAGACATAACATAATCACATGTATGAAAATCACCAAGATAAGCATAGAGCATATTAATGTTAACATCATGCAATTGCAAATATGTAACATATATAAGAACTACTTCGCCCAAAATGCTTGAGACCCTATAGATATATCATGACAATGCATAACAAGTTATCCCCCTTAGTTGATGTTCAAAAGTAAAATAAGAATTGAAAAATAAACAAGTGTAAAATAGGTGACATCATGTCAAGTTTGTGTATGTGCTAAGAACAAACTTCTCCTTACTCTAATTACATGCAACTTACCAAAGCTTGTCAAAAGAAAACTCTCCCTGAATTCTCCCATATGTACATAAAATATTCTCCCCCTTTTTGGCACGAATTGTCAAACCAATGACATATCATAACAAGCATGATACAAAATCAAATCATCCCAAAATATTCTTCCCTATTTGTCACAAAGTGTCAATACAAAACACAACATAGAATCATGGTATAACAAGAATGTATAAATTAAACCAACTAGCAAGAGTAGACATGTAAGTAAAGAAAATGAAAAACATGACTCTTCACTCAAAGTCTCAATAGATAAAGCATTAAATAACAACTAACTAAGAGTACGCCACAACAAACAAAAATAGACAAACACGTTCAAAAGTCAATAAAAAGGAAAAGTCAACAAGAAAAACTAGAGTAGTTTGAGTACAAAACATAAATAAATAACAATCATAAAAGCTTCCATATGCTTCTATACTAAAGTCTCCTAAACAACTCCTAGGTTGTGTTATCTCCACCATCTAGGTCACCCTCTTTCTGTCCACCATCACGTCGGGGTAACTCCATATATGACTCATCGGTGTCTTTTATCAAGGCCTCTCCCTTGATTTGCTTCACCTAGATCAACCGCCTAAGTCTCCCTACTTTGCAAGCAATCGATACAGATGCAGACTTATGGGACTCCTCAAGGTTCACGATCCTACCATCTAATGCATCTAACCTCTGTGAATTGAGGTGGTGATGTTCTATCATGGTACCATCAACCCTCGTAAGCATATCAACTAATGACCCCAACTGGGCTGCAAGGATGTTTGAAACTGACTCAGGTGGTGGTGGTGGTGTGGAACTACTAGCCTCTAGGTGAGTCGGGTGGTGCACGAGATCCAGTCTCAACATGTGGACCCTCCATAGCCTCACCTCTCTCTAGCACTACAACAACGTACTTAACCTGAGCCTTGTTTTGCATCATCATACTTTTGTGCAAGGGCCTCTTGAGTTTCTGTTTCTTATCCCTAAGAAAAATAGCAACACCTTTACCCTTACAGATACGAGTAATCAGTGATCCAAAAGGTACACATCTTATACTTTCCTCTCCAAGAAGGCTCGTCGAATGAACCCAAATATCATCATAGGAAAATCTAGATCTAACCCTGTCTCTAAAGCATGTAACATGTCTGCTCGCTGACCTAGGAAGCATGAAAATCATGGTTTTTGATTCTACGTCGTAGTTGGCTATTAGATTCAACATCCTATAGTCTGGGGTTAAATATTTTTTTAAGGAAACTCAATTTAACCTAGTGTTCATGATGATCTATACCACACAACTCAGTAGCCACAATATGGAGAGGAGGCAACCGATCAACCGGCACTCCACTAAGGGCATCATTCTCTACCCTAGGTAGGCCAAGAGTCATAGCAATGAGATCTATAGAGAAAGTGAACTCAATTCCCCGGAAATAGGTGACAAAGTAGTCTCCATGGGGATCTGGGTCATGTATGTGAGTGTAAAACTCTTTTACTATGCTATCATTCAAAGGCTCAAGGGCCTCAAACAAACATGTCCTCCTTCGATTGACGAAGTTCATAGGAATTGGTGAAATTACCTCAATGAAGTCTACTCCTCGTTTAACCATCACAGGTATGTGAGCATACTCTAATTGGTATCGCTCTTCGAAGTTTAGAGTCTGAAATCGAGTGGTCTCATCAAACTCAATGTTGTGGAGGCATGATCACACAAACTTATAGGTTCAAGAATGAGAATTAATGCCAGAAACTCGCTAGAAAATGTTTAGGATCTCTTAGGAGTGAGGCTTTAGGATTTTGGGAGGCTTGGGATGCATGTGGGAGTGTTTGGAAGGTAAAATTACCTAAGAGTTATAATCGGATTGCTTCCAATTCTATTTTCATCCTAATCATCTTACGTTAAAATAACTAAGGGTTTATTTTAGGTATCTAGATCATTACCTTTGTCCTAAGCATGAAGGTGCATACGAAAGTTGAATATTGTAGCTATGAAGGTGCATACGAAGGTGCATACGAAGGTGCGTACGAATTTTTACGCTTGATCTCCTCCCTTCAATGATGTTTTCGAACATTGAAATTGGTAGCATTATGATCATGGAATAGGCTGAGATTTTACAATGGACTCCACAAAATTAGTCAATTACAAATATGATCTAACACATGAAGAATGGATTTGGATTGATGTGCAGAATGGATTGTACTCTGATGACAATCCATTTAGTGTGTAAATGAGCATATCTTTATCTTTGATTATCACCGAAGTTGTAGCAAGGTTGTCACAAATTTCGTTAACGTTTTGCAAATAAACATGAACTGAATCAGATCATTTCTTGATTGCTTGCAAGCTAGACTTCAACTATCAGATGTTTGATTTGAGAGATGAGAATCTCCATTCCAGAGCATTCCAAATTTCATATCCAAAGTTGTATCCAACAACATATAAGAGTGCTTATGGAGAAAGAGTTACATTGATCAGAGTTACAAGAATCTGATCTTATGTGTGCCATTGTTGATATATAGGATTAATCTCTGATGTTTTAGCACCTCTGTTGTTTCGGGAAGGAGAACCCGATGTGGATCTTCCCTCACAATTATACAGGTGGATACCAAGACATTATTCCTAGAAGGGGTGAATAAGTTTTTTCAATTTTAGCCCAAATTGATTACCAATTAAAACCTATGTCTACAATAATTGCCTCTTCTCATAAAATATTAAGAAAAGAATGTCAGAACCCCTTTAGTCACCACAACCACCTTTAATCATAACGTTTGATTTTCATTAATATTTAATTAATTCACTCAAAATAAATCTCACGACAATCCCAAATCCCCAAACCAAATTGCACAACCATATATAAATGAATAGTTAATCAATCAAATCCACAAACACACAGTGCACGTATCTGCTAACAAATGCAAGTATATATGTGATTAACCCTAAAAAGTAGCGTTTTTACATTTATTTTGAGGGTTAATTGTGCCAATTTAATAATTAAAGGGGTGATATTAAAAGATATTGTTACTAATTGGAGGAATTGTAATATTTTGGAAATATAGGGGCTAAGTGAAGTTATGGAAAGTTGAAGGGCCAAAGGGAAAAAAGAAGAAAGTTTCAAACCTGCCAGGGTCCAGACGTTAAGGAGCATCTGGAGGGTGAACCAAGTGGCTGGCACAAGTCCCAATGAGCAATTGCCTAAAGAACTAGAGAAAGGCCACCATCCAGATAGTGTGCTAGTGTCCAAACGGTACTTAAATTGCCTCAAATGACAATTCTTCCTCATTGGTCAGCTTGGTGACTGTTGCGCTCTAATTGGTCAATTCTGCCACCGAATCATCCCTACTTACCTATAAATACCCCTTCCCACCAGATTTACAAATTTTCTCTCCATTCTTTGATTTTAGTTTTCATTTTCTAGTTTAAGGCTTTCCAAGTTTAGAGTCTCTTCTACATTTCTTGAAGACCTTTTCTTACCTCACTTTTCTTAGTCTTTCCCTGGCAAAGGAAGTGAAGTTGTGTTTCAATCTAACCTCGGAAAAAAGTTAGGAATTTTGTTTTAATTTTATTGTGTTGTATTGTAAGACCAATCTTACTTGGAGGAATGAAGATCACTCATTTTTCTACGTTGTCTATGACTATGAAGAGTGGGTAGTTTTTCATTAGCTCTTTAGTAAGGGGTAAGGACTTGCGTAACATTGCTTGAGTTATAATAATTTCATTTTTCAGTTATGCTTTATTGTTATATACCTCCCTTAATTGATGGATGGTACTTTCCTTTAATGTTTTACACTTTGTATTCCTAATATGTAACCTGGGTTATGCTCATGGTTCATGTAAATACCGAGCTATGATTTACTATTATTTCCATACCGTCTTTATTGTTTTGTGTACTTCATGCATGCCTTGATGAATTACTAAGCTGGGTTGTATGTAAAAGTTGGGAGATTGAGTATCAACGGGTTAAGTCTCGACATATCCAATGTTTTTGATACAATGCATAATCTGGAGCTATGTTTTTCATTAATGCATAGACCTTCCAATAAAGTTATCACTGTAAACCTTTGAATGGTTGTATCTTCGGATTTACTAGGGGACAATGTTTGTGGTATGGTGCAAATACCTTCTGGTTTATCTAACAGTCGTTGTGATATGGTTTTATATTAAATATCTTCCGATTAACTTACCATTAATGTGGGGGTTAATTGTAGTATGGTAGCAATATCATAGTCTCAAGCAATGAAATGCATGTCCCAATCCCTGAACTAAAAAGTGTTTTTTCCATTTGTTGAAAACTTGTGTTTTTAAACAAGTTATTTTCAAATCACTAAGCTCACTCCACAATCCACTGTTTAATAATCTTTTTATAAGTTTCATTTACTCTTTTTTGTTTCAAGTTTCCAACATATAACTCCCCGTGGAATTAACCTCGGACTTCACCGAGAATATTATAACTTGACCACTTATACTTGGGTGTGTACAATTAAGATCAACTTAAGTTTTTTGTGTCGTTGTCGGGGAGTTACGGTAGTTTGAAAAAGAACAAGGAAGTTGCCTAGATTCTGTTATATTTATATACTATTTATTTCATTTTGTTGTTTATGTCTATCAAGTCATCAAAAGGGTCTGTAAATCAGTCTAGTTCATCATCATCTTTATCACAAGCATTATCAGACTCTTTTGAATTAAGTATGGATAATAATAATCAAAGAAATCAAGAGGTGGTTCAAAATGCGAGACTTTTGAGAGAATATTTACATCCTACACGCACTAGTGTCTCCTCATGTTTTATTTTTCCCACAAATGCTCTAAATTTTAACATCGAACTAGGAACAATACAACTTTTACCACAGTTTCATTGTCTTGAGTCTGAAAATCCATATTTACATATGAAATATTTTGACGAAGTATATAGTGCTTTGCAAGATAATTATGAAACGGTCCGGTTGAAACTTTTTCCTTTTTCTTTGAAGGATAAAACTAAACAGTAACTAAATTGTTTAAAAACTCAGTGTGACACCCCAAAATTCGGGGGTCCGTTGATTACCCATCAACCCGCGGAATACCCGTTTATATCGAGTAACTCGATATCGTGCCATTATGCCCTTCTTATCGGGGTCCGTAATTGAACAAAATTATCGGCAAAGTCTCCTTTGTACGGGAAGCCCTACCCAAAACACAACCTGTGCATATATCTTCACATGACTCATCCGAGACCCAATATAACACATTGACCACACCGGGTCCATTTATAAGTAAACATTGGCCACACCGGGTCCAATTATCCATACTTATATCAAAATATGCAAGGTTATTTTAACAATAGTCCATACAAGTTTTATTACAATTATTTGCAAAAGATTACATGCCCAAAACATATTTTTCACCAGTGTTTTACATTAACACAAAATAAAGCCACATTCGGCTTTCTTCAAACATGAGGGTCCAAATTGGAGCCATCCGCCGGTGTATTTCCCCCACCTGAAATGTTTTCCCGTATAGGGTGAGCCAACGCCCAGTAGAGTATATCCTACAGAGGCTACTCCCCACCTAAGTGCACATGCAATGTTTACATACAACATTTATTCTCATCAACATTCCAAATAAGAATATGCCACTCTATATTGGAATTTACCATGCCATGCTATGAAATAAGATGTGACTCACTCATGCAACTTTAACCCGAGTCCTCACCGACTTCCACAACACAATGCAATGCCAATATGTAATGAATCCGTCAATTGATGAAAAATCCACCCAATGATCGTTTGAAATAAAAGTTGTTTTATTATAAAACCAAATCATTGATGGGTGTTACTCATTGAATGAGTACTTTATAAATCAAAATCTTGTGTCTTGTTGGGCAACGGATTTTGGTATCTCAACCACCGGTTCCGTAAATACCAGCACTTTTCTAGAATTTCACCGTCGGGAAGTGCCTAAACCATGTGACCGAGTTTTGCACCCGAGGGAGAGTCTAGCCCCACTTGCTATACCCGGCACAAGTTTTTCCATGCATGCAACCGTGCGACTCAGTCGGATATTCAATCTAACTTTCCCGAGCCCATCCTTCAACCACCAAGAATGATGTTTGAATGAACCATGCCCAAACACACACACACACCCACACTCATGCCTTAGCCCATGAAATAGATGCCTCCGTGCAAATGCAATGTAATGTGTCATTGCATGTCAATGTCATATCCCATATGTAAGGAATGCTATATGGATCAATTTAACCACACATTTCAGCATGTATCATGGACAATTATATCGTATGCATATAATCTCCAAAAATTCATCATAATGTCAATATGAACAATTTCAACATATCACATGATCAATTATATAAAAAGCATATAATTTCTATATTCATCATAATGCTAACATATCATTAAGCATATATTTACATTATAACCAACAACAAATCCCAAGCATGTTAGCAAATAATCTATGCCAATAACACACTTAATTCACAAGGCACAATATAAACACATAGTATGCCCACATAATACCAATATCCAAGAAATTACACATATAACTTCCACATATCAATTTCAAGCTAGAATTTGGTTTTAGACCAATTTCATACCCATTTCCACAATTCAACAACCATATGCAAGTTTTCATTCAATACAATATCCAAGCATGCTATACATAGTCCATGCAAAACATACTTAATTTTCGCCTAGGCCTTTAATCAAACACCTTCAAGGCACCAAATCATGTAATCACATAAAATGCTCAAATTTGTCACATAACTCAAAAAAAATCTGAATACATGATTTCCACCTACCCAATTATCAAGACATCCAAGAAATCACAAATTAACTATTTCTATTTACCGATTCACACTAGAATTGAACCTACCCATTTCTTTTAAACCAACTATAATAGGCAAGTGATAAATATATATAACACATACATCTAACCATTCCTATGGACATTTAAGTTAGAAATAAACCCAAGTAGGAGAAACCCTACCTCAATAGGAGTGTAGAAAACTCTTATAACACCAAAACAACTCAAGAACTCTTGATTTCTCAAATCTTCACTTTTGAATCTTCGGTGAATCTCTTGTTTTTGGTACGTACGCATAGCCCTCGTCGAGGAGATGAACTTTGCCTCTTGAATCGACGGATTCCGACCGACGAAACTCCCGGAATCGGAGCGGGAAGGTTGAAGAATTTTTTTTGTTCTCCTCTTTGCTTGGCGGGTGCTTACAGTTAAGGAGAGGATATTTTCTTCTCCAAAAAGCTGATTTTTGAGGATATTTATGGGCAAAAATGTGCGGTCCACATCGCACCGCATATTTTCGACTTCCGGGTCTGTTTTTCGTCCTGAAACGATTCATTATACCTCGGATTAAATTCAAATTAATTTTATTTGAACTTAAACTTAATTTTAAGGAAATTTTATAAAAAATATTTTTGGGGACCTTTAAAATGTCATTCGCCACGCAGTCGCCTCGAACGACGTGCAAAAATCCGACTATCTCGGAATTCGACGAAATTTGACAGGGTGACTAGATTTCGCGATACGAATCCAATGGCGAACTCCGTTTTCTCATCCGAGATCTAGAGTATGAATATTTAAAATAAGCATTAGGCTGGCAAATGACCATTTTGCCCTTATTCACAAAAATTCAAATTTACCCGGGTTTCACATTCTTCCCCCCTTAAAAGAATTTCGTCCCCGAAATTCACACACACACATACATGCAAGTCCATGCGCTACAGTCATGTAATAGTAAATGACTATAAAAATGTACCTCTATCCTCGAACAAGAAAGGATAATTGGCACGTACGGTGTCCTCGCGCTCCCATGTCGCCTCTTACACTCTTCGGTGCTGCCACAACACCTTCACTAGCCGCACGGTCTTGCTTCGTAAAACCTGTTCTCGGCTATCCATGATGCGCACCAGTCCCTCCTCGAAGGTCTCATCCGCATCAATAGTCAACTCACACCCCAATCCACCACATGTGTCGGATCTGGAGTATACTTCTGGAGCATAGAGACATGGAATACCGCATGAACACCTGATAGGTTTGGCAGTAACGCCAACCGGTAAGCAACTGTACCTACCCTCTCGAATACCTCGAAGAGCCCGATATACTTCGACGACAGCTTTCCCCGCTTGCCGAACCTGACCACTCCTCTCTTAGGCATCATTTTCAAGAAGACATGATCTCCCACCTCAAACTCTATAGGTTGCCGCCGTCTATCGGCGTAGCTCTTCTGTCGACTCTGAGCCGTGAGAAGATGCTTCCGTATCATGCTCACCTTCTCTGATGTATCCCTAACCAAATCCGGAACCGTAGAGGGTCTCTCTCCTACTTCCGTTCGACAAACCGGAGATCGACAAGGCCTCACATATAATGCCTCATAGGGTGCCATCTGTATGCTCGCATGATAACTATTGTTATAGGAGAACTCCATCAAGGGTAATTGATCTTCCCAGCTACCCTTGAGATCTAGGACACATGCCCGTAGCATGTCCTCTAATGTCTGAATGGTCCTCTCAGACTGACCGTCCGTCTGGGGATGAAAAGCAGTGCTCATCATCAGCTGTGTCCGCATGGCTCGTTGGAAACTCTCCCAAAAATGAGCCGTAAACTTGGGATCCCGATCCGATACTATAGATACGGGTACCCCATGCAACCGGACAATCTCCCGTATATATAACTTACAGAATTCCTCCAGTGTGAAGGTCATCCGCACCGCCAAAAAGTGTGCCTACTTAGTAAGCCGGTCTACTACCACTCATACCGCATCATGTCCCCGTGATGTCCGTGGCAAGTGGGTCACAAAATCCATCGCGACATGTTCCCACTTCCACTCAGCTACCTCCAATGGCTGGAGTAACCCTGCTGGTCTCTGGTGTTCAGCCTTCACTTGTTGACACGTGAGACATCTACTAACAAAATCGCCAACCTGCCGCTTCATCCCATTCCAATGATACTGGCGACGAAGATCATGATACATCTTCGTGCCCCCTGGATGAATAGCAAAACGGGAGCAATGAAACTCCCTAAGGATCTCCTCTCTCAAATCCGCCAACTGAGGAACCACAACCCTTCCTCGATACCAAAGACTGTCATCCGAGTGAATGGCCCAACCCTCGTCACCTGTACCTGCCTGTACACGGTCCCCGAATAGACAATAGCTTCGTGTCCTGACTCTGGGACTCAATCACCCTGCTCAGTAGAGAAGGCGTAGCTACCAAACTCCCCAAAGTACCCTGAGCCTGACCCATATAGCGTAGCCCGAACTGTCCCACAGTCTCGAGCATCCGCCACTCCCGGGAAGCCACACTAGCCAAGACTCCCCATGACTTCCGGCTAAGTGTATCAGCCACCACATTTGCCTTACCGGGGTGGTAATGCAAAGTGAAGTCATAATCTTCCAGGTACTCCATCCACCTGCGTTGCCTCATGTTGAGGTCCCGCTGTGTAAAGATGTACTTCAGACTTTTGTGGTCTGAAAACACCTCGAACTACTCACCATATAGATAGTGGCGTCAAGCCTTCAAGGCAAAGACAATGACCGCCAACTCCATGTCATGTGTGGGGTAATTTTGCTCGTGGTTCTTTAACTGCCGAGAACCATAAGCCACCACCCTCCCGGACTGCATCAAGACACATCCTAGTCCGTCCTTCGAGGCATCACAATACACTGTATACCTATGTCCCCTTTCCGGGACTATCAAGATAAGGGCTGAAGTAAGCCTCATCTTTAACTCCTAGAATGCCTTCTCGCAAGAATCATTCCACTCGAACTTGACCTCTTTTCGAGTCAACCTGGTCATAGGAACAGCTAGTCGGGAGAAGTCCTCAATAAACCGCCGGTAATACCCTGCCAATCCCAAGAAACTGCGTATCTCGAAGACTGACTTCGGCCTCTCCCAATTCATGACTGCCTCAACCTTCTCCGGGTCTACGGATATACCTGAAGCTGACACCACATGTCCCAAAAACTTCACCTCAGTCAGTCAAAATTCACACTTGCTGAACTTGGCGTACAACTGATGGTCTCTCAAGGTCTGAAGAACAATCCTCAAGTGACCCTCATGCTCCTCCTCAGACTTGGAGTAGATCAAGATGTCGTCAACAAAGACTACAACAAATTGATCAAGGTAGGATTGAAACACCCTATGCATGAGATCCATGAATGTCGCCGAAGCATTTGTCAATTCGGAAGGCATGACTGTGAACTCGAAATGTCCATACCGCGTCCGAAATGCCGTCTTAGGGATATCTGCCTCCCTAACCCTCAACTGATGGTAACCGGTGCGAAGATCTATCTAGGAGTAGACCCGCACCCCTTGCAGCTGATCAAACAAATCATCAATCCTCGGCAAATGGTACCTATTCTTAATAGTAACCCTATTCAACTGCCGGTAGTCTATGCATAGCCGAAGGGTCTTGTCCTTCTTCTTGGCAAACTACACCGGAGCACCCCAAGGTGAGGTGCTCGGCCTAATAAAGCCCCTATCCAACAATTCCTGCAATTGGACCTTGAGTTCTTGCAACTCAACAGGCGCCATCCTATGTGGAGTCATAGAAATGGGCGATGTACCTGGGTGCAACTCAATAGTGAAGTCTACATCCCTATGTCGAGGTAATCCCGGTAATTCATCCGGAAAAACATCCTCATACTTACAAACCACACGAGGTAGACCCAACTCCTGTCTCGTCTCATTCTCCAGGGTAAGGCTTGCTAGCCAACCCATCAACTGCCCGTGCCATCTAGAGTTGTACACGGCTTGGGATAAAGCATCGTGCTTATCCCCTTGAAACATGAAACAAACACCTTTCGGTGTGTGGGCAGTGACCCTCTTCCGATCACAATTAATGACGACTCAGTGTGCCGCCAACCAATCCATCCCAAGAATGACATCAAACTCCGACATGTCCATGACCCTAAGGTCCACGGTGAGTAGAATCTCCGAGATCTCTAACTCACAAACCCAACATATTTGATCAATACATACCCTAGCACCTAGGGGAGAACTCACATGCAATGGCTCTTCCAAGGTTCCAACCTCTAAGCCCAAATCCCTCACACAAGTCAAATAATAATAGAGCACTAACTTAGTATCCCAAAGTAGGGATCAAAGTTGACCATTTGAGACTTATCCCATTGTCTCACTAGTAGAGCGTGTGTGTCCAACTAGTAGACATTTACACCCTGAACCATTCTGTTCACTTGTTTTCTGACCCCCAAGGTTATGTTTTCTAACCCTAATGTCCCTTTTTCCATATACATCTTACCATGTATATAATTCACTCAACAAGTAGCACATAGCATGTAGCAAGTAGAGCACATAACATGAAATGTACAATGAATGCAATGGTCTAGACCCATGCCCCTCAAGCCCTAGGTAAATCGTATATCTAGGCTCTGATACCAAGCTGTGACACCCCAAAATTCGGGGGTCCGTTGATTACCCATCAACCCGCGGAATACCCGTTTATATCGAGTAACTCGATATCGTGCCATTATGCCCCTCTTATCGGGGTCCGTAATTGAACAAAATTATCGGACAGAGTCTCCTTTGTACGTGAAACTCTACCCAAAACACAACCTGTGCATATATCCTCACATGACCCATCCGAGACCCAATATAACACATTGACCACACCGGGTCCATTTATAAGTAAACATTGGCCACACCGGGTCCAATTATCCATACTTATATCAAAATATGCAAGGTTATTTTAACAATAGTCCATACAAGTTTTATTACAATTATTTGCAAAAGATTACATGCCCAAAACATAATTTTCACCAGTGTTTTACATTAACACAAAATAAAGCCACATTCGGCTTTCTTCAAACATGAAGGTCTAAATTGGAGCCATCCGCCGGTGTATTTCCCCCACCTGAAATGTTTTCCCGTATAGGGTGAGCCAACGCCCAGTAGAGTATATCCTACAGAGGCTACTCCCCACCTAAGTGCACATGCAATGTTTACATACAACATTTATTCTCATCAACATTCCAAGTAAGAATATGCAACTCTATATTGGAATTTACCATGCCATGCTATGAAATGAGATGTGACTCACTCATGCAACTTTAACCCGAGTCTTCACCGACTCTCACAACACAATGCAATGCCAATATGTAATGAATCCGTCAATTTACGAAAAATCCATCCAATGATCGTTTGAAATAAAAGTTGTTTTATTATAAAACCAAATCATTGATGGGTGTTACTCATTGAATGAGTACTTTATAAATCAAAATCTTGTGTCTTGTTGGGCAACGGATTTTGGTATCTCAACCACCGGTTCCGTAAACACCAGCACTTTTCTGGAATTTCACCGCCGGGAAGTGCCTGAACCATGTGACCGGGTTTTGCACCCGAGGGAGAGTCTAGCCCTACTTGCTATACCCGACACAAGTTTTTCCATACATGCAACCGTGCGACTCAGTCGGATATACAATCCAACTTTCCCGAGCCCATCCTTCAACCACCAAGAATGATGTTTGAATGAATCATGCCCAAACACACACACACACCCACACTCATGCATAAGCCTATGAAATGGATGCCTCCGTGCAAATGCAATGTAATATGTCATTGCATGTCAATGTCATGTCCCATATGTAAGGAATGCTATATGGATCAATTTAACCACACATTTCAGCATGTATCATGGACAATTATATCGTATGCATATAATCTCCAAAAATTCATCATAATGTCAATATGAACAATTTCAACATATCCCATGATCAATTATATAAAAAGCATATAATTTCCATGTTCATCATAATGCTAACATATCATTAAGCATATATTTACATTATAACCAACAACAAATCCCAAGCATGTTAGCAAATAATCTATGTCAATAACACACTTAATTCACAAGGCACAATATAAACACATAGTATGCCCACATAATACCAATATCCAAAAAATTACACATGTAACTTCCACATATCAATTTCAAGCTAGAATTTGGTTTTAGACCAATTTCATACCCATTTCTACAATTCAACAACCATAGGCAAGTTTTCATTCAATACAATATCCAAGCATGCTATACATAGTCCATGCAAAACATACTTAATTTTCGCCTAGGCCTTTAATCAAACACCTTCAAGGCACCAATCATGTAATCACATAAAATGCTCAAATTTGTCACATAACTCAAAAAAAATCAGAATACATGATTTCCACCTACCCAATTATCAAGACATCCAAGAAATCACAAACTAGCAATTTCTATTTACCGATTCACACTAGAATTGATAAACTAGCAATTTGAATCTTCGGTGAAATCTCTTGTTTTTGGTACGTACGCGTAGCCCTCGTCGAGGAGATGAACTTTGCCTCTTGAATCGACGGATTCCGAACGACGAAACTCCCGGAATCGGAGCAAGAAGGTTGAAGAATTTTTTTTTCTCCTCTTTGCTTGGCCGGCTGCTTACAGCTAAGGAGAGGATATTTTCTTCTCCAAAAAGCTGATTTTTGAGGATATTTATAGGCAAAAATGTGCGGTCCACATCGCACCGCATATTTTCGACTTCCGGGTCTGTTTTTCGTCCCGAAACGATTCATTATACCTCGGATTAAGTTCAAATTAATTTTATTTGAACTTAAACTTAATTTTAAGGAAATTTTATAAAAAATATTTTTGGGGACCTTTAAAATGTCATTCGCCACGCAGTCGCCTCGAACGACGTGCAAAAATTCGACTATCTCAGAATTCGACGAAATTTGACAGGGTGACTAGATTTCGTGATACGAATCCAATGGCGAACTCCGTTTCCTCATCCGAGATCTAGAGTATGAGTATTTCAAATAAGCATTAGGATGGCAAATGACCATTTTGCCCTTATTCACAAAAATTCAAATTTACCCGGGTTTCACACTCAGTCAATTCCAAGTTGGTAAGTCTTAAAAACTGAATTTTTTAAGAAATTTTTTCCTGTACACTGAACCAAAGCATTGATATGTCAAATCATGAATTTTTCTTTGAAAGAGGGAGAAACTTTTTACTAGTGTTGAGAGAGATTTAAGGATCTTCTCTAAATTTTTCCACATCATGCATTTGAGAGTTGGAACTTAGTTGGTTTTTTTTATGATGTCTGTCCCTCTGTATTGCATCAATTTGTAGAAATGATGGCCTAGTAAGAATTTATGGGAAAGAATTCCAACAAGACATTTGAGTTTTTCGACACTATTTCTGAGAGTTCCAAAAGGTGGGATTCGACCTCACCAAATATTGTTGAAACCAGACCATCCATATCCTAGAGAGGGAAATATGTGTTGAAAGAGGATGGCAACCTGAGGGGTAGAATGGCTACTTTGTCTCAAAAACTAGAGGCTCTAGAGATGAAAAAGGTCAATGAAGTTTCTGTTGTATCTCTTACTGACCAGTTGTATGGAATTTATGTTTTGTCGAGACATCCCACAGGGGAGTGTCCTACCATTCCAACATTTAAGGAAGTCTTGATGGAATAGTCCAATGCAATTTCCAACTTCAACAATCCTTTTTTTCTAATCCATATTCTGAGAACTGTAATTCAAGGTGGCGAAATGCGGAATCACCCAAACTTTAGTTAGAAAAACATACAGCCTGTGAGTCACCAACAAGGTCCACCTCCACCACAACCTCAGGCCCAGCAACCATATCCACCTTACCAACTCCCACACAAAAAAAGTCTAGAATATACCATAAATCAGTTCATTCAAAGTTAGATGAGTTTCAATACTCAGTCTACTCATGCATTCAATGACTTCAAGGTCAAAACATCACAGACCATTGATGACATCAAAAGTCACATAGCTAAGTTGACCCAGTCTTTGAGCACAACTGAGATGGAAAAATTCACATCTTAACTAAACCCCCACAAGGTCAAACTTACGCAAATATTTCATCATCTGAATCCTCTCAAGCCAAGTCCGGGCAGTTATGACATTGAGGAATGATAAAGTGATTGACAAGACCATCAAAACCAAAATCTTTGAACCAGTAGTTGAGTCAATCCCTGTAAATGAACTAGTTAAGTCTGAATCAATTGCTCAAAAGGAAACAGAGTTACGTGATGAAAAAGACAAATCAAATAATGTTTTTTTACCTGTAACGCCCCAAAATCCACCCTGGACGGCATTACATTCTAAAATCATTTATACCATGAGAGCAACTAATAAAAATCCATAAATAACCGAGGGTCCTTAATTTCACAAAATTTGGGCAGAGTTTCCTTTGTTCGGGGAGCTCTACCCCAAATCCCAACCTGTGTAATTCTACTACATTGACCACACCGGGTCCATTTATCCATAAAATATTTACAACATTATCCCCAAAAGAATAAGCCACCTCAACGAGTCAAGAAACCTCAACTAATGAACAATTTTGCTAAAAATTTCAATTGTTTAAGCAAGTAAATATTAACATCACCCTGTTAGATGCAATCAAGTAAGTCCCATCATATGTTCAGTTTTTGAAAGATCTTTGTACAGTGAAAAAAATGATCAATGTACATAAAAGAGTATTTTTTACTGAACAGGCTAGTTCTATCGTTCAGCACAATACCCCTCTAAAGTACAAAGATCCTAAGAGTCGCACAGTCTCATGCATAGTTAAAAACTTCACGATTGAGAAAACTTTGTTTGATCTTGGAGCGAGTGTCAATTTACTCCTATATACACTCCATAAGCAGTTAGGCTGAAACTCACAAATGTCACATTGCAGTTGGCTGACCGTTCTGTGAAAATTCCACGTGGCGTTGTTGAGGATGTTTTTGTTCAAGTTGATAAATTCTATTTTCATGTGAATTTTATTATTTTGGATATACAACCAGTTTTGTAGGTCACTACACAAATTCCTTTCATTTTGGGTCGACCATTCCTTACTACAACTAATGCTTTGATTAATTGTACAAATGGAATCATGAAACTTTTATTTAGTAACATGACATTGGAATTGAACGTATTTGATATTGCTAAGTAGCCCAGGGAGGAGGAGGATTTGCATTGCATTGAGTCATTGACTCAGAGTCTGTTTGAAAATGCCTTCAGTAGAAAGGAAAGAGAGTCACATGCATTGTTTGAGTCTGTAAATAATTTTGAGTCAGTTGTAGATATGTCTACTGCGGGAACATAGGTTCCAAAATTTGAAGAGTTATCACCCAATGCAACAAAGTTTGTTGAATCTAGTGTCATGGCTCACAAGCTAGAGTTGAAACCTCTTCCAGCAGACTTAAAATATGTTTTTTTAGAAGATGATGAAACTTACCCAGTGGTGATATCTTCAAAATTGTCAAAGTTACAAGTCATCTTCTCTGAACTCATTGTATATACTTGGAAAAAGACTCAAAACTTTCCCGATAGCCATAATGTAGGTTAAATCCACACCTTAAGGAAGTTATCAGGACTAAAGTACCTAAACTGTTAGATGCAAGAATAATATATCCCATCTATGATAGTAAATTGGTCAATACTACACAAGTAGTACCCAAAAAGTTTGGTGTTACAGTAGTGAGAAACCAAAAAAATAAATTGGTCCTTACGCGTACAGTCACTGGTTGGCGTATGTGTATTGACTATCGCAAGTTAAATTCTCTTACCAGGAAAGACCATTTTCCTCTACCCTTTCTGGACCAAGTTTTTGAGAGGATAGCTGGACATAGATTTTATTATTTTTTTGGATGTGTGCTCCAGCTACAACCAAATTGAAATAGAAATTGATGATTAGGAGAAAAACCAATTTTACATGTCATTTTGGCATTTTTGCTTATAAAAGGATGTCATTTGGATTGTGTAACGCTCCAGCTACTTTTCAACATTGTATATTGAGTATTTTCAGTGACATGGTAAAGAATTTTTAGAAATCTTTATGGATGATTTTTCTATCTATTCATTTGAATTGTGTCTAAAAAATCATGAAAAAGTCTTTACTAGGTGTGAGGAGACAAATCTTGTTTTGAATTGGAAAAAATGTCATTTCATGGTCACACAAGGTATTGTCTTAAGTCATATTATTTCTATTGAGGAAATTGAAGTTAATAAGTCTAAAATTGATTTAATAGCTAATCTTTCTCCACCTAGGGCTGTAAAAGATGTTCGATTTTTTATGGGTCATGTAGGATTTTACAATAGATTTATGAAGAACTTTAGTTCAATATCTAGATCAATGGGCAATCTTCTGTGTCAAGATGTATCTTTTGAATGTAATGATGCGTGTCAGAAAGCTTTTGATAAAATTGAAAACATGTTCATTTCTGCACCAATCATGCAACCTCCTGACTGGACTTTACCTTTTTAAACTTATGTGTGATGCTAGCGATTGTGCTGTAGGTGTAGTCCTAGGACAGAGAAGAGATAAGAGGCCATATGTTATTTACTACGCAAGTAAAACTTTCAATGATAAACAAATGAATTATTCTACCATTGAAAAAGAATTTTTGTTGTATTGCTCGCTTTAGATAAATTCAGATCTTATTTGGTGGAATCCTCAATTATTGTGTTTACTAATCATACAGTTTTGAAATACCTACTCATGAAGAAGGATGCCAAATCACGCCTTCTACTATGGATACTCCTGCTTCAAGAGTTTGATCTCATTATCAAAGACAAAAAGGGAGTTGAGAATGTGGTGGCCAATCATAAGTCAAGGCTAAACTATGATACAAAAGAAGAGTCATTACCAATCAAATAAACTTTTCCTGATGAGAAATTTTTTGCAACAAATGATGAATCATGGTGTGCAGATATTGCCAATTACTTGGCCACAGGTACCATTCCTTTTCACTATACCTTGATCGATAAGCAAAATATTTTTAGAGGTACGCAATTTCTTTTGGGAAGATCCCTATGTATTCAAATACTGCAAGGACTATATCATAAGGCGTTGTGTACCCCAACCATGAAATTGGTCAGGATATTTCTTTTTGCCATTCTGAGGCCTGTGGTGGGCATTTTTCTTCGAAGAAAATCGCTGCTAAAATTTTGCAGTATAGATTCTACTTGCCCACTTTTTTAAAGATGTATGTTTTTTGTCTAAACTATGACCGATGTCAAAGGTTGGAGAGTATTTCAAAAAAAAAAAAAAAAACATGATGCCGTTAAACCCTATTTTGATTATTAAAATTTTTGATTGTTGGTGAATTGATTTAATGAAACCATTCCCTCCCTCTTTTGGATATCTGTACATTTTGGTAGCTATTGATTATATTTCCAAATTAGTTGAAACAATTTTGTGTTGAAATAATGATCACCGCTTTGTTGACATATTTTTAAAAGAAAATATTTTGTCCCAATTCGGACTTCCTCGGGCCATTATAAGTGATGGGGAACACATTTTTGCAATAAACATTTTGAAAAATTAATTAAAAAATATTTGATTTTACATAAAGTTTCTGACTCTTATCATCCTTAGACAAGTGAAAAAGTTGAATTAATCAATCGGGATATTAAACATATTTTGGGAAAAAGCGCAAAAATTGGTCCTTGAGGCTGACTGATGCGCTTTGGGCATACCGCACTGCTTACAAAATAATTTTGGGAATGTCTCCTTATCGATTAGTTTATGACAAATCATGTCACTTGTCTGTGAAATTGGAATATCGAGCATACTGGGCAATCAAAATGATAAATTTTGAGATAGACAAAGCAAGTGCATCCTGCAAGCTTCAGATTAGTAGATTGGAAGAATTGAGAAATGAGGTATATGAAAACGCCGAAGTTGCAAAAACCTGCATGAAAATCTCTCATGATAAAAATATTGTGAGAAAATCTTTTGAACCAGCCTAAAAAGTTGTGTTATAGAATTCGAGGCTCAGACTATTTTTTGACAAGTTAAGATCTAGATGGATAGGTCCATACATTGTTAAACAAGTATTTGGACATGGGGCAATTAAAATTGAAAATATGTCAAATAGAAACACTATTAAAGTGAATGGCCAGAGACTCAAACCTTTTCATGATGCATTTGTTAGGAATGTGGATTACATTGTCTTAATGGAACCCCAATATTCTCTGTGAATAAATTTCTTTTGTAAAATAGTTGTACTAATGGTTTGTTAATTTTGCAGATTAGGTTACATTGTGAATAACATTTCTGTCCGTCACTTGTTTATACATATGTTCCTCTTAAGCTTTTACTTTCATATTTTCATATTGAGGACAATGTTAATTTTAGGTTAGGGGTGAGAATAAGTTCACATGTTTTTGTATTTTTGGAATTCTTAAAATTTTTTTTAAATTCTCTTTGTGATTGGTAGACATTAAAGAACCGGATAGTGAGTTTTTTAATTTTTGAAAATTTTCAAAAATGGATGAAAAACGCTTTTGGTTTAGTCTTGATATGTTACGCACATTTCCAATGGATGTACATTCTTTGATTATGACAAAAAGCAAGGGTTGTGAGAAAGTTAGAAATGTTTGGAAGTCAAGCAAAATCTTTATCTGGAAAGAGTTCATACGCCAAAAGCCGCCGAGCAAAGCGACTTGGTGGTTGTGTGAAGTGTGATCGATTAATGTGTATGAGAGAATTCAATTAGTGTTCTGAACCAATTTCAAGTCGTGCATTGGATCGTCTCAACTAGATTAAGTATGGGCAAAGCAAAGATTACCCTAAGATGCCATCTTATTCCAGTCCAATGCGTACAAGATTTGTGCGGCGTGAGATTACTCAGTTCACTGATTCTCTATGTTTAGAGGAATCTGATGAAAATTGATCTTTTGTTATAATTAAGAATGTTACCTTTTAGGGTTTATTTTTTATGTTGTAATAAATAAGTGTGTTATTTTTAATTAGTATAGATTTTTCAAAAATTTATTTTTCTTTTTTTAGGGTAATTATTGCAATTAAATCAAAAAATTAGAAAATCTAGCCAACAGGAGAAGCTGAAAGTAAGATTGTTGTGCGCGTAGTGTGCTTTACAATAGCTTGTGGTGTAAACTTAGAACTAATAAACAAATACTTAAAATAAACTCTTGATTACAATATTTGAAAAACTACTCTTTAGTTCAGAGATCTAACATGCATTTTATTTCTTGATTATGAAAATGCCACCTTACAGCAATTAACTTCTATATTACTGGAAGGTTAACCGGTAGGTTTGATGTATAAACTGAACCATATCACAACAACTAGTTAGGTTAGTCAAAAGGTCTATACACCGTACAACAATCAAATAACCCTAGTAAACCCAAAGGTGAACCATTCAAAAGGTTTACTTTAGCTATTCGATGGACAGGTCGATGATTCAACGAAAATGGAGTTGTGGTTTATGCATTGAATCAAAAGCATTAGCTATGACGAAATTTAATCCGTCTATAACCAATCTCCCAATTGGTACATAAAGTCCAACTATGTCCATCATTGTACCATACATGAAGTATGTAATAATATAAAGATAAACTAGTATACAACAATAATTTTAGCTCGGTACTCGTAACCATGAGCATATAGTAACACAACACCGAATGGCAATAATAATAACCATTCATCTGTTAAGGGAGGTATAAACATTAAACTATAGGTAAAACATCGACATTTTCATAACACAAGCAATATTACACATGTCTTCACCCTTCCCTAAGGAGTATAAACGGACTACTCACACTTCATTGCTATAGACGAGCCAGAAGGGTGAGATAATATCATTACAACGTAACACAAATACAAAAACCAACACAAGAAATCCTTCCCCGATGAATAGTTGAAACACCCTCACTCTTATTACCAGCTAGAGCACAAAAATGAGAGAGGTTCATCCCTCCAAGTAAAAATGATGTAAAAGAAATGTAGAAGAAGAGAAATGCTGGCTTAGAAGTGTTTAGGGTAGGCTTTCTTTTTCTCTGGCTTTGGTTTTCCTTCTCTGGCGATGTTTTTTTCAAAATGGCTAAACTAGCCTATTTATAGGCTCCAGGAGAGGGTTTAAAGGAAGCAAACACCCAGGGTAGCCAATCATTACTTTTTGTTGCACATTTGGACCAATTGGATAATTGGAGAGGTTAAGGCGGTATGCCACCGTCCGGACGCCACCACCACCATCCAAAATGTGCTAAGTCTCTGGTTTTTGTGGGTGGAGCCTCCTTTGTTGACTTGTCTGACTTTTCTGGCGTTAGGATGGTGAGGGTTCCTACTGAAATTGCTTTTGCCTCCGTCCTTTGCTCGTCTTCTGCACTTTCGTCCTTCCAAGTTTTTGTAATTACATATGAAACCCAACAAGCTATACAAATTAAACATTAGCCATAATATAACTCAAATTAATTTTTTTAATTCAATTAACGCACACTATTAACTCTAAACCCTAATTCATTACCACACTTTTTAAGGTTAGTCACACCCCCCAACGAAACATTGTTAGTTCCTAGTAATAAAAATAAATAAAATAAAATCATTTTCTTAGATTTCACGGCTGCATTTAGCTTATGCAACAAACCATTAAACCCTTAGGTGATCCCTAGTGGACTAGTTTTGTCTCGTGAAGGTTTCTAATGGAGATATCTACAAACTTCAACAGTTAAGATAAGATAATTCATATTTTTCACATATAGAACTAAATCATCATTCCATCCTTTTGCTAGAATATTTCCTCTCCTTATCACTATAAGACTAGCACACACTAATTGTAACACTATTCCACATATTTTCAGAAAAACTCATGTATGTGTGGGGATTTTTTTATTTCAAAAACACTTAAGAAATATCACAACTCTTTACTAAGTTGTACAAGAGTTAGCATCGATGTCAATCCTTCCTTGGAAATCACTCAACAAAGAACACACTCAAGTTTTAGTGACTATCACTCAAAAATACATGTGATAAGAATATTGAAATCAAAGAAAAATAATGGCACATGTAATTTGCATGACAAAAATACAAGGCTAAAAGTAGATATAATGGCACCTAAGCATCTATAAATCCAAAATGAAAACCCAGACTTCAACTCCATCATATAGGACCCATGTGAGGGTCATCTGTGGAAGCGCGAGTACCTAAAAAATGTTCCCACAACGGGGTGAACCGAAGCCCAGTGGGATATCTCTTATAGAGGATGCCTCCCAACCCAAATGCATATGATATGAATGCACGTTCAACACACCAAGCATATAACACAAGTAATATTTAAATGATACTAAGCATGTCAACCATGAATGATGTTTCATGAATGCATGTCCGACTCAGAAGCCAATCCTGGGTTCCCATGCACGACACATGATGTAAGGCCATGTCATGAACCGGGCATTCCAAGCTCCCACCTTAATGTTATACACATATCCAATGACTATTTATTTATTTCCATGTCTTTATAGGGTAGGTAATTTTATGGACTTCCACCAACAGATTACCAAACCGACAACAGATCTCGATGACATCTCACCCCCAGCTCCGTGTTATGCCATCACACTTTTATGGACTTGCTACACCACCGAAAAGTGTGTAACCAAAAAATTGAGTCTTTCACTCGAGGGAGAATCTAACCCTTCTTGTTATACCCCCAACACATTTTCATGCAATATCCTGTGAGGCTTAATCGAACCTTAGTCTAATTTTCCCGAGCCCTACCTTTCAACTCACGTATGTGGTGATTGATTAAACTCATGTACAACACTCACAATCATGATATATTCCAAGAATGTAGTGTAAACCTGTGCATGTTCAATGTAATGTACAATTGTAATTTAATTGGAAGCATAATATCAATTATAACATTGGGCATATAATAAACATTCTAGCATATCATCAAGCATATTATAAGAATTAATTAAATCAAATAACATACTTGAATACATTTATGCATTTTATCAAACACCTAGAGCAGCATAAATGGAAACATATTAAATGCCCACTGATATCACACATATTTGACATGTGTTAACACCTAAATCAATAGGAATTAGTGTAGCATGCTCATCGATTCATCAAGCATCCCACTAGCTACACTAGTTACATGGTAGATATGTAATTAGTCTACACAAAACCCTACCCATATCATATTACATACTTAGAATTGAACATAATCCTAAATAGTAGGAAACCCTCACCTCTTATAGAGTGGGCAAAGTTGAGAATCCCTTTAGAATGCCCAAAATAAGATCCTCAAAGCCCTAGCCCCAAACCCATTTCTGAAATTTAAGGAAAAGGGTTGTTGTTGGTCTTGGCGCGTAGCCCTCGTTGAGTAGAACAACTTTTGTTCTTGGTTTTTGATGATCCAATGGTTGGATCTTAACATATTTGGAGAAAAGAAAGAAGAAGATGAAGTGTTGGAACTCTCTCTCTCTCTCAAACGATTTTCAGCCAAGGAAATGGGTGGAAGACTTTTGTCTTTCACCTTTTTGGCCCCTTTATATACTTGGCCCTAAAGTGTGCCACTTGTCACTTTTTCATTGGTTGAAAATCTCCGATTCCCAATCAAATTGCGCCATGTGTCATAATGGATAGGATTTGTTGGATGTTATTTTAATTATATTGTGGGTCTCGCGAATAAATCCCAGTTGCTGAAATTTTTAATCGTGTAACCTATATTTACATTGTAAAGCGTGAAAATCCCGACCATCTTAGAATTTAATGAAATTTGTACATCCAACTCATTTTCGCGAGACGAGTCCAACGGTATAGTCCGTTTTGTCATCCAAATTCTATAAAATTTTAGATTTTTAACCTTGCTTAAAATGACTTAATTACCGTATTACCCATTTAATTGATTTATTAATTTTTCTGGGTTTTACATTCTCCCCCCTTAAGAAAATTTCGTCATCGAAATTACAAACATATGCAACACGTGAAATGAATGCACATATAGTCATGTCGTATGCAACTAACATGAAACTTAAATTGTACCTCCATCTTCAAATAGAAATGGGTAGGTAGTTCGTATAATGTCCTTACATTCCCATGTAGCCTCCTCGACACTCCGATGCTGTTATAGCATCTTAACCCAGCCTCACAATCTTGCTCCACAAAACTTGATATCAGCTATCAAAAATAAGAACTAGTCCATCCTCGAATGTCTCATCCGCATCAAACACTAGTTCACCCCAATCTACCACATAGGTAGGATCTGGAGTGTACTTCTGAATCATGGAGATATGGAACACGTTGTGAACACTTGATAGATTTGGAGGTAATGCCCACCGATAAGCAACTGTTCCGATCCTCTGAAGTACCTCGAAAGGCCCAATATATCTCGACGACAACTTGTCCCTCTTCCCAAACCAGACTATTCCTCTGTTAGGCATAACCTTCAAGAAGACATGATCACCCACCTCAAACTCAAGAGGTCTCTGCCGCTGGTCATCATAGCTCTTTTTTCGGCTTTGAGCCATGAGAAAACGCTTTCGTATAATGGCCACATTCACATAGGTGTCCCTAATCTTGTTTGGACCCGTGGAAGGTCCTTCTTCCACCTCTGTCCAACAAATCGGAGAACGACATGGTCTCCCATATAAAGCCTCGTAGGACGCCATCTGTATGCTTGTCTGATAACTATTGTTATAGGAAAACTCCACTAAGGGCAAGTAACCCTCCCAACTGCCCTTGAAATCAAGGACGCATGCCCGAAACATGTCCTCTAATATTTGTATCGTCCTCTCTAACGGCTGTCAGTCTGTGGATAAAAAGTTATGCTCAACATCAACTGCGTACCTTTAACCCGTTGGAAGCTCTCCCAAAATCGAGCTATGAATCATGGATTTCGATCCGACACAATGAAAACGGGCACCCCGTGCAACCGGACAATCTCCCGAATGTATAGCCTATAGAATTCTTCTAGTGTGAAGGTCATCTATGTGAGGCATTGGGTAATTGTTCTTGATGGTGACCTGATTAAACTGTGTGTAATCTATACAAAGCCTAAGGGCTCCATCCTTCTTCTTGGCAAATAGTACCGTAAATGCCCCAAGGTGAGGTACCCAATCTAATAAAGCCCTTGTCCAACAACTCTTACAATTGGACTTTAAGTTCTTGCAACTCTGTCAGTGGCATCCTATGCGGTGCCATAGAAATAAGGGATACACTGGGCTACAACTCAATGGAAAATTTAACTTCTCAATGTGGAGGCAATCCCGATAACTCATCTGGGAAGACATCTGCATACTCACAAACAACCTGAGGTAAACCTAACTCCTATCTCACCTCATCCTCAAGTGTAAGGCTTACAAGCCAACCCATCAACTGTCTGTGCCAACGAGAGTCACACACGGTCTGGGGTAAAGTGTTGTATTTTTCTCCTTGGAATTTTGTAACAAACTCCCTCCAAAGTATAGGCAATGACTCTCTTCTAATCACAATCGATAACTACTCGATGTGTCGATAACCAATTCATCCCAAGGATGACATCAAACTCCGAAAATGCCATGACCCTAAGGTCCACCGTGAGTTAAGTCCCACCAATCTCTAACTCACAACTCTAACATATCTTATCAATACAAACCCTAGCTTCTAGCTCAGTTTGATAAGTGATGGTATAAACTCGCCCTTGGATCCCTGAAGTACCGACTTGATATCCCTATCCCCAGTCTCGGACCCATTCCCTAACCCACTTGCCCATACGAGGAGTCCTCGAGCGTGAAGTAGTAGGGCTTGTCCCCGAGCAGAAGGGAAATACTTGTTGATAAATAACTCTTTGAACTCAACCCACATCATAGCCTCTAAGTCATTTGATGACTTTGCCCATATCGACCATTGATGGGATTCCCCTTCGAGTTAAAAGGTGGCAAGCCTAATCTTTGTGGCATCTGAAGTGATTTCCATCGGCTCAAGAATCTTGTCCACTTGTTGGAACCAATAGTCGACTACCATTGAATACACTTATCCCATGAAAGTAGGTGGCTTGTGTACCTTGAAATTTTGGAGGTTGCTCGAGCCTCCTTGACCCATATTGATGCTAGTTTGTATGAAAGTAGTCGCCATGGCAATCATGGCATTCATGAATGCTCCTTGATCGTAGATGGGTGGTGGTGATGGTTGGTTCTTCTGACTGCCCCCTCGACCATTTCATCGTGGCCATCCTCGTGTTGCCATCTACAATAAAAGAGAGAGAAATAGACTCTAACTTAGTGTCACCGAATATTAAAATTGTCAAAACATCACAGAATATGTCACGGCAATGTCATGATGTCGTAAAAAGAACATGTGAATTGGTTTCAAGTTCATATCATGACACACCCTAACTCTTTTGTATATAATTCTTAGGATACTAAGAATTTGGGTCTGAAATTTATTTCATTTTAAAGTAGACATCCTAATTTTTCCAATGATAGCTTATTTGCTTAAATCTGACTTCAGTAGCAAAAGTTATGGTCGTTTGAAGTTGGGGAAAAAATACAATGTTGAGCTAACCTACCGGTAGGTTTATGTGTAACCTATTGGTATAAGAAAACAAAAGGCTGACCTACTGGTAGGTTTATGTCCGACCTACCTGTAGATTCCAAAATAGAGAGTTATCCTACCGGTAGGTTTATGTCTGACCTACCGGTAAGTTCCAAAACAGAGAACTATCCTACCGGTAGGTTTATGTTCATCCTACCAGTAGGTTCCAAAATAGAGGACTGACCTACCGGTAGGTTTATGGCCAACCTACCGATAGGTTCAAAACAAAGAGTAGGTATACCGACAGGTTTATGTTCGACCTACCGATAGGTTCCTAACAAAAAGCCTTCATACTGGTTTGTTCTTATTGTACTACCGGTAGGTCAAGCCCAAAAGCTATCCGACCTGTAGGATATGTCCTGATTCCTATCAGTTTGTCTACGTTTTCTTTTTCTTCTTATTTTCCACCCTTACGGATATTGTTTTTTCCTTAGTTTTTTCCGTTCTTCATACTCAAAAATACATATTCACATACTTAGCACATAACATATAATATGCAATGCACATGGATACAATGACCTAACCCAATCCACCCTCAAGTCCTAAGGTAACCGGGAACCTAGGCTTTGATACCAAGTTGTGATGCCCCAAGTTCAGGGGGTCCTTAATGCCCGTTAAGCCTCGCTAATTAACCTAAGGCATTGATCCCGACTGACCAATCCCAATGGAATTCAGGCGAAGTCTCCTTTGTACGAGGACCTCCACCCTAACTCAACTTGTGCTCTAGAGTAACACAAAGACCATTCAAAGGTCCAATCGAACATTTAAGCATTTCCAAGCATAAAAAGTTAATCAACGTGTCTCAAATGTAAAAATGTACATTTATCATAAGAATAGATACATTAAGGTCCCTCAATATACAAGCCCTTACTCAAAAGAATATACAAGTCTTTGCATAACAAAAATACAAGGCAAAAAGTAGATACAATGGGACCTAACCATCTATACATCCAAAATGAAAATCTATATTTTGACTCTTTCATCAAGTCGGACCCATATGAGGGTCATCCGCAAAAGCGTGAGTACCTGAAAAATGTTTCCACAACGGGGTGAGCCGAAGCCCAGTGGGGTATCTCCTATAGAGAATACCTCTCAACCTAATGTATATGATATGAATGCATGTTCAACACGTCAAGCATATAACACAAGTAACGTTTAAATGATATTAAGCATGCTAACCGTGAATGCATGTTTGACTCTGAACCCACTCCCGAGTTCACATGCACAACACATGATGTAATGCCATGTCATGAACCGGGCATTCAAGCCCCCATCATTGATGTTATACGCACCCAATAATTATTTATTTATTTCCGTGTCTTTATGGGGTAGGTAATTTTACAGACTTCCACCAATGAATTACCAAACCGACAACAGATCTCGAGTACATCCTATCTCCGGCTATGTGCTACCCCGTCACACTTTTATAGACTCATTACACCACCGGAAAGTGTGTAATTGAAAAGCTAGATCTTGCACTCAAGGGAGAATCTAGTCCTTCTTGCTATACCCCGACACATTTTCATGCAATATCCCGTGAGGCCTAATCGGACCTTGGTCCAATCTTCTCAGGCCCCACCATTCAACTGACCTATGTGGTGATTGATTAAACACATGCATAATACTCACAATCATGACATATTCCAAGAATGTAATGTGAACCCGTGCACGTGCAACGTAATGTACAATTGCACTTTAATTGGAAACACAATGTCAATTATAGCATTGGGCACATAATAAACATTCTAGCATATCACCAAGCATGTTATAAGCATTAATTAACTCACATAATATATATATTTTATACTTAGGCATTTTATCAAACACCTCGAGAGCATAAATGTAAACACATTACATTGCCACTCATATAATACATATTTGACATGTTCAACACCTAAATCAATAAGAATTAGTCTAGCATGCTCATTGATTCATCAAGCATTCCACTAGTTACACTAGTTACATGGTAGGTATGTAATTATTCTACATAAAATCCTACCCATATAATATACATACTTAGAATTGAAAGCAATCCTAAATAAGAGGAAACCCTCACCTCTTGTAGCGTGAGCGAAGTTGAGAACCCCTTTAGAATGATCAAAATAAGCTCCTCAAAGCCCTAGCCCAAAACACTTGATTTTTAAAATTTGGGAAAAATAGTCGTTGTTGGTGTTGGATCGTAACCCTCGTCGAGTAGAACAACTTTTGTTGTTGGTGTTTGATGATATAATGGTTGGATCTTGAAATATTTGGAGAAAAAGAAAGAAGAAGATGAAGTCTTGGAGCTCTCTCTCTCTCAAATGATTTTCAACCAAGCAAATGAGTGGAAGACTTTAGTCTTTCATCTTTTTGGCCCCTTTGTATACTTGGCCCTAAAGTATGCCACTTGTCACTTTTCTATTGGTTGAAAATCTCCAATGCTCAATTGAATTGTCCCATGTATCTAGTGGATAGAATTTATTGGATGGTCTTTTAATTATATTACGGTCCCGTGAATAAATCCTAGTTGTTAGAATTTTTAAACGTGTAACTCCGATTTGTCTCTCCTTTCGTATTACCCTACCCCCAGGGGAAGTCGAATCCCCGCTGCCTCCTTGAAAGAGAGATGTCCTGAACCACTAGACGATGGGGAATGGCAGTTCCTGCTCCTTGGGAGGTACCAAATAAATGACTACTTGAATCCGGATTCATCTTGTTCATATATCGAAAAAGCTTTAGAATATGAGTTTCAATTGTTATATTCAATTTGTCTCCTCCCCAAGGTAGCATTGCCGAGCGGGCGATCCCTGTCGATTCATACTAGAACCACGATGATTCAATAAAATAAGCCCAAGGATTCCTGGCAAAGCAATTTACGCGAAGGACTCTCTTTAACAGAATATATTATTTCTTGCTACGGAGTGAAAGTCCCGTTTGTCTTGGAATTTAATGAAATTTGTATGTCCAACTTGTTTTCGCAAGATGAGTCAAACAGTGAGATCCGTTTCATCATCCGAGTTCTATAAAATTTCAAATTTTTAACCTTGCTTAAAACGGCTTAGTTACCGTATTACCCATTTAATTGATTTATTAAATTTTTTGGGTTTTACAGATACGCACACACACAACATAGACACGCACACATGCGACACAGACACACCCACACGCAACACACACTTTCCCAAAATTTGTTCGATTCAAATTTTGGGTGTTGTTTTGGTTTTTAATTTCCAATTTTGCAGCAATCCATCTAATAACCATAAAACATCCCGGATAATGATCTTGCGTTTCATTTTGACCCACTTTAGCTCAAAGCAACTTTTTTTTGATAATTATCGGATAGAACACCAAGTGTTTATGGAATTGTTTCATTTAGCTGGCTATGACCTATCTATTTTTTCACATTCTTATGCGGTTGCAAGGGCTAATAACGGAAGTCTTGTCAGCTTGATGGCTTAAAAGCTATATACCAACTCAGTTGCTTGCTTATGAAAGTGGTATAGCTTAGGAAGCATGGATACTCGCGGGAGTTGCCATGCCAGTGTCAGGCACGGATACACATGAGACACGGCCGGACACGTATCCGACACTTCTGGAAGTGTCCTGCATAGTAGAAATGATTTTTTTTTTCAATCAAATATGGCTCAGATATGCGGGGGATACGATAGGATATGAGTGAAATACGGTAGGGCTTTAGATGTTATTTTAAAAACTGAGGGGGCAGAAATAGAAAAAAAAAAAACAAAAACAAAAACGACCTCGACAAAAAAAAAGGGTAAATTTTATAATTAGTCCGTCAACTTTGACTCGAGCTTCAGTTTGATTCATAAACTTTTAATTATTTTAATATAATCTCTTAACTGTCAATTTCATCTCAATTAAGTTCTTTGGTCAATTTCTATTATTAGATCAAACAAAAACATATTATTTAACAATGAAAATTGATCAGATCGGACTAGTCTTTATTTGATCTAATAATAAAAATAGATAAATAGATATAAAGACTTGATTGAGATAAAATTTATAATTAATAAATTAAATTGTGATAATTGAAAGTTGTTGGACCAAATTAAAACCGAATACAAAATTTAGGGACCTGTGATTTTTACCAAAGAAAAAAAGCGTTTGAAGGCTTCAGCCTTCATTTCCACTCTACCCGTGTGTGATTGAATCGCGAGAGAGAGAGAGAGGGAACTGCATCTCCACCAGATCTGCTTCGGCAACAAGAAGAAGAGGAGGAGAAGATCTGCTGCCTGCGACTGCGAGTTCAACTTCTCAGATCTGCTGTGCTATCAGGTTCCTCTTCTCTTTCTTTTTTTTTTTTTTTTCCGGGTTTTGTTGCTTCTGTGTTTTGCATGTTTTGGGTTTGATTTTGTGCAATGATTTTGCTATTTTGGTTTAGGTTATCTGGTTTGTTAATTTGATTTGGTTAGGGTTTTCAAAATTTGGAGTTAATTTGGGGTTTTTTTGTTGTTGATGTGCTGCTGATTTTTGCTGTCATGCCGTGCATCTAATTCCAAAATTGCTTACAACTTCCTGCTGTGCTGCTGCCTGCTGGTTTTCAAATTCCGAATCTTTGAACTATTTCAATTATATTAGAGGAAATGATGGATGTGTTTTTGTCTTATTAATTATTAATAATGTTGTTATTATTTATATAAAAATATATAGTATTATTTTAATTATCCATATCCTTGCCATACCCGTGTCCTATATTTTAGAATTTTGTCATATCCATACGACATCTCCGTATCTGTATCCGTGCTTCTTAGGGTATGGCTAAAGCCTTCTGTTTGAACTAATGACCATAGTGAGTTTGTGCATATACTAATGTCCACTTTAGGGGCCTGATGTGTGAATCTGGCATCAAGTACGGATACAGTTCTGTTGTTGTCTTGTGAATCTAAGTTTTGGGCTGGATTTGTTGGAATTCTGTCGAACAATTTCTTCTATCACACTTTATTATAGCCCTGCTACATGTATGATATGCTGCTTGGTATGGTTTTGGTACTGCTACCCATTTTCAGTGGGTCTGAATCTGGTCCAAAAATTAATAAAAATATTTGCTTTCGAAACTTTCCGAAATCAAATAAAGTTGTGTCCTAATCACCACAAATTTGCGTGGTAGGCATTTTGAGGTTACTAGGATGCATGGCCTGATACATATGGCACAGGTTTAGTGTTTTGATCCTGTTTAGTGTGAATAGGGCTTTTGGTCAACTATTTTGTTACTCTTTAAGATGACCATTTAGAGTGCTTTGAAAAGATGGACACACTTTAACTGAAATTGGCATTTTTAGATACTGAAGGATTACGGAAACTCTTGTTGATGCTCACCTTTATCTTGCATCGAGGGGGATAATGTTCACGGGGAACAAAAAACACGCACAATCGAAAATCTACCATATTCAATAGTATAGATTTTGTATTTGAGTATTCTTGTTATTTTTCTTTCCTTTTTATGTATATTGTAGCTTTCTATGGTATTTTGACCTTCAAAATTTGTTATTACTATGGAGACCTGTTATTTTTGGATACGCAGTAAAAATGTTGTTGATCGCACATTCATTAAGCATAAGACAAGGCTTCTTATCAATGATAAACTATCTCTTCTTATCAATGATAAACTATCTCAAACTTCTTTTTTTATTAAAAAAAGTATTAATTTTATATAACATGGATTTGATCTGTAATTTCTTCTATAGTGTGGCTTTTTGTTTACGTAACTTTGAGAAATTAATGAAATTACAAATATATGTTCATGCATGTCATCTGTTAATAGCCTACTATTGTTACAAAGAAATGCCACTAAAAAAATCCTTCATTATCTTTACTTTTTTTCAGCTAGCTATTAATGCTTTTGATAATCTCTTGAGAACATTTGTTGCTGCAGAAATATCTATCTTCATTTTCTGAAAATTTCTACTATATCAATATTTTGAAGGTAGAGAATTTGTTTACATTGTATACTTTAATGGCTGACCAATGATAGGTGGACTTCAACTTGGTAAAAGGCTTGGATGTGTGTCAGCTGCTTTGGAACATAATACGATACCACTTTTGGTTCCACTTAATTTGGTAGAAATATTTAGATAAAGAAAAATAATAAAAAATATTATTATTTAGCACACGTGTATACGGATATTTCTTGATGTTTGAGTTAATAATAACATAAAAACCACATGCTATGTGCATATTAGTGCAAAAAAATCACTACGAACAAGTGCTGTTTTATTTCAAAAGTGGCGGTTTTATTTACGCACATAAGGAGTGGGGAGCCTGTTTTCAATGTGTTTCTGTTAAGAATATGCAGCGAACTGATAAAACAATATTCATTGTTGGTGATTTGAAGAAACAGACCTTTAATTTGATTAATCAAGAATCTATATGTTTAGATAAGTGTGGATTTACGTGCTAATGTCGATGATGTCCCATATTTGGTTATTCTCTGAGGACGATGGCCCTTGTTAGATTATTCATTTGTGTCTTTTATACTTCTTAGGGCAATTGCTTATGTGTTGAAAATTAGAATGTAACTCCTTCAGAATCTTTGAGTGGATCATGTGACCTGCACTTATTGTATACGCTGAATGCAACCTAAGTTCTATAATTGTAAGTAATAAAAAGTCCTTGTCAATTGACAATTGTCATTATAACGTCACTATTATTCAAACTTTACCCCTCTGCATGCAGTTTAGGGCTTTGAAATTATTGTTTTAAAAGTCAGCATATTCTTTGACCTTGTATATGGTGATTGCTTTATAATCGTATGTCTATCTTTATGTATAATTTGGGATGATAAAATCTCTTACTTCAGTAACTTGCTTTTAAAAGATTAATAGGATTGCTACATGAACTATCAATTGACACTTCATAGTTCTCTGCACCTCAAGTGATTTGTTGTTATGTTGATCTTTGAGTTATAAATCCTTGGCCATTAATATGGAGATGAAGTTGACTCGCGGTATCGCGTCCTTCTCCCTACAACTCTGGAATTGTATCTTCATTCTCTGTTCTTATTCTGTTTCTCTGTTTATTTGCTTAATGAGCTTATTGTCTTTCTCGAAGAAATATTGTGATCGAACTGGTTCTTTCTTTAAATAGAGTCTCTTGTATTGCAATTGTTCTTGTTTTATTACATCATTCGGATAAAATCAATGTGATTAAACTGAAGTTTCTAATTACTAGTCAACTAACCAAGATTGAGTTCTACTAATTGTGAAGTCCTTCATTAACATTTGAGGTTAGAAAATTCTATGACGGGATTGGTGAATCTTTCATTATTTTTTAATGATATATTTTATTTTATTTGTTACATAAATGTTTGTTTCAATTGTGAGAATGCATTACGGTAGGAACTGGAGGTCATTGGGTTGAAATAAAAGAATGATACAGATGATATCAATCTACATCACCATACCAAGTGTTTTAGCTATACAAACACACACTTTAGTCTCAATACTTTGATTTTGTAGTTAGAGAAAAAAATCAAATTACTCATTGAAATAAGCTATAAATTTCTATTCAATTACATTTACATTAGTCTGAAAAATTTAACAATCTAACAAAAATGAGCTTAAATTAGCGCGGGCACCTCACTAGTATTGACATAAAAGGGTATGGAAATTGTCATTTTGATCAATTTTCACTTTATATTTTTTAATATTGACACAATTTGGGCCCATGTATTGCAGCAATACATGGGTCAAAAGATTGGATTTACAAAACACATTTTAGTTTCAGGGATATAATTATCAGAAGAACAGAACAAAGAGGAAGAAGGGAAACAGAAAACTGGGAATTCAACTCGAAGGGTATAGGTACTCCGTAAACGCAGATTAGCAGATCGCCAGCGGCTATTGACGCTCACGTTCTCTCTTGCACTCACGTCAAGCGCAGAACCATGGTGAGGAATCAACAATTGATCTAAATTCTAAACTCACTCAATCCTTTGAATATCTTTGTTCTTCATTAACTGTCAGTTATCCCTGATGCGTCCCTTTTTCCCATTTCCGTCTTGCGTGTTGGTTGTCTCTCTATTTAGGAGCTGTGTTCGTTTTCAATTCTATATAATTTTTGTGTTTGTTTTATTCTTTTATAGTTTCAGGCCCGATCTGCCGTTATGTGTCGTACTTGATTTCCTATTTTCACCTAATATATCATGACTTGATTGTGGGATTATATCGTTTCTGATCATTCACATAATATATTATGACTTGATTGTGGGATTGTATCGTTTCTGACCATCTTTTTTTATGGTTGGACTTGGGTCTGAAACTGAAAGCTTTATTGTGAAGGATTTGTGCATGTCTCTAATTGGCCATAGACGCCAGTGTGTAGTGGCCATAGATGCTGCTCCACTCGCCAAATTTTATGTGCTTTCTTTTTGTTTGACATCATCATTCGAAGTCTTACATCTTGGGCAAGTTCTTTTTCATTTCATTGCGTGCATGGCATCTGGTTTTTCATTGATGCCAAATAGCCCAAAATATCGTAGGCTTGTACGTCTCTCATTTCAACTGACGAGAATCAAGGATAACAGAAGATATAAATTTTTGAGTGGTAGGTTCAAACTGTTATCATTCTTTTTCAACTTTTTATGGTGGGAAACCAAATGTAACAAATTAACCTTATGAGAATTGTAGGATGTAAATGAAAATAGCAAGCAAAGTACAATGGGAATTCTGTGACATAGTCATGATGCATTTGGAAAATAGGCTGCTTGTTTTAAACTTTATTTTGGGTCCTTTACTTTTATGAGGCGTGGTTATAAGGAACATTTTATCTGTGTAAACAAGTCTCGGTACTCAACTTGTCCGACTCCTGTTAACCCCCAAGAAGTGAACAAATTTTGGATACTCTACGTCTCCTACTTGAGATCACATGTACTTATCTTGCCTAAACAATGAGTGTTGAAACTGATTACTATGATTTGCTGTAGGAAACTTACTAGATTGTGAGGAAAGTGGCATATTTTCAGCAGTGCATATTTGCACCCTACTCATACCTGAACTTGAAATCTAGTTGGGGTTCAATGTCTTCTTGAAATTGATAGTCTACGTCTCCTACTTCAGATCATGTGTACTTATCTTGTCTAAACAATGAGAGTGTCGAAATTGGTTATTATGCTCTACTGTAGGAAACTAACAAGATTGTGAGGAGGGTGGCATAGTTTCAGCCGTCCATATTTGCGCTCAACCTATGCTTGAACTTGAAATCTAGCTTGAGTTCAATATCTTCTTGAATTGCATGTGCAATTCATATCTGAAAACAATAAATCTTTGAAATATGTTAGCTATTTCTTAGTCTTGCATGCCTTATAAGCCACATAGTTCAAAAAGTTATTCTTGAACTTTTTTGGGGTTCAAATGATGTCCATATTAGATCACTGAGACTCACGTATGGCATCACTTCTAATAAATAGTTGTTATGCTGCAAAATCATCTGGATTCTGTTACAAGTGTCAAATGCATTGTGGATGATTTGAATTCTTCTTTTGCATATTGGCTTAGGTTTTTTTGCGAGGATCAATCGGCCAGTGGGTCTCACAATTGGCATTGCATGTGATGTAATATGTTCCTACATGTAAGATGATATATCACTATAATTAGTTAGTTTATTTTGTTCTTTGTAATTTCAATGTATTTTTAGAGTTTAATAAAAGCTATAAATAAGCCTTAAGGGTGAAATGTGTGAGGAGGCTAGGAAAATATGAAATCTTTGAGTCCTTGGCATAACCTTTGACTCCATTCTCTCTCCTCTCTGCGTATTATAGATTTAAGGCCACTGTAAGTTCTGTTGCTTTTCTCCCCTTTTTTTTCTTCCTTTTTTTGCTCTCCTTGAGGATCCAAGACTCCTAGTGGTCTCTAGATTTTCTCCCATTCCTTGCTTGTCTATTCACCTCTCAATCTCCTATGAAATGTATCAAAAACACACAACGTATAAATGAATGAAGTTAAAGTGTATGATTTTATTTTAGTTAGTTACGAATTTCAGGATTTAAAATTTTGATAACTTTCTAGTTATATCTGTTTGGTATTGAATGTGGAGATCAACAAACTCCATCGAACATTGTTGTTGTTCTTATTGAAGCTTGGTTGCAAATTGCCCTCCATTCCTTCAACTCTTTGTCAATAATATAAATCAGAAAAACATCAGAATGAAAAGAGAAGATTTGGATCTGATTAGATTTGAGTGAACCAGCCTCGTCAAGTTTTAGAAGACCTTTTTCCAACAACAGCACCCCGCAGGTGACCCGCATCAGCTCTGCCATCATTATTTGCATTGTTGTTTCCTACAGTTGAAACTTTATAAGGCAGTGAACAAGTCACAATCGAGAAGATGATGCTTCTCTCACTGGGTGACTTGTCCTTGCTTCATTGAGGTCTCTATCGTTGTTACTTCTTGTTCAAAGAGGAGCAAATTTGAACTAGAGCAGAAGAGGTTGTTCAAAAGAATAGGGGTTTACGGTAATCAGTTTAGGGTTTTTTTTATGTAATTTAAATATATTTTGAGAGTTTTATAGAGGCTATAAAGAAGCTTAAGTTTGCAATACATGAGAAGGCTGAAAAACGTGGGGCTGAGTCGTCCTCAAAACTTTTGGGTGCATACTTTGCATGAGGATTCAAGCCTCCTAGTGCTCTCTAAGATTTCCCCATTTCTTCTTGTCCCTCATCCCTTCAATTTCTTGTCAAATGTATTCGGTATAAAATTTTATTTATGTATGAATAAACTAGAAAGCATGGCTAGGTCCTTCTCAAAACTTTTGGTGCATACTCTGCTTGAGGATTCAAGCCTCCTAGTGCTCTCTAAGATTTCCCCATTTCTTATTGTCCCTTTGCCCTTCAATTTCTTGTCAAATGTATTCGGTATAACATTTTATTTATATATGAATAAACTAGGAATCATAGCTAAGGATATGGGTTGGATAAGATATGATACAAAAAATGACAATACTGCAAAATAGGAAATCAAGATATGGATACAACAAAACCCGAGTAAATAAATAATTTTTTTTTATATACTGTACATCAAGGATTTTAAACAATGAGCTCATCAAGACAGAGCAATCAATGGCCAAGCTTTAAGCCCTTGTTGCTATAGAGCTCGTTTTCCCATAAATAAGGGAAAAAAAGAAGTTAGGCTGAGTCATCTTTCTTCGAGATCTTGATGCCGGAGAGGAATATCCCTGGGTTTGGTCCTTATTAAGGAGCTCATTTCCTAGATGGAAGAATACAATAATCGAGTCGGACAAGTGGGGAATGTTGGGGTGAACCAGAAAAGTTTGGGTAGAGTCGGATCTAAGCGTTGGTTAGGTAAGTAGTTATGAACCCTATAGCCATCCCCATTTTTGGGCCCCCCCTGGGGGGGGAAGGAGGGAGTGAAGGGAGGCCTCAGTTGGTAGAAAAAAACTCACAATCCCTTGGGGTTATCCTGCACTCGGAAGAAGTAGAAAAAAGAATAAATATAGTGATAATTTGATTCTTCATCGCTGTAATAAATAATTATTTTTTTTGGGGGAAGGGGAGAGGAGAGGGAGACTTGAACCCTTGACCTGAGTTTTGATACAAGTGGTATTGGGGTAAAAAGAGTACATGTGGAGGATAAGATATCATCGAGATAAAAAAAATGGGTAATACGAAAACAAGAAAGAAAAAAAGAACCGCCTTTCAACTGTGTTGAAGATTCAACAAATACTGCCCTTGAAATTTTTCGTGGATCAAACTAAGTGTAGGGAAAAAGAATGGTTATTGAAGATTCTATTTGGGTACACTAGTGGAGTAGGATTATTTTAGAAATTTGGATTTGTTAGGAGTCCAGGATAGTGCCTTGTTTGGTTGTGGTTTTATGCAGTACTTTTGTTGCTTTTGAAAGACAGGATCAAAAAGGCGAAAAAAAAAACCTCTGCAAATTATTACTTTTTCCATGGTCAGTCTCCATTAAGTTTCTTTTCTAGTTGAAAGTTCTAGAAACAATAGAGAGACTCTAAGGAGCTATCTCCTTTTTATTCTTTGCAATCAAACTAAAGCGCTTATGAACAAGAAAGGGCTCCCTACTATAGATAGGGTGTTAACGCTTGACTCATAATGTAGGGCTTTTTCAGCTTGATTGGAATCGATGCTATGATTGAATAACTGAAGTTCTACTTAGTAGCAGAAACTCGAAGAGACTGGCAATTGTCTTTATGTTTTCTCAACGCTGCTATAGCATACTGGAGCTATTATCAGTCATCATTATTGATCATTCTTGATCCTAAAACTCCAGTTCCACCCTTTTCTACCGTCACAGCCCTAAACTTTCAATTTTTTTTTTTTGCTGTCTAAAAATTCCTAACCCCAAACACTACGTTTCCGCTACCTCGAATAATATCAAGGAGCCACAAGAAAACAATGAGTCTTATTTACTAGATACATCTTCCTAGATATGTTCAATAACGTGAGGTCTAACTTTATGATTTCTATACTTTTTATTATGTATTAGTAGTTGTACATAGTAATTTAATGAAATTTGAATTTCTCAATCATATAAACTTGAGTTGTTTCTGCATGTTCAATCTAAATTTAAATCCTCTGCACCAAAGAAGAAAGATCTGCCAAATCCAAATCTGATCCTTCAGTCATGGGCAAACATTGACCAACACATGTGGGTTGGCTTATCATGTATTGACTATTGTTGGCTTCGCTTGTTAAAAGATTGATTCTACCACTATTTTGACTTATAATCCCTGTATTGGGAAATTGATACTGCTTTTGGATAATATGTGACTTGTTCGATAGCATTTAGAATTCAGTAGTCTAACCCTTTGCTTCTTTTTTTTTTCTTTTTTTCGGTAGATCCACTTTGTGCTTCTCATCAGCCGGCAGGGAAAAGTGAGGTTGACAAAGTGGTATTCACCGTATTCCCAAAAGGAAAGGACTAAGGTATGTTTCACATTTTTAAAAAAAAAATCAGTCTCAATGCTGCTTATATTCTGTATTCTTGGCCAGAAGGTTGGCTTTTTTAACATGTAATGATTCTTGCTGAGTATGTTTTATTAGTTGGAGAAGTGAAACTAATTATCTAATTGCAATCACTTTTTACTTTTGCATTATTATGCATCGACTTCTTTAGGATGGGAGGGTTTCTAAAATCTGATGCTGTTTCTGTTTCAAATATTGTCTTTAGGCTAACAATTTATAGTGACCTTAGATGCTCTTATTACAGTAGTTATTATGGGGATGCGGAATGCATCTTTGTGGATTTGGATTTCACACATTCACGTACATGGATGTAACTTGTGTGATGATGGCAATTAATTGCTTGTTCAACACAATGATTTTCTGGATTGATGTGTCCTTCTTAATCTTTGAAATCTCACCATATATCCCATGTGGGTGCACGCTTCCTAAAGGTAATCCGAGAGCTCAGTGGATTAATTCTGACACGAGGCCCCAAGCTTTGCAATTTTGTGGAGTGGAGAGGATTCAAAGTTGTGTATAAAAGGTACGGCAGGATTATCCATTTTCATTTAAACTCATGTCTGCGACAATGTTTTGACAAATATATGGAGTTCTTTTTATTTTTACGAACAACATGCTTAAATATGCATAACGGTTTTGCTTGCAATGTGTTTATGTTCAGATATGCCAGTCTCTATTTCTGCATGTGCATTGACCAGGATGACAACGAATTGGAGGTCCTTGAAATTATCCACCATTTCGTCGAGATACTCGACCGCTACTTTGGAAGTGTGAGCCTGCTAACTGCTAGAGCCATAAAAGTGGTTTATTTGCTATCATATATCCCCACTTATCTTCTGGTATTTCTCTCTGGTTCATTAGGTCTGTGAGCTGGACTTGATATTTAATTTCCATAAGGTATTTTCCTTGGACCCACTTTGTGTTTGCATTTTTCCCGTTTTCCCCAACTTGTTGCTGAAGGATAGCATTTACTATTTTCGTTGCTGGTGTCAGATTAAAATATGGATCTCGGTAGAACTGAATGATGGGAAAGAATTGATTTGGCTGATCCCAATAGGTTAGGGCCTCTAAGTTAAGCAGTATGCCTTTATGGTTGTTAGGAGTTTCAGTAGATATCTGGCACAAATTGTGCATTGGTTAAGATAGGTAATTCTGTAGGCTCATCTTAACCCGCAGGTCCAACAATTGGTTATGGCCAGTTGGCCATTGGGCTGCTCCCTGTCCTGTGTTTGACCCTTCATCCAAACTAAGTTGACCTTTAATTGAGTTCCCTCCAAGCCCCCACGTTACTCGAAAGAGGGAGGAAAAAGGAGTTCTTTTTTTGGTTTATTTTTTTTTTGGGTTGGAGGGTTGTGAGGGGTGAGCGTGGGTTGTGGGTAGATGATATTTACAATACTAGTTAATGTCCAAGTATATTGTGGGTGTCGGTAGAGTTCAAGTTTATAACCATTATCATAGGTGCTGGGCTTTTCAGTTAAGACCCGACTTCTGTTAAAATCAGATATAGTCTAGAGATGGTTGTGATATTTTGAAGGGCATATATCATTACAAGTAGATTAAATCTTTTATTTCTTGTTTGAGAGATTTTACTCAAATGCGATCTACATAATCATACTGCAACACGTAACGACCTGAATCCAGTATCACATCCCTGGTATGTATGCATTAATTGTGCACTCGGGCATCTCTTGTCACAATCATTTATAAACACATCATTGTTTCTAAATAAAACCATGCCACAGATGCCGTCAAAGTATAATGCGCAAAATTATGGGGGGTGCTGGAGTTTTTAGTCAAGCCATGGCTTTGTTAAAATCAGATCTAGTTAGTGAATAAGAGTTATCATATACTGAAGAGCATACGTCCACAGAATCATATTTCTCTTTTGAGGATGTTAACCAGTCTATGGCTGTGTGTGCAATGCAGTTTTTAGGCTGTGTTTTTGTTTATTTTTACTCTATTTTCTACCTAAGATGTTCATTAGATAAGACTTTGCAGGCTTATTACATATTGGACGAGCTTTTGATTGCTGGTGAACTTCAGGAGTCGAGCAAGAAAACAGTTGCACGTCTAATAGCTGCGCAGGTATGGTTCTTTGCGGTTCTTGTGGTTCATTACTTCCCAACATTATGAACTACATGCCCTTATGCTTGATTTGCAGGATTCTTTGGTGGAGGCTGCCAAAGAGCAGGCCAGTTCTCTGAGCACTATGATTGCACAAGCCACCAAATAAGCATCATGTTGAATGTTTATCTTGTTTATGTTCTATTTTTAGTCCTATGAAATGCGGCCTATTTGTGCTAAATTGTATCCGTGATGGATATCTGACTCAAAAAATTTGCTCATGAGTGGTGTTCATGTTCATTGCTTTCTTGTTCATGTATTTTATTTGCATTCTTGTACTTTCATCAGAGTCCACTCTGGATGATTTTTGACCTCTCTTCCAATATTGGTGTACTTGCGTGCAATCCAGGACCTGGCTTTCAGGCATGTATTAAAGGGGCTGCATTCCGTAATAAGAGTTCTACAGGGATAAATTTGTTGCACTTTCACGTGAACTTGAGGATATTAATTAGAGTTCCTATGAGTGATAAGGCAATGGATTATGTTCTCCCTAATCAGCTGTAGTGTTTTTGGTAAGTAATCTGCTATAGTTACTAGGAATAGTGTAGCTACTAGCTATACTTTAGATGTGTACAAATTTGGTAGCTTGCAGCACTTTTAGTCAATTCCCAGTATTTGCAATTGAAAAACCCATGATCGGGAGTTCCCTTGTGTTATGCTTCCATAGAGAAGCAAGAACCAGTACTGCTGTGTTATAGAACAAGCCTTGGATCAAAAAAAAAAAAAAAAGGTGAGAGAACGCTGAACAACAATGATTTCTAAAGCGGTCAGGTTGAATTACTTTTTTTGGACTCTGTTTTAAAAAAATAGGTTAATTACACTAGAGGCCCTCAAAGTATAAAGTTTGTCTCATTTTGGTTCTAGAAGTATTGAATATGTTTTTATGTGGTTTTTCAATTAGACAACATTTGAAGTGTTAAAGATTTTTGACCATAAATTTATCACGTGATGGACAAAAAATAATTTGAGTAGTTCTTGTCCAAAATTTGTGTAGTACTTGACTAAAAATATGTAATATGGGTAGTTCTTGACAAAAATTTAGATAACTCATGATCAAAATTGTATAATTTGGGTAGTTCTTTGACAAAAATTTGAGTAAACATTTGGTCAAGTGTTATGCAAATTATGTTTTTGCCCATATTTAGGTAATTACGTGATAAGTTTATAATAAAAAAATCATTAACAATCTGAACATTATCTACTTGAGGGACCACATAAAAATATATTCAATACTTTAGGGATTAAAATGATATAATTGAAATATTAAGGATCAAAATGAGACAAATCTCATATTTTAGAGACCTCTAATACAATTAATCCTAAAAAAATCTTGTAGTGTTAGTGACTGCCTTTTTGGGATTGTTATGGGATTCCTGGAAGCATTGTTGGGCCCGATGCTATTGAAAATCCAACCGTGAATTGAAACAGATGGAAATGGTGTAAGGGAGTTATAAGAATGTCTCTTTAGACTTACAACCGTAAAAGTTCGTTATCACATCAAACATGCAGAATCTGTTGGTATATCACATGTTATAGTACACTGGTGAAGTTTTCTGCCCATATACGCTTCCAAATTTTGAGAAAATAATTTTGAGAATGCGTGCATGAAATTGTTTGCGCTGACATGCAAAAAATCATTCAAAAACACTCAACACTAAAGAGGTACAAAAGCACTTCTAATTATCTGCATTTGACAATAAAGCTTGCAATCCATACTAACCTTCTTGTCAAAGGCTTGAATCAAACTACGAGATTGACCTATTTTTTTTTATCACGAATTCTTGAATTTTCCTAAGCAAAAAAAAAAAGGCAACAGAAATAGGTAGCTGAGCCAGAGAGCTATTCCAATGTAACAAAGACTTGCGGTCAGCATCAAAGGAATAATTGTTCACTAGATATTCGTAGTTTACTGAAATTGTCAACAATTTCTGAGGAAATACCTCGGCAACGCGTGAATCAACTTTCAGGTGTCCAAATTTTGATTACACAACAGAAAAGGCGAACGAGAATCAGCAGAATCCAGGGACCTCCATAGTGCGCACACAAGCATATCATTGGACGTATCAGCTCTGTGGTGCTGATTATGTTCTCATTACCTATGCATGAAGTGATAAAACAATCATTAATAATGATAAAGGTTTTTTTGCCCGACTAAATAATATCTGCAACAACAATCACGACTTCAAAGATATATATTAAATTAGTCTACTTCCCTTTTTCACATTGTCTTCAACCTAGGGCTGTTAATCGAGCTGAATTCGAGCTTTTGTCAAGCCTAATTTACACATAAACGAGCTGGCTCGTTTAACAATTAACACATAAACGAACCTTAAATAATGTTCAAGCTTGGCTTGATTAACAGCCCTGCTTCAACCCATCAACAATGACTGTAATGTTCATCCACCAATGATTCATCTCTCTCTCTCTCATGCACGTACACAACCCAACACCACTCCACCCACCTGTACCATAACCCCCTATTTCACACCAGAATCAGTCATATTTCTCATCTGGTATAATCATCGACGATATCTTCTCTCTCTTTCTCTTTCTCTTTCTCCCCCTCTGTCGCACACAAACACATTCTCACCCACACACCACCCAAAAATCATGACATCCACTATTAGGAAACTCTTGGTATGTATAAGCATTATTGTTGGTTGCCATGAGAGAAAATGGAAAGGGAGAAAGATCGAAGAAAATAAATATCTATATAATAAAGTAGCTTACAATTCAAATCTCAAAAGATAAACAAAATGACTTTTGTTATTCGCGGTTGAGATCGCTTTAAATTTTACTTTAAAGTTAATCTAACGGTTAATATTAACACCCTAAATTTAATAGGAAAAATAGGGCCCTAAGGGTGTGTTTGAATTGATTTTTTAAAAGTACTTCTAAAAATTATTTTTCATAAGTACTTTAAAAAAAAATAATAGTATTTGAAACCGCCCTACCACTACCTCTACCACCACCACCACCACCACCACTACCTTTACCAACACCACCACCACCACCCCGACCGCCTCCACCACCACCGTCGCCGCCACCGCCACCATCACCATCACCACCACCGTCACCATCACCACCACCACCTCCGCCACCACCATCGTCGCCGCCCTCGCCGCCACCACCACAGTCATTGCCACCCACCACAACCATTACCGTCTCCTACCACCACCACTGCCACCCACCACCTCTCACCCCCACTACAAACCGATGCTTAAATTCATTTATCTCTTCTCTATGTTTGTGATTTGATTTTGGATATGAATACAAATATGTTTATTGTTTACCATTTTTTATTACTTTGTGCCTTCAGGCACAGGCAATAACTAGTAAACTTATATAGTAAGAAACTCTTAAGTAAACAGTGGAATTTTCAAGGGGTCGATTTTTATTACGGAGCCATCTAGTAGACATTATTTGATGTTTCTCAAAACTAATAAATAAGAAATATAAACAAAAAACAAAACTAAGAAGGTGGCGGTGAAAGCCAAATAACGATACATATGTGGTTATGTGTACATAACCCGTAAGTTGAGTGGTGAGTCATGAAGGAAGCACATTAATAAAATAGAATGAATAAAAAGGAGGAGAAAGAGAAAATGAGAGGATGGGACAGAAAGAGTAGAAAAAAAATACAAAGAGAAAGGAAAGAAAAGAGAAAAGAGCATAGCGAGTTCTTATAGGTAGACAAAGGAAAGAAAGAGAGCTGAGCCAAGAGGAGAAGGGATCGAGAGACAGAAATACCAAAGGATGGGGTTATTCCCACCCCTTAAATATCTTTTTCCACCCCATTTAATCATCTTACTTCAAACTACTAAGTTCACCCCATTTATACCCTTATATCTCTCTCATGACTTTATAGCTAAACTAAGTTGAGTCATTTATTTATTCATGGTCTTGTACTCACGTACTCTAGTTTTCTTTTGATATATGTTCTTTTGTTTACTCTTTTCTTATTATGTGACGCACTTTAAGTCTTGATGCTTTGTGTTTAGCTATTACTTTTTAGACCTGAGGTTATATGCCATGTTTTGTCCCTTTTCTTATTCCACTTTGCCTATCCTTGTTATGCTAGATGTTATGTTTGATTATCTCTTTTATACCATGTTTACTTGTTACTGTTGTGATTTGGCAATTCCTGAAAAAAAATGGTAACGATTTGTAGGATTAAATGGGGTAAAATTTATGACTAGCTAGGGATTAGTTGCATTGGAATAAAGTAAGGAGGAGCCACATTGCAATGTAAGTTTCCAAAGCATACTCATTGGCAGACTCATGACTAGGGGCACCAACATTGTCGGGAGTCTTGTCCCTCAAAGGCTCAACATCATTATAGAACAACCTCACCCATGCAGTATATGCGCACTTGTTACCACCAGCGCTCCCCCCAATCCTGAAGGCATACGAGTTTTTCGTAGCAATGGAAAAACACTTGGTTAGATAATAGGTGATGTGAACTTCTTCAAGAGTTGGTGTCGCGGTATCATACAGAGTGTTCACAAGGATAGGGAGTCAAAACAGTACAACTACATCCTCGAGGGTAGGGGTGAACTAACCTCAAGCAGCAATGCAGGTATGGGTACCACGGTTCCAATGGGAGACCAAGTTTAGTAGGTTATCATTCTGCCTTGTGATAGGTAGTCTGCAACAATTGAATGGCCTGAAGGATGCATGCACTCTTTAGAATGTCAGAAAAGGATTACTCTCAAGAATATGACCAGTCCAATCAATCCGACCGGTGGAGGGAGCAAAGGAATTCTTAAAGTCAATGAAGGAATAAGGGTGACACCACCTTGCTCTATGTGGAACCAAAAGACAAACCTAGTGTTGAGGTAGACAGTCTCATCGTGGGTCCAAGGGGGCTCCAAATACAGTAAAGCCTCTCTGGGTCCACCGTGTCAACCTGGTACCCGCGAAGGCAAACAAAAAAGTGATCTACTTCTTTGCCCAAGAAAGGGACACGATACCACTGCCTAGGAGGGGGAACCGGACCTAGGCGGACTTGACGCGCTTCGGCCATTGAAAAGGAAGTAGGATGTCGTAGGAAGAATAGGTTTGGTGGAAATAAAGATAGAGGAGAACAAAATGAGAAAGGGAATGAATAAGAGGAGAGATGAAGAATATATGGGGGTCTTATTTATGGGTGAAACAGTTAAGGAGACTCGATACCTGCGGCCACATTCACACAAATCGAGGGACAGATGGCAAAATTCGGGTCGCGATAAAGCTGGGTATGGCTTCTATCACGACAATCAAGGGCCACATGGTGCAATATCCGTTGCGATTCTCTGCACCAGTATGAAGGATGGCATGATGCACACCAAACAGTATGGAAGTCAAAATGAGCCATTTAATGCACCGACGATGGTACATCAAATGACGTGATAGATTATGAAAATACAAAATGTCATATTTTTTCTCTTTTAATATTTAACATTTTTATTTTTATTTGGTGCATAAATATACTCATTATTTTTATATTTTAATTTAGGATACAAATTGAGACGTTAAATGCAAAACGAAGCTAATTGAATAATTTTGGACAGTTTCGATATCGCTTGATAATTTGGGCATAACTCTCTCATCCGAGTTTCGATTGAGATGATTCAAGATGATATGGAACGCCAAAAAAAAGCTCTACAACTTTAATGTTTTGAGTTTTGAGATATATTGGTTGA